>VMKM01001071.1:0-186237 GCA_008360985.2 Macquaria ambigua
AGATTGTAAAGTGCCACTGACATGCAAGGAGTGTGAAAGCAACCGCCACAGCACAGCTATGCATCCAGGTCCTGCCCCCTGGACCTCAAAGTCTGAAACTGCACAGCTGGAAGCGGAAAATGAAGAGAACCTCTCCAGTGAAGCCACTGTAACCTCTCAGTGCACAGAGGTGTGCGGCCCAGGTCTTCCAGCTCGCTCCTGTTCAAAAATATGTTTGGTGAGAGTATATCGACAGGGACAAAGGGACAGCTCAGTCAAAATGTATGCAATCCTCGATGATCAGAGCAATCGCTCTTTAGCTCGGTCAGAATTCTTTGATCTGTTTGAAGTACAGAGCAGCTCATCTCCGTACTCACTTAGAACTTGTGCAGGTGTCATAGAGATGACAGGCAGAAAGACAGACGGCTTCCAAATTGAAGCAGTCAACGGAGGTGTAAGCATCGCCCTTCCTCCGCTTATAGAGTGCAACGAAATCTTGAACAACAGGTCTGAGATACCGACCCCAGAGGCAGCATCTTACCACTCGCACTTGAATCCCATAGCGAAGTACATTCCAGAACTGGATACAAATGCCAAGATTCTGCTCTTGCTGGGAAGAGACATAATCAGAGTGCACAAAGTGAGACAACAAATCAATGGTCCACACAATGCCCCATTTGCACAAAGATTAGACTTAGGGTGGGTCCTAGTAGGCGAAGTTTGCCTTGGTAATGCTCATAAACCAAGTATAAGCACCTTCAAGACAAATGTGCTTGAGAATGGGCGACCATCCTTCCTTACTCCTTGCCACAATCACCTTCGCCTTAGAGAGAGGATAAGTTACGGCGGGGAGCCAACACAATGCATCCTACCGCATGTAACCAACACGGCCCCTGATGACAAAGCAGCTGATGATTACGGTCACACTGTGTTTCAGAACACTAAGGATGACAATAAGTATGCCCTCTCTTTTGAAGACAGAGTCTTTTTAAAGACTATGGAGAAAGAGTACCGCAAGGATGAATCAAACTGCTGGGTCGCTCCTCTGCCTTTCAGAACACCCAGACCACCTCTTCCAAACAATAGGGAACAAGCACTCTCGCGTCTCACCTCTCTAAAGCGCACCCTTGACAAAAAACCTCAGATGAAAGAGCAGTTCCAAGGATTCATGAAAAAGGTGTTTGAGAACAAGCACGCTGAACTGGCACCTCCATTGAAAGAGAATGACGAGTGCTGGTATTTGCCAATCTTTGGAGTGTACCACCCACAGAAACCAGATCAAATAAGAGTGGTCTTTGATTCTAGTGCCCAACATTGTGGTGTCTCTCTGAACAACGTCCTGCTCACAGGACCAGATTTGAACAACTCTCTTCTTGGAGTGCTGATACGCTTCCGAAAAGAACCTGTAGCAGTAACTGCAGACATTCAACAGATGTTCTACTGTTTTGTGGTGAGAAATGATCACAGGAACTACCTAAGGTTTCTATGGCACAGAGATAATGACATGTCAAAAGAGATCATAGAGTACCGGATGCGAGTGCATGTCTTCGGGAACAGCCCATCTCCCGCAGTCGCCATCTATGGGCTCAGACGCGCTGCTCAAGAAGGTGAGCAGGAGCATGGATCTGACACATGTCAGTTTGTGGAGCGACACTTTTATGTGGATGATGGTCTTATTTCTCTGCCAACTGAAGATGCAGCAATTGACTTGTTGAAACGCACTCAAGCATCACTTGCTCAATCAAACCTGAAGCTCCACAAAATCGCTTCCAACTCAGCCACAGTAATGAAAGCCTTTCCTGTTGATGATCTGGCCAAGGGAATTAAGGACCTGGGACATGCTGACGAAACTCTCCCAGCCCAAAGAAGCCTAGGACTATGCTGGGAGATAGAATCAGACACATTCACTTTCAGAGTCTCAGATGAAGACAAGCCATTCACACGTCGCGGAGTACTGTCAACTGTGAACAGCCTTTTTGACCCTCTTGGATTAGTAGCACCAGTAACCATAAAGGGAAGAGCTTTACTGCGCGAACTATCCATGGACACATGTCATTGGGACACCCCACTTCCAGAAGACAAGCTAGAGGAGTGGGAAGCATGGAGACGTTCACTTCAGGACTTGATGAATCTTCACATCCCACGCACATACAGCCCACAATCACTTTCCAAAGCAGAACGCACAGAGTTATGTCTTTTCTCTGATGCATCCAGTAAAGCAATAGGTGCAGTAGCCTATCTTAGAGTAGTTGCTGAAAATGGACAAAGTCATGTAGGAGTTGTTCTAGGCAAGGCTAAGTTAACTCCTCGGCCAGAGCCCACTATCCCTCGGCTCGAATTATGCGCAGCAGTGTTAGCCGTAGAAATGTCAGAACTCATACTAGAAGAAATCGATCTCAAGCCAGATGCAGTCAAGTTCTACTGTGACAGTAAAGTGGTTCTTGGCTACATATTCAATGAGACCAAACGTTTCTTTGTGTATGTACATAACAGAGTACAACGCATTCGTCAGAGCACAGTGCCAGAACAGTGGCATTTTGTGCCTACAGACCAGAATCCTGCGGATCTTGCCACCAGGTCAGCACCTGCAGCTCAGCTCACTAGCACACTATGGTTCACTGGACCAGCTTTCTTACACAAACCCCTTCACACTCCTGTTGAAACAAAGGAGTCCTTCGAGCTAGTCAGTCCAGAGCTGGATGTGGAAATACGTCCGCATGTTACAAGCTTTGTCACTCACACAGAAGAATTGCAGCTTACCTCAGAACGCTTTCAACGTTTCTCTTCCTGGGATTCGCTTCTGAGAACTGTAGCACTCCTCATTCATGTAGTGCGCTCTTACAAGTTAAATTCTACAGTTCTGTCTGACAAATGCAAAGGTTGGCATCTGTGCAAACAAGCTCGCACACCCGATGAGTTGTCTGCAGCCAAGAATATCATCATCAAGTTAACACAGAGAGAAGCATACACTGATGAGATAAAGGCTCTAACAGATAAGAAAAATATTTCCAAAAGCAGCTCACTTTGGAAAATTAATCCAGTAATCCAAGACGGCTTGCTTAGAGTTGGTGGACGTCTGCAGAAAGCCGCACTAGACCAAGTAGAGAGAAATCCTCTCATACTCCCAAAACACAGTCATGTCACCAAGCTGTTGGTGAGGCACTACCATCAAGAGGTGCAACACCAGGGTCGTCTGTTCACTGAAGGAGCCATAAGAGCAGCAGGCTTTTGGATTGTGAATGGCAAGAGGCTCATCAGTTCCGTTCTACATCACTGTGTCACATGTCGCAAGCTCAGAGGAAAGCTGGAGGAACAGAAGATGGCAGATCTTCCTCCAGAGCGCCTGAACACATCCCCTCCTTTCACATATGTAGGGTTAGATGTATTCGGCCCTTGGACCGTCGTCGCCCGGCGCACCAGAGGAGGTGTAGCTCAAAGCAAACGTTGGGCAATTCTCTTTACATGTATGAGTACTAGAGCAGTGCACATTGAGGTAATAGAGTCCATGGACACTTCAAGCTGCATTAATGCCCTACGTCGCTTCTTTGCTATTCGTGGACCGGCAAAACAGCTCAGATCGGACTGTGGAACCAACTTCGTCGGAGCCTGCCGAGAGTTGGAGTTTACAAAGGATGTCAGTGTACAGAAATACTTGAGTGAACAAGGTTGTGCCTGGGAATTTAACCCCCCTCACGCATCACACATGGGAGGCGCTTGGGAGCGCATGATTGGGGTCACACGTCGAATCCTCAACTCCATGTTGATGCAGAACATACCCACTCGACTGTCCCATGAGGTTCTATGCACTTTAATGGCTGAAGTGTCAGCAATCATCAATGCGCGACCATTAGTCCCAGTCTCTACTGACTCTGAGTCGCCATTTCTCCTGACTCCAGCTATGTTGCTCACCCAGAAAGTCGGTGCACCTGCTCCACCAGGCAACTTCACTGCGAAATCTCTCTTCAAAAGCCAGTGGAAACATGTACAAGTTCTTGCCAATGAATTTTGGACTCGCTGGAGGCGTGAGTACCTTCCTACCCTGCAAAGCAGACGTAAATGGACTGTATCTCGTCGTGATCTCCAAGTTGGAGACATTGTTCTCTTGAAAGAGAGTCAGCTTTCACGTAATGAGTGGCCTATGGCAATGGTCACCTCTACTTTCCCTAGCTCTGATGGTAAAGTGCGGAAGATAGAGATTAAGACCACCTCTCAAGGCACTATAAAGACATTTCTTAGACCTATTTCAGAAGTTATTCTCCTCCTCCCCAAGGATGACTGAAATATAAGTTTAGTGTTAGTTATAGTGACGTCTGAAGACGTCAGACGGGGAGTGTTCTGTATTCTCTTTAATAGACTTTGTTTCATTTATGTTTTAGTTGCAACTGCTCCCCTCTGTGGTCAGTAACGGTAGTGCTGTAATTCACTCACTCTTGGTTTACACGTAGCAGTGTCTAGAGCTCCTGATTTGGTTGTCGCCGATCCTTGTTTACAATGTTTACAAGAGCAATGGCTGTAAGTTGTTTTTTACTCATACATGTCATAGATGCTTACTGATGTGTTACTGAAGTGTTATGATTGTGTATGTTCTCAGAGTAATCCGTTTGTTTAGATTAAAATTATGCTAGCAGTTAGCACAAACTTAGTAAACACTGTTAGTATAGTTAACTTCATATTCCAGAAGAAGACTGTTAATTTATCTTATGCAGCTATATTTCTTATAGAGTAATTGGATGAATATTCTGTAAGGAATGCAGTTTGTGATTTGTGTATTTTATTTCTTTTGCAGTTTTACTCAAATTCATTATAGAGCCAATACGTCTGCATCTACTCTGTACAACAGAAATAAATGGCGGAAAATTATCTTAATGGATGGAGTTTAGCTTGCTGTCTGACTTTGTACATCATTAAACACGTAAGGAAGACAGTATACACATTAAAACCAAAATAACCTACTCTGTATTGGGTATAATAAGAAGTAAAACAAAACCATTCTGTTTAGGTGGAATATAATAGTAGGTCTTAGAAGAGAGCTACTGCTGAGGCTGCTGGGGAAAGATATACATTGATACCTAAATGCTGTGAGTTACTGGGACCTCTTCTATGTTTTTAAGGCGGTAAAAAATGTAGGGCTGGCACAAAGTGGCCTTAAAACGGATGTCAGACTTTGTGGCACATTTTAGCAATAGTAGCTTTCACAGGTTTTACAAATTATAACATAATTAAATAATACAAATATACATTGTGAACAAATTAGAAATTTAAATAATATACTTATCCCTGACAAAGTGAAATGTTAAAACTCTTGGCAATTTGAAAAAAATAAATAAATAGGCTGCATGTCTGTTTTCCATGCAGTTCAGTAAGTTGCCAAGTTGGTTTATTTATCATTAGACTATATGGATAAATCATTAAATATCATGTGTCATTATTAAAATAGCTTGCTACGGTGAATAGTAAAATTAATGTTATCCTTCTTTCCTTTCACATATCTTAACTCCCACACATTTTATTTTCAATTTGAATAATGATACCATGTGCCAATACATTCTTAACTCCTGTTTGCTGTAGTTCTATCTCTTGCCAAAAAGCTTTTCAGTAAATCCATTGTTTTCTCAATGTATTGTATCTCTTATTGGAATGATGAAACTCAGCTATCTTTGCCCATCTCTCCAGATCGTTGGCATGCTGTAGCTGTTGGTTTTAGGTTACTGTGGCAGCCGAGTGATTGACACTTGAGACGATTGTTAGGCTTGCTGGGGGATACAAGTCCCGCCTATCAAGGAATTACTACTACCAAAACAACCCCTCCCACTCCAGACATACCCAAGCTGCTGCTCTGGGAAACAGAGAGTCAGAGAGAGAGAGAGAGAATAGGAGAGTCATTTAACTGTAAGACAGGGACACAGTCGTAAAAAGAGAGCAGGAGAGACAGAGGTAAGGAGGGAGGGCAAAAAAGAATGTGGGAGGAAGAGGAGATCTGATTTCCACCAGTCAGGAAAAAAAAACCCAAAGGGGACTTGAAAGTGAGAAGCAGAGTGAGAAAGAGTAACAGAGTGAGTGCATGGCTGGATTAGGAAAGAGGAAGATCACACGCTGATCTGGCAAGAAAGATAAGTGTAAGTGAGTGACACAGAGAGAGGGAGGCAGAGCAGGGTGAAGAACCACCTACTGTCAAACGATCAGAGCTCGAGGAGGAGCAGTGGCAGCAGTGTGGAATAATCTTGGACGGAGGGTTTGATCTAACTGAACTCAGGTTTGGTCTCAAGCAGCTCAGCAGACCTGACCACTCCACCGAACTAACGCTGAGGGAAGGAAGCTCCCACTGGATCACTTCGGACCAGTGAGAACTGTGGTCAGACCACAGCGGAGGGCTGGTCAGAGGGCTCCAGGTGCCCCTGAGGGTGTGTGTGTGTGTTTCCACATGTAATGTGTGTGGATGTGGAAGGAAAAGCCAGACCATGAGTATCATTCTTAAGCCACGGTCGCGCTCTACAAGCTCATTGAAGAACACGGAGGGAATATGGTAAATAGACAGAGAACTTTGTCCTGCTGGCAACATTTCCATGTTAATCCTGTTGTGTGTGTTGTTCTGTTGTTCTCCATCTGCCTGTTTATTGCTCTCTGAAATACTTTTCCTCTGCCTCACCGGCTTCGTCCCAAGTCCTTCCTTTTCGTATTTTGTCCCTGCTGGTTTGCTGTGCTTTTTTTGTTTTGTGGATCTTTCAACTGTCTGAATGCCATCACTCTTCTTCTCAAACAAAACTTCTCTGCCTCTTCCTTGGTTTGCTGCAAAGACCTTCTGTACCCTGTAGATATGTCAGGCATGACATGTTCTGTGGTCAGATTAGATTAGTTCTGTCCTTAACTCCCAGTGTATTTTGTGCTTTATCAGACTGACTCAATAAGGACATGACACATGCTGTAGTTGTCATGACCCTGGTGTCTTACCCTCAATGTGCTTTTGTTAGAACTCACTGCCTATTCAGCCAGTGAAATCGTCTAAAACACAAGGTTGTAACAGCAAAGGCATCATTCATTGAGGAATGTGTTGTGTCACTCCATACATCCTCTTGTCTGCACATGGCTCCAGATAAATGCAGGATGCAGAGCGCAATGCCAGGAGCACAAATCGCCCTCCCCTCCCCCTCCTGTCTCAACTTGTCCTTGCCTGTCAGCACTCATTTCCAACTAAGAAACTACCCTGTGGCTTTAACATTGGAAGTTAATATTCACAGTTTTTCTATTGTGATACTCTGAGGCAGAGCTGTAAATGCATGACAACAACCATGGACAAATACACAGTGTTCGCGGGGTGGTGGTTGCCCAGCAGCATGTGTTTGAACCCTGTCGGACCTCCCTGCAGGGTTCACAGTGTTCTCACATTGTCAGTTTATTAATCTGCTCTACAACCTCCCCAGCAGGAAATGACGCTTGTGTGAAATGAAGACATATTAATTAGGTCTTTGAGGGTAGTAGTTCTCTGAGCAGTGCAGATCACAGGCAGTACGTGACGTGGTTTGATGCACAGAGGGTGTAAAAGCCATAGCATAGCTACACATAAACCTGACATTAGTGTTAGAGCTGACTGCAGAATGTAGCTTTTACTCGTTAAAAGCTGAAAATCTGGCAGTGTTAGGTTTGTGTGAGCCATCTTCTTGAATGGCTACCAAAAGCAGTACTCAGCTGGACAAAGCATACCGCCTCCTCCATCTGTCCTGCCCTCCTCTCTTCTGTTATTTACTGTTTCATCAAGGCTTCTTTCACAAATTCTGATCATTGCTTTGTCTTTCATAACTGCCATCACTGTGCTTACAAGATGTACAGCAGAATTGGGACTGTTAGTATCACTTAAAAACACCTGAATTGTAGGCGATAATTCAGCTGTTTGTGTTAGGGTGGGTGTGTTTGTGCAATGTATGCATGTGTAATGCAGAAAGACGTGAGCGTTAAGTCTCTCATCAAGATAAGTACACTAAACACACAAGTATCGGTGTATGTGTTTCTTAGCTGTATGTTTGTGGCAGCCTATGTGTCTTAGTGTGCTTGCGCGAGTGCTTGTGTGTGCGTATTTAAGACAATGACGTAGTCCGGGTGTATGACGTGCCCCCTGGCCTGACCAAACTCAAACAGACCCCGCTCCGCCCAACCATGTAAATGCAGGTTTGTGTACGCAGACATTTAAGTATCCATCAGCGTGTTAACTTGAGTTTGGGAAAGGTGAAAGATGAGGATTTGGCAATGAACAGATGTTTCTGATATCCTGTCAGCTCCACACCTATTGTAGCGCCTCTTCCCCACTTTAAAACCCAGAGTGATGTTATAGTATGCTGAGATAAAGCGTGGAGAAGTGGGGAACATGTGACTTTGAATTTACGTGTTTGGATCTGGCCTTTGTCAGTCCCCAGTTGGGCATCTCCGGCAGCTTGTAAATGTTGAAGGTTATCTGGCCTATCATGGGGCCTTACAACGTGGAAGTTATCTAACATATTTTCCAGATTTGACCTTTTGTAATCCAGACCCGAGATGATGAATAGGACTGAAAATAGGTTCATAGTTAAGTGGACCTCTATGTATATAAGAGCAGAACTGGTTTGCTTTGCTTTAAACCATGTGACCTGAGATGACGCTGCATTGCCATGATGACCTCTTTGTATGTCTCTCATGATTGACTGAGTTTTCTGAATGGCACAGTGACAGCGAGCACTAAAGCAGTGTCACGGCGAAAGTTAAGGATTTACTTTGCTTTTACCTGACAGGGCAAGAAAAACCAGAAGGCGAGAGAGCGAGAGAAAGAAAGCAAGAGAGAGTGGAAACCTTTAAGGATCATTTTTGACAGACAAGACATTGTAGCTTTTATGCAAACCAGACCCCTTACATATTTCCAGTGCAGCTTCATGTAGCGACACAAGTCCTGTACTGTATATTAATTAGAAGCTGCACTTTAATTAAAAGAATTCATGTTATCAGCTATAAAATTCACTAGCCAATGTGCCATAACCCTTATCGATTTATCTGCCAAAGACCAATTTTGCGTTTGCCGCCTGGTGGGTGTTAATTTCACTTAGTGCCCGTGAGTGTGTGTTTGCATGGCTGCTTCCGCTCATGTGTGAACGTGTGACTAAGAAGGGGTGTGTATGAGTACGACCCATAGAGAAAACGTGTCTTGGTTATCAGTCACTTATCTGCTTGGCCTGACTGCCCTGTGTGTGCTCTTCACAATTTGTTTTTCTGTTACGTCTGTCTCATGTCTCATGGCTTTCCGTACAAGACGGCGAAGACAGTACTGAGAATTAGAGATTCATGAACACTAACATGTTTTGGCCAGGATGTTAGAGAGAGTACTTAACAGCACTGAATTAGCTGCTTTGCCTACATGTGCTGCAACATTAGGTTCTCTATTGTATGTGTAAGCATAGGCAAAGAAAATGATGATGGTCATGTTCTCACATAGACAAGATGCAGAACTGAATTTTCAGTCCTTTTATGGTCTGTCCCTTTACTCTCTCTAAGTTAGGCAAATTCACCTACTGTAGAGCTGGTCTATATATCTCTGTATATCATACTGATATCAATATTTTGTTATTGTGATATTGTAACAGCTTAAATGTTACTTTCTCTTGATCTTTAAGGCTGGATAAGAGTAAAGTGATGGAGATGATTTGACATTTTTCAATATTTTCCACATATGGTACCTGAGATTCAGTGCTAATACCAAATGATTCTTTTGTCAGTACCTTAGATCAAGGATTGTTATCCTGTTTTTTGTACAAAACCTTTTTTTTTCATTTAGTAAAACATCTCAAACATTTCAGTGCATCAGTGTTTGTTTTGTTAGCACAATTAGCTGTTAAAAAGCTATGATTTAGATCATTGAATATCTGATCAGACAATAAGCAGCCTAAACAAGACTAAGAATCTGACAAAGCGTTCTACAGACACATTTCGGTCTGCACTGAAAGGTTGCTAAAGTAAGTCACATACTATAATAAGAACATTAGGTCCAAACAATATACCATATGCATAGAATACAGTTATGTCAACACATTGATAAAATAAAATGACCCAACATGGTCACGTTCCAACATTTTAAGGCAAGTACGCAGCATAACTAAGACACTCTTGTCTGTGAACAAAGATCATTTGAGTTACGCCCAAATTTGACTCAAATCTTTTGAGTTTTAGGACATGTAGTACATGATTTTCATCACATCAATATATTCAATATTTTCCCATGTTGCTCATCCATAATAATGGCATTGTATGTGTGTCAGTGGTGTTAAAGTGGTAATGCAGTATATGTGGTGGTTTCAATGTCTTTGACCTGACAACAAATTTTGTTTAGTAAGTCAACATGAAAGAAAACACCTTCTAATCTCCTGTAGTGTCTCTGGTGGGATTCATTGTTTACTTTGAAAAGGTCACTGTGATACTCCCTAAATATAAATACTACTGCTCTACTTTTCTCTAATTTGTTTTCCACCTGTTTTTATATTATAGGTTTAAAGTGATCAGGGGTATAAACATGTAAAGCAGAGGTCCTGTGTAGCTTTTCCATTACGTGCAGTATGTTTGAATCTGAGGTGTCATCTGTGCCAACTCTCGTCTGTGTGTGTGTGTGTGTGTGTGTGTGTGTGTGTGTCACCTTTGGTCTCTATATTCTTTTCCTCTGTCATGGGTTGCTGTTTTGCACTTAGAACATGGTCAAGGTTACCACACACAAGTTCAGGATCATATACCGACTCTCCCGCATGCATGCAGGGGAACACACTCCTCACGATCCTCATAAATACAGACACTTGAATGCTCACACACACACACACACACACACACACACACACACACACACAGGTCTGACATGTCTCTCCTTGTCCTTCCTCCACTGCCTGCTCCCCTCTTTGTCCTCACAGCTTTCTAAAATAAATCGAGTGTCGTCTCCCCTCTGTCTGCTTCAACACGCAGATCTGTTCTTAACAACACTACTCCACACTTTCCAAACACATCTGTAAGTGCTGTTTTTGCCCAGTATTTATAATTCTTTCGAGATTTGTATCGTAGCTTTAGTGAAAGAAAACATTTTAGCATTTTTTTTTTTAGATCTTCTATAGAAACATTTTGTTGTTGTTTTGTGCTTGCACTTTAGGAAGAGACAAAAATATCAAGTTTGTATTACGTATTGTCTCTTGCATTGTTTGGCATTTTCTGGCCCACCAATTGTGAATGATTGTTGGAAAACAGAGCCTCACTATCCTCCCCTCAGCTGATTATTTAACAAAGACACTTATGTCCTGACCTCTTTCTCCAGTACGTCTCCTCACAGCACTGTCACCTCAACTCCTGTGGTGTTTATAATTGCTCAAGTGACCCATGGCTGAAAATGAATGAGTCATTGATCTATGCCATTTAGTGTGTGTGTGTGTGTGTGTGTGTGTGTGTGTGTGTGTGTGTGTGTGAAAGAGAGAGGGAGAGACAGATGGAGAAGGAGAGAGAAGAAGGAGACAGAAGTGATGGAGAGCCAAAGACAGAGAGAGAGGATAAAAGAGCTGTGCAGTGTCCTTAGGCATACATGTGACCCAGCAGTGTCCTACAGTATAAAGTCAAACAGCCTCTACTCATCTATCTCAGTGCCCTTACAACTTCTGTACACTTCTCATGTTTTAACCTAGCACTGCTCTGTTACAGTGCAGCTGAAGGAACAATGGCTCTTTTTTCTTTTTTTTTTCCTGCAATCTAAACTTAAACATGAAACTCTACTCCTGTGGGAAAATAATGCTGTCCCTACAGGCCATCTTCTTGTCTACTCATGTAGTTGTGGGCTATTGTAGCTAAATTACCTACCACCGAATGCTATTCAGAGTACTGTAATACTTTTATCTTAGTTTATCTTTATTGTTTTCATTTTACAGGTAACAATCTTCATCAGACAGATATTGGGCTTTGATTACAAGGAAGATTAGCTATCAGCACATCAGCTTCTCCAGCCCTCCAGCATGCTATTTTCTGCAAAATAATATGTTTGTTGCACAGATTATTCATAAATGTATTTTTTAAACACTGAATACGTGTCATTTTCAGGAGTTAAAATAGTCATACGCAAGTCAAGGTTTTTTGTTGAAGTTTATAGACCAAAATCACATTTGTCCCAGAGGGTTTTACAATCTATACAGAAAACATCACCTTCTCCTCGATGCAGGGCTTGAAATTATCAGGGGCCAACCTGCTAATTGCAGGTGAAAATTAATTGTGATGGGTAGCATTATCAAGTTAATAGCCAGCTTGGTGGGAGCTAGATTCATGTAGTTCCACTGAATTAGATGTGGTTACGTTTTGATGTTAAATTATTACTATAATGTTGTAATAACCTAAATCCTACTGTATGTATAATTTCATGGTTTAGTCTCTCGCTCTCCATAGATTATTCATGCCAGTGTAGTTTATGGATGCCACGAAAATAAAATGTTATGTGTTTATTATATTCTTTTTAGGTTATTAGAGGAAGTGACTTGTAAATATATGCCAGCCATTTTGGCATGCCATGTGCAGTTTGCAGCTCCAGTTCAGATTTATCCGCATTAGCCATCATTGATCAGTGTATACAAAACTGTATTGTTTACAGCTACCCATAGTGAAGCATGTAATTCTCTCTATCATACGCTCTCTCTCTCTCCCTCCCTCCTTCCTGGCCAGTTACATGTCAGTTCTGGATCACTCTCTTTTTGGGTAAACTGTGGTTTCTTTCTGTCTCGGCCTCTTAGTAATGCTGGATTTACTTCCCATCTCCACCATAATCCCTCTGTGAGTTATACTCGTGCTTTTTGTTGATTCTCACAACATAGTCATAGGGGTGTTGACATTTTTCTTTTCTTCTTCTGTTTTTATTCCCCAACTCATGCTTGCTCACCAAAGGCTGCTGCTTTGTGTCAGAGCAGGGAAAAAAGCCAGACATTCCCACTGTGATGTCAATGCTGGTGCAATACCTTCGCACATTAGTTGCGAAGATCATTTCTGTCATTCCCAAAGAGGGCGTGTCTGTGGAGTCACACACACACACACACACACACTCTGAGAGTGGAGTTACGTGTCAGAGGTTTGGCTGAGAATCTGAGAAGGCTGTGACGTCAGTGTGATAATGAATCAGTTGTTAAACATATGCTGGGTGTTATGTTTCGGCACTTGCTATCTCCCTATCTGTCATCTTTGTCTCTGTCTTGTTCGCAAACATGATGAAGACACACACCCATACACACGTATCACACAGAACAGCTGGAGAACGGACTGACCTGTGCCTGGATAAGTTGCTTGTGGGAGTCTGTGGTTTCACACTTGCAGTAAAGAAAACAGATGGATCACTTGATGTGATAAGAAGGTGTGGATTGGGGGTTGTGTATTAGTGTGTGTGTATGTCTATAGATAATACTGGTTTAGACTGACGTGCTTCTGATCTTATACTAAATATAGAAGGACAGAGTGAGAGGACTCAGTGACAGAGATTGGGGTGATGCATGTAAGATAAGACAAACACAACTGTGGAAAAAAGTTGCTGGAGTCATTGCAACTCACATATTACCTCTGTGTGTGTGTGTGTGTGTGTGTGTGTGTGTGTGTGTTTGTCTAAGAGCTAGTTAGAGACGGACGAGGACAATAAGTTTGCCCTTTCCCCAGTCATCAGGCAGACGTCCAAACTATCCCATTCCACAAGCAAAGCTCACACTCACTTAGCTGCTGCTACTCAAAAAGAGATCACAGAGAGATAGAACAGCGTTTGGCTATTTAGTTGTGGAAAATATGCCAGACACGTCCTGTGTGTCGTTGTGGCTGTATTGAGCGTGTTCAGATACACCAGGATAACCTACTGTTTCTGATGTGAGAAGCATAATGACTTCTTCCTCTTAAAATCTCTCTCACAAAACATTCACAAACAAATCCCCTGTTTTCACAACCTACAAACCAAACTTGATTAACACAATTCAAAGTGATAATAACTTGCGCCTGTTAGGTCAGTGAATCATCTGTTATTGAGGATGTGAAATACCCTGAAGAACAGGAAGAGTACTGATAGCAATGTTAGTTATTTCTCCTTGTGTAATGACAAGGACGGTTTTAGCTCAGCAGTGGGACGTGCTTTCTACACCATGCAAACACACATGTGTGTACACTCGCAATGGTCACGCTGTTCTCTGTGCTCCTCCACATAAACATACCAGTAGGAAAGCGCTAACATGAGCAGGGCGTCCCTCACTGGCTAAGTCGTAGATGATATTGGATTAAATGTGTGGCTGTTTCCATAGTGAGGATGATGATGATGACAAAGGGACGTCATCCCTGTGCGTATTATGTGTCACGCTTAGGGGAATCCCCCCTGACCTTAGCGTCCACACCAGATGGGATTATGGGATTGCTTGATAGCCTTAGCGATGAGGCAGATAACACTGGTGACAAGCGTTAGTCATCACCTGGGCGAACAATCACCTAGGAGACTAAGGAGCTCATTGTGATTTCCCAGTGGGAAATGGTGTCACTGGTTTAGAAACACCTTTCAACTGTGAGTCAGTGGCATTGTTAGAGCAGAGGTATTCCCTGTGGCCCTGTGCACAGTTTTAACAAAGCACATCGCTTGTGGTTGTATGTAGATGGCTTTGAATATTGCTGCATTAGTTCTAACTGTTGGTGATGTGCCATTTAGGCTGCCACCAATCATAATCATCCAATAATCAGCCACATAATGAGGGACTGACTGGTTCTAATTTTAAATGATTAAGCTTAGGAGCAAATGTACGTCAGCCAGCAGTTGTTTAGAGCCTAGTATAGGGCCCACATGCCTTCACGGTAGGCATGTAGTGTAGGCATGTCAAGTTATGCTTTGAATTTCACAGCTCATGACCATGGAGCCAATTTACAGCAACATATGGAAATGCATGGTAAAGCCTATGCCGCTGCAGTGGAAAAAAATATTCATGTGGGTTTAGTCATTATGTGAGTAATCTCTGAAGTCATCAAGACCCACTAACATGTAACTGATGTTTGCATAAAGACTGATTTATTTAGACATGGACTGTCGAGCCTCATCGTGCAGCCATAGGTGCAATCTGTTACAGATAACACTTTATTAGTTCATTTAATTAATTCATGCATGGTGTGCACTTTTATAAGAATTCATTTCAGGTGGCAGTCAGATTGTCTAAATTGCACTGTTAAAATCTGGCAGTTCAAAAAAGGAAACCTGATCACTGCGTCCCTCCCCTCATCTTTTGACTGTTGAAAGAACATCATGCTGTACCTTGACGCTTGGCGTTGCATTACTATTTATTCTTGTCACTGGGGAGTTCAACATATGTTGCTTGACCTCTCAAATATTATCAAAATAATGTTTAAATTCTACAAGCCATTTTTTTCTATTTACAGTGCCAATTGGTATCAAGAGAATATTATCTGATCTTTGTGTCTTTCTCCCTCTCTTTCTCTCCATATGCAGTTTTGATGTGGACAATGGCACGTCATCAGGTCGCAGCCCCCTGGACCCAATGGCCAGCCCGGGCTCCGGCCTCATCCTGCAGGCCAATTTTGTCCACAGCCAACGGAGAGAGTCGTTCCTCTACCGCTCCGACAGTGACTACGACCTCTCGCCCAAGTCTATGTCCCGAAACTCCTCCATTGCCAGTGACATGTGAGTGCATGGTGTCTTTTGCTTCCACCTGAACCTCCATAAAATACACCCAAATGCTCCCTTTTGTGCTGCATGTGGTTAATTCTTTTTTCTGGCTCTCTGAATCTGTGTCACGGCTGGGTGTTTATCAGACCAGGTCTTAAAGCTGCCACGCCGCTAGCTTTATCCCTGGTGGAAAGTGTGCATGACCAACAGCTGATTGTGTGGTGTCACATCTATTCTTAGCCATATCCAGTAGCATAAACAAGGTGGTCAGTCGCAAAGTATCCACAAGGATATGTGACTCTGATGTTTTGCTAATGGTCGATGTCTGTATAAAGACAATGGGATGGATTTGTGCGCTGCATTTAATCTGTTCGGTGTTCATGTGATAATTTGTCTTTTAAAATACTGACTCCATACTAACCATTGCCATACAACTGTAGAGTCTGTGGCATTGTTATAGCAGAGGTATTCACACTCCACTCAAACCAGCAGGCATCTTCTGGGTCAGTGTATACGTTGATAGCGCATTCCTCATTTCCCACACAATGGTGGCTATCCAGTTACATGTACTGTACACTTAGTGCTACAGGACATAAAAATATTGACTGAACATAGCTTTTCGATCCAGCCTGAAGGAAAGACAAATAGACAAAAGGATGAAAAATAATGGCCTGCAGTAACCTTAGACTTCCTCCTTACTGCTGCTTTTTGCTCTGGAGTATTAAACCAATGACCCTTCTCTGACCTACGCCCACTATCCAATTACCACGTTAAAAACCATTATTACAAATATTCATTAATCCTTTATTCTTTCATATCTTTTTTTCTCCTGCTGATTTGCATATACAAGGAAACTTGAGATAGCTAGCAGGAGGCAACTTGTCTTAACAGCTCCCTTTATGAAATTCTTAAATACAGCTTCACATCAAGTTAAACCCGTGAAACATTAAATTGAATGTTTCCTAAAGTACCTAACAAAGAGACATCTTCAGAAGAACATAGTCCAGCAATTTCGCGGAGGAAATTCTTCACAACAAAACATCAAAACAGAGCTGGGACAAGGCTTTAAAAGTCCAGTAAAAGGTGAACAGCCATCACCTAACTCCGTTTCTTGCCCCTCCTTTTGTGTGTCTGCAAAGATTCTTTCCGTCGCTCTCAGAGAGTATATAGCTATTTGTGTTGCTGTAGGGAGCACATGACAAGCCTGCGTCTCTTTTGACTTTCATGTCAGGCATGTCATCTCACGTGCCAGTGGGTGTGTGTGTGACGTGGCTGTGGTCTTGTAGAAAATGAGCAGTGGGCTGAGAGCTCCGTGCCACTAACACACTCCTGTCACCTGAACAAATGTTGACAGCGCTCGCAGTCATGACGTAGCTCAGAGGTCAGCAGGATTCTGACTCAAAACTTAAAATTCCTTTTGCTGGAATTGAATGAGTAACGCTCTCCACTCCCTTAACAATGCCCACGAAGGTGCCCTTGAGCAGGACTCCACCTACTCCAGGAGCCATGCGTGTAAGGTCTTGAAAACCAGGGGCAGTCAGTGAAGCAAAGTCAGAAACGTGCTCAGCTGACTTTTCCCTGGATAAATAAAAGTCCCTAAAAATATGAAATAATGATTGCCTAAGGGATATAGTTCAGGGCAGAGAAGGGGAGGAATGGAAAGAGAGGGAAAGGACGGAGAAAGGGTGACTGCGTGAGGTCTGTACAGCAAGTGCAAAGACAGCTTGCAGGTTTTACAGTGTCCTTGCTGTGAGAATATCTTGGTAGATGCTGGAAAGGGCATTCACTAAACTACCTTACGTGTACAGAGACATGTCCACCAATAAATCCCTTCAATTCTCTGACTGAAACCTTAAACTGTTCTGAAACTATTACACATCGTGATGTAGGGCCTCAGCTGGTTCCTGATGTAACGAGTAAACATGTCACTGTGATGGAGTGCATCAGAGACGCTGAAACTAATCTAATGTGATGACCCCCGCTCCTCCCTCCCCGACTTGACCTTTGCAGAACATGAGCACACTCCTCTGTTATCGAATGTCAATATTCTGTAGATCTGCATCCAACAATGAAGCCGCTTTTTTTGTGTCTTTCAGTCATGGTGACGATATGATTGTAACGCCATTTGCACAGGTGAGTGCTTGTTCCAATTATTAACTGTCTTTTTTGTCTTCATGTTTTCCATTGTCATAAATTGATGAAATCTGTACGATTCAGTCCTAATGTATCGTGTTCCCTTCAGGTTCTCGCCAGCTTGAGAACTGTACGAAACAACTTTGGTGCATTAACTAATCTGCAGCAAGAGAGAACATCCAATAAGTAAGTTGCCAAAGTTGCCAAGCTTTACTGTTTTTTTCCCCCAAACAGAAATTAAATCTGTCACAATGGGAGGAGTACAGACAACAATGGTCAACATGCCAACATATCATAATATTTGATCAGAGTCACTTTATGACTAAGATGTTCTACTAAACAAGTGGCAGTAATTTGAAGTCATTCACATGCTGCACCCACCGGTGCTGTGTCCAGTGCTCACTCAGCCTGGCTTTGCTTGCCCTCTGCTGGTCTTATGAAGTACTACAACAACAGTAGCAATATTTTTTAAAGGTACCCTCTGCTACAGATGAGTGGAGGGAAATAGTGCGTCCTTACTGCTAGGAGTCATATAGAGAGTTTTGAATAAACTATTTTGAGGTAAACTACAGATTGTATTGTTTTGGGGAAGGAAATGTCTCAGTGTGTGTTTCTGTTTCGCCCATGACAGGAGATCACCCATGTGTAACCCACCACCTATCACCAAGACCACCTTCACAGGTATGTAGACAGCAACATGATGGTTTGTGTCCTCTGTGTGTGTGTGTGTGTGTGTGTGTGTGTGTGTGTGTGTGTGTGTGTGTGTGTGTAAGTGTGTATGTATGTGTGATTAGATGTGTGGTCTGGGAATCAGGAATACATTTTGCCATAGAAACAGTAAACGGGTAACACTTTACTTTAAGGCGCCCTATTTAGCAAAGCAGTAAATTAACATTTAATAAATGGCTCATAACACACTATAATGTAGGCAGGTTGTAAGCAGATATACGTGTTTAATAATGTATTTGTCAACAACAAAAACTCCTGTGAGCACTCATAAGTGGAGGCTGGTGTATAAACAGGTAATGAATGACAATATAATAAAACAGAATTGTAATAATATATAATATATATAAGACTTAAAAATGTTCTGATATCTGCTTACAACCACATTATAGCGTGTTATAAACCATTTATTAAATGTTTATATCCTGCTTGTAAATTCTAAATAGGGGGACTTAAAGTGTTACTGCATTTGAGGTATTGGTGGTGGTAGTAGTAGTATGCTTCTACATCTTTTACTTAAAACTGGAGGCTGAACAGATTCAATTTAAAGGGCACTGGTATTGTTATAGAGATGTTTTTGTCTATTGTAAGATGTCGGCATGGTGGTGATGAGGGGCTGGCAAACACAGACATGCTGTGTAGGGAGCCAAAGAACATGAACATAATATCCAGCACGGTCAGAATACAAACATGGACGAGAATTGGTTCACTGGAGAAAAATAATGGACAAGAGAAAAAAAAGGACAGTATAACTGGTAAACCAAGACCAAATATTGGAGTCAGTAGCTGTTGTTTTGCTATTTTCTATAAAGTTTGGATAGGTGTGGCCTTGTGTGGATATAATATGTTTGTATAGCCAAGATGCTGTCAAATCTTCAGTCAGTTTCTGAAAAGCTAATAACAGTTACGGACGTTTGGCAAAATAGGTGGTTAATTTTTGAACAAATGCTCAGTGACTGCTTTTATATGGTACTTGAAAGCTGACATGTCACATCCATCCTATGTATATGGACCATTACAGACAGTTTGTGAACCCTGCCTATATATTCCACAAAGCAGTTTTGTAGTGGATGTTAACTTTGCGTCGGTGACCCTTCAGATCTTCACGTTCTTAAACTTTTTCTTGAATTATTATTTCAGTTTTCTTCATATAAAGCTTTATGTTTAAAGGGAATTTCTTTATTCTATATTACCGCTGTATGTGTGTTAGGATAGAGACAAGCCGAAGCCAAAGAATCTTTCAAGATGCTCAAGTGTTTAGTTTTGGTTTAATCAATACAGGCGCCAGTTCAGTGCCATGAGGCTGCCATGTTTTAGCGTTTAATCCATAACCATAGACTTCAATACTTTAATAATAGATTTCCAGGCCCTATATATAGTCATACCTGACTTAGATAGTCTGATGTGCTGTAACCATTAGTCTGCTCTACTTTAGGAGTTTTTACTGTGAGGAGAACATGGCACAGACAGTTTCAGATGGCTAGAATAGACATGTCCTTGTCACTTTGCTTTTTAGTGGTATCAATGGCTGTAACCTAGCTGGTGTTTGCAGGAGAGACCATATAACCTCCACCATCAATAAATAATTTCACTGTGTTTTGTTTAGTAAAGTTATCCCTAAGTCATGTGCGCACAAACACACACATTCATGCATATTATGAAGGGTGTGCAAAACATTTATTTTATTATATTCATCACAAGTGCAAAAAAAAAAGTCAAAATACTCAAAATATTAAGGGAGCCAATTTAGCTTTCTTCCACATTTGAGGGAGATTTGTCTAGACGTTCCTCCCAAGAATCACATTTCTGATACATAACCTGCTTATATATGAGGAACTGGTGACATTGTGCTATATTTAGAACACAATCATACTGGTGCACAGCCATTATGGGCCCTGCCATAAACTGGTGACAGCTGTGAGTCATGAGCATGATTGTTTGAGAGTATTGACTACTTGTAATGCAAAGGCTTGCTGAGGCGGCGACTAAGTCATCTTGTGGATAAAGACAATAAAGGAAGTATGATTAATAGTAACTCAGTAAATGAGTCAGGGATAGGATACTAGTGAATTAAAGAAGCATTACATTTAAGCTTCTTTGCTTGTTCTCTACTTTCCTATCTATCCTCATCCCACTGTCATCCTCTCCTGCTTTCAATGCATTTTTCTGTCATCTGCCATTGAAATACTGTTCAGATAAAGATAATTATTTTAGAATCATAAAAAAGAATTGGCGGTAGTTCTTTGACATTTTACCTTTTGTGGATGAGAATAGATGCTGGTTAAAGCTAAAGAGAGAGACATTGATTCATAATCATTCAGCATGAGACTAGCAGAGCTAACAGGGTAACAAATCATGCTCCAAAGTTTCAATTAATGTTTGCAGACAATAATCGTTTAATATTTAACATCCCTCATACGTCTAAAATGTTATGAGGGTTTTTCAAACTTTTGGTTTGTATTCTGGATATAGAATAGCTCCTTGATATTGCATCTTGTTCTTTATATGGAAACAACAGGGCTTAAGCACCTAGGGATAATATCATGTCGCAAGTAAATAGGATATTTTATTTAAGTGGACCAGTCCTCTTAAAAGCTATTAAAGAGGATTTAAAGAGATGGGCAGTTCTTTCTCTATCCATATGGGGAAGAGTAGAGGCGCTAAAGATGAATATTTTCCCAATATTGTCCTTTCTCGTTTTATCCACACCATTCAAATTTCCACAACATTGGTTTAAGGACATCAACAGTTTACTTTGAAGCTCCATGTGGAGGAACAAAAAACCTTGTCTATAAAACAGAACAAGGATGAGGAATGAATAAGTGTGAAACTAAACTAGAAAACTAAAAAAATAGGAAAATTTGAAAAATAAGCATTTCATTAATACAGTGCATTCTATTGGAATCCATAGATAGCATCTTACAGGTTTCAATTATCAGGTTTTCAATTCTTTAAAATGTAACAAAAGCTGCTCAAGCTGCTGAGCATCCAAGCATTTGGACTGATGCATGATCAAATTACAACATATATGAATTATCTAAACAATTGATATCACATATTATTTTTTAGTAGTTCAGCCCTCCTTCCTTGTTTCCTTGTCTGTAAATTTTTTCCTCCTTCATCCCCTTCCTCCTCCTCCTTTCTCATCTTCTCCCTCTCACAGTCCAACTTCACTGTCGAGCTGTTCCGGTACATAGTTTGGCTGCAGCCCTGCGTCTGTGCAGCAGAGTGGCCTCTCCGAGCGCCGGTGTCTGATGTCGCACTAAGCATGAGAAGAATGTCATTGACGTCAGTGCAGTTGCTGTCAGAAAGAGTAGCACCCCAGCCACTGACACCACAGCAGGGAGAGAGACAGAGAGAGAGCGAAAGGGAGACTGAGAGAAAGAAAGAGGAGAGAGACAGAAAGGAGACAAAAGAGGGAGGAGGAAGGATGTTCAGAGATCAGCGGAGGAAATGAGGAGTGTGGAAGAGGAAGGGGACTAATGGAAGGAGGGAGGGAGAGATTTGTCAAAGACAATGAAGCAGGAGAAGGGGGATATATGAGAATAGGAGGTGGCAAAAGAGGTTTAGAGGTGGTCAGTGGTCATGCTTATACACTAAATAGCCCTGCATGGAAACAAAAATAGTGTGCATAGTATACGATATAATATTATAATTAATTTAATTCAAATTGTGATAGCCTTTTGAAATATTCAGGAGCTAAAAAGCTACACATGCAACCCAGAGATGTAAACTTTGCATCATTTACTTTTAAAATACATTGTCCCAGAATGAAAGATAGAGCAGAGATAAAACAGCACAGTATTGTTCCAAAGGCTTTAATACAGAGCAAATGCTAACTAAAATGTTAAGCTGATATGCATCATGTGATTCAATTTGGCCCTTGTGTATTTTAATCTGCCACTTCTCTGTCTGTATAATTGATTTACCGCTAAAGTGACCCCCCTCCCAGATAACAGATCACATAGCATTGAAAGCCCGTGCTTTCCCAAATTAGTCAAGGCATCAATATTAATTGGCTTCTGACAAGGTGACATTTTCTGTTAACATAGGCTGACTTTGAGAGGGGCATGTCTTCAATTTCAAATGAAGAGAAACTGAAGTATACTTTGATGCAGGGCTTGTGCCGCTAACGCTCTACCATCTTTACCATATCATCAGCCATCTATTTGTTAACCTCTATGTTGTGGCGTGTTTGTATGCTGAACACATATTAGCATGCATGCACACACGGTATAGGGAGCTCCCGGCTCTGGCTCCACTCCTCTATTACTCCGGTCCATGTTTTGTCACTCTCCCTTCCCCATCCACAGTGCAGTCCTCTCAGGCTTTAGGTACAGCTTGGGGAGAGCAGCACGTTTGGCTACCAGGGACGCCGAAGCAACAGCAGCCCACCCCCTATACACACAGCATCTATAGGAAACACTATCCAGCACACACACACACCACTGGATTATACCCTTTGCTTCCCGGATACCATGGATGTTTTTATTGGCACAGAGGCTAAGGAGACAAAATCATGATGTGTTATGGTTAGCATTTCGTCTGGTGTGAGTGTGCGTGTGTATGCATGTGTGTGTCTGTTTGCATCCGTGTGTCTCTGTGTGTGTGTGTGTGTGTGTGTGTGTGTGTCTGTGTGTGTGAGAAAGAGAGAGATGTCTTTGTATTTGTTAACCATGTCAGGATTCTGTGAACGATCTGGTGTTTGTTCCGTGCTGGACAGTATTGACATGGATCCTTACTGGTTCTGAGCCTCTCACTGGATCCTCTTTTCCACCTTCCCTCCATCCCTCCTATATGGCAGACATGGGCCTGTTAAGCAGACTGCTGTTCATCCTGCTACATGACTGGAATTACATCTTTCTTATGAATGATAGCGTAAACCGTATACTCTTAGATTGCTGACTGTGATATGTGCGCTGTGTATGGGAGATAGTGAGTGAGTCTGTCTGTGTGAGATTTCTGTTTTTTTGATGTTGCTCCTTTTGCTCTGTGGGTTACCTCTGTACTCTGTGTTGTGGTTTCTTTACTGTTAACATTCATTTGGACACCCAGAACTGACTTGGGGTGGCTGTTTGCCATCCATCACCTGCAACTGTACTCCCTGGGATTGTATCTGATTTACTCTTAAAAGGAAGAATCCAGGATTTGAACTGTAGGACTGCACTGGAGGTTTCTTCTCTCCAAGGGAATCAGTGAGCTTTGCTACAGCTGACTTGTGACTGCTCATCTGTGGGTTAGGATACAGGACAACAAGGCCCTACTCCCAGGCCCGCACAGCTGGCTCACCTGTCCAGTATGAAGAGTCACCCATGTGTTTTCTCGGGGTATCCCAGCTTAGCTGTATGTGGGGTGGGAGACCCCGGGCCTGGACCGTCCACTAGCCCTCTGAAGCGGGCCCTTACTGACCCCTTGCCCTCCTGTCTTGCCCCTGCAGAGGAGGCCTACCAGAAACTGGCCACTGAGACCCTGGAGGAGCTGGACTGGTGTCTGGACCAGCTGGAGACGCTGCAGACAAGACACTCGGTCAGCGAGATGGCCTCCAACAAGGTAAGAATGGCAAAAAAAAAGTTTACACCAACTTGTTGAGCTTTTATCTTACAGTAGTTTAATTCTGGAGGCCAACATGGTAGCATCTGTTGGAAGTATTGGTAAAGCATTTGCTTTTTTTTGTTTTTTTAGACTTCAAATGCTCATATGTATGAATGCACTTCCTGTGTTATTTATTGAAACATGTTCAGAAGCTGCTAGCCAGGATTCACTGTTTTTTTTGTGGCTGATGTGAACAGGATGTGCTAACTTCAGTTTGAGTGTGACATATACAGTGTAGTGCATTGCTAGAGATATATGAGACGCATATACTGATTTTTACCCAAGGTTACACTATATGTGTATATGATATATATAGTGTTTGTTACAGGTTACAGAATTTATTTGTGTATATCTGGACATCTGACACTGGAATTGGCTGCAAACAGTTGACAGTATCCACAAGTTTACTTCAGATGAGGGAGGTCATCTTTAACAAATTGCTCATAAATACACCATTTTAGCAGACTCTTTAATCAATCCACACATACCAACATACATCAATGAAGAAATATAAAATTATAAAGAAATCTTTTGGGTGTGGGTAAATTCTATTTCTTAAATTTTGAAAAAATTATGTTTATTGCTCAGTGACAGGCCAAGCTGATGTGCTGCACAATTTTATAAAATGACCAGGAGCAGAGAGATCCAATACTTTATAGGTTGTTGATTTGATTGATTTTAATGCATTAAAATCAAACATTACGTCCTCTAAGTGTGACCTGTTCCTTTGCCATCAAGCCTCTCTCCCTGTTCATTTGGCAGGTGTATATCAACCCATAGTAGTAACTATTTGAGCCTGAGCACCTCACTACTTCTACAGTCATTAGTTGGTAGTCATATGAGCTGTATATATTATGTGCTTTGATGCATTTTTCAGCACTCAACCATTAAAGAACACATTGGACTGTTTTATGTTGTATTGTCTATGTGTGTTAGTGATAGCATCGTCATGCAGGCAGGGAGTTTTGCTATGAGCATGCTCAGTCACCTCCAGTGTGTGTGTGTGTGTGTGTGTGTGTGTGGAGGGAGGCTGCTGTGCCGCTCTGAATGCTGATCAGCTCTGGGCTCTGGTGATGTCACACACTGTGATGTCACACGAGGGGGGATGAACCAAGAGGAGAGGCAGGGAGGACGAACAGACAAAGGAATTACACAAACACACACGTTCACCGCTGATGTTACCACAATCACATGCATGACCGGGACATCTACCTCATTTAAAAGTGAAAAGATTTTTTTTTTTTTTTTTTTTTTTTAAACCTGTAACATGCACTGCCTCACCATTGCTCACCAACACAGCTATCTCTTGTTGTCATGGCAACAGCCACAGGCCCAACCAGCCTGCTATCTCACTCCAGCAACACACATCATAGGTAATACAGTCACTACATCTCCCACACATAGCCATTACTTTATGTCTGTATCCTGCAGACTTTCATTTATCAACACTCAGCATAAGCCTAAATTCATCAATGAAGGAAAGTCTGAGATTAAAAAGAAACCATAAGATGAAATTCCTTTGACGTAAATTGAATTAAATTACAGCAAGATCTGCACCTCATTTTGGTATTTCTCGTACTAGTGCTTTAGTTGCGTCCTTTAGCAGTCATTGTATAGCTGCTGTTGTTTTGCATTTGCTTTGTGGAAGCAGCACAGTTCCTTCTGCTTCCATCATCCCCCAGTAATTCAGATTTTGACATAGCCTGCATTTCACCTCTGAATATCTGCATTCTCAAAGTTACTCTATTAAGCCCTGGGGCTGCTACAACAGTAGGTCAAACAAGGTGACATACCTGTTTGCCCTAAAGGATCTTACACCAGGGAGATGACATGTTCACTATTATTATTGTTGTCGCAGCATTCACACAGAAGCTGAAATAAATACTCTACAAACAATGCTTATTTTCAATTTACTATATTACATTTCTATGTAATACACTATGTAGGGTGTAATAGTGGTCCAAAACTAATACAATTAATTCTATCTAACATAATCTTTGAGATAAATGAATCTCTCTTGAGATGAGCATTGCACAGGTGGTTTATCTGGGGGTTCCAGTTTAGGATGATCCTGTGGTTACATTTCCACCCTTTGTGTGGGTGTAGGTGTTTCTGGAATCAGCAGCTGCTCTTCCTCTGGCTCTGCCTCAGGAACAGTGTGTGCTAGGCAAGTTTGATCAGCATACCTCTTCATGGTCTGATCATTTCCTGAAGTACCGTTGTAGGACAAGGAGATATTCTTGCTTGGACCCACTTCAGGGTCGAAAGAGGAGTTTGTAGTGAAGATAAGATCTCCTGGAGCAAAACTTCCCAGTGTTTTTGGTTAGGTCATGATCCAGATTGTTAGCAGCCTCTGTTGAACCTTGGTTCTGGCATCAGGCAGTAACAGGTCAAATGTAGATTGCTGTCTTTTGAAACAATCATTTCGCTAGCTAAACAGGAATCTAAGATTGACTTTTCATTTCACCCTACCCCTCCTTAAAGGTTTGCACTGCGTTATCTGCAAGTGTATTTGGAGGGGGGTCAAAGGTAGCAGGCTCCACACAGAGAATATTATTTCATAAATGACTCACATTTAGTGCTTGTGAAACATGGTCCATTTTCCTACACAAACAAAAATACTAACATTTTGAAATAGTTTAGCAACAGTGGCACCTCATTTTGCAGCCTTGTTAAGTTAAATGTCTAGCCATTTAGAGTGACATCTGCTATAACTAAAAACATGAGAAAGGTCTTTCAGTCAACAGATCCTTGACCTCAGGCCATCTCCAGGATTGAGGGTAGTGTCTAGGTGGACACTTGCACATGCCTGGATCCTCTCCTCTGGCCACCACACATACTGTACAACCTCGATAAAACCTTAATGCTAGAGATGCTATAACACAGAGCCATCTCTCACAACCATTTCCAACATTCACTGATGGTGCAGATCAAAATTGGATTCTGTTTCATTTGGCCAACCCTTAAGGACACACTCATGAATTTGAGACACCATATATTTTGCAGTCAAGTGTCTGATGTGTGTTGTATCCACTGGTGAGTCATCCAGGACATCCACCATCAATACTTGTTCATTTCCTTTTCTTTGACTTTTTCAAGTCACACAAGCCTGCTCAATACATCTACCTTTGCAAGGTTGTTTTCCTGCCTATTCACAATGTTGTACTCACACACACACACACACACACAGCACGCACTTGTGGAGATCCCATTTGGGCAATCTGCTTCTTTAGGTTGAAAAGAGGTATAAGAAGCTCTGGATCAGTATAGATAATGGATGGACACCCATAAAATGTTTGGAATTTCTTAATTCCAAAAACACCAATCAAACATTTTTACGCTGAAGCTATCAGGAGGTGATGTGAAATAAACCACTCTCCATTTTATGTGACGGTACTGTTCTGATGCCGTACAGTGAGGCATCATATGACAGGATGAGTAATGGACTAGCACCTCAGCTGACTGCAAAAGTGCTTTTGATATCTGAATTGCCTGCTTTTGATGTTTTCCGTTGCATTGTGTCTTAGCAGCTTGCATCTGTCGTAGAATGGGCTTCCACAATGGCTTTTACTTTTTCTGAATGGGGTGTGGCGTCTTCAGCATCTAGTCCATAACCCAAATATTCATCAGCATCCTTCATCCTGGATGAGTCCTACTACTTGCTAATATATCATCCAGATAAAATGCTACTATTAGTATGCCTTGCAGTAGGCCTTCATAATCTACTGGAATATCAGCACTCCAAAAGGCAAGGCACTTTATAGTTGTATTTAGGTTTTGCAGGTCTTTCTTGTGCTCAGGTTTTGTTTATGCTTTTTAGTTTTTACTGTACTCTACTGCTGTATCTATTGCCATGGCCTCGAAAGTTAGATCTACTTCAGCCAGGAGACGTCTCTGAATTGGGTCATCATTCTGCTAGTAACTCGGTAACGCTAGTAACGTGCAGGTAGAAGTCATTCTTCAGTAACTGAACAAGTTGCTGGTAGGTTTGGTCTTTTGGATTTTAGGCTAGGATGTATGTCAGTATATCACTACTGATTAGAATGGCTCTTTGCCTATCTCCATTGTCAGTTTGATCTATTTATCTATAGCATCCGTCTGTTTTTCTTTTATTTTTAGTTTTTTTTTGTTTATATATCACACTGGTGTCTTACCCCTTACCGTTACCATTTAGCTGTTTATAATGGTACCTTTCTACATACATACTGTATAGATTTCCTTCTCCACATTTTGTTTAGATCATGAATGGACAGCAGACTTAATTCTCACAGTCAGTGGTACATTCACTGAAAACAGTGGCAGCAATTAGAGTGTTCCTGCTCGCTCTGTATTTTGTAGAGAGGGGGCGTCTGCCACCAGAATAAATGTGGAATGTGAGAAAAGAAACAAATTCAACAGAGATCTGGAGGTGTCATGGGCTATATACAGCAGGGAATGGATATTTTTGGTCACTCCGCCAAAGAAAAAATTAAACACAAGTCACAGCTAAGTTTGGTGTGACACTTTCCAATTTTTACCCAATAGCTTGTGTTCACACCTCTCGGCTAAGCTGTCAATATGTGTGTGTACTATATTTGTCTGACGGAGAGTGGGAGTTTGTGTGGACAGGAGGGGTGTCTGTGGGCATTATATTTGTGTATATGCTTCTTCAGGGAGTAAACTGTGTTTGTGTTTGTGTGTGTGCGCGGGTGTGTGTGGTGGGCCTGTGCTGGCCTGCTTGGCTCTGAGTCAATCAAAGCTGCTGGATCTCAGTTAGCCAGTTGTCTCATCTGCTCCAGCGTAGCTGTAAATTACTCACAGTGCCAGGCTGGCTGCAGCGGTGGGGTGTAAAGTAAGCAGAGACAGGTTTGGTCCCTTTTCAATCTATGAAGCCACTGGACCATCACAGACACACGACACGTGTACAAGAGAAAGAAAGAAGAGACCTCCTCTTCTCAGAATTCATAGATTGTAGAAGTGGTCTGTCATCAACAAGATTCAAGAATAAACTGTTTTCTGTAATGAATTAAAAGTCTTTTCTAAATCATAAATCTATTTTTCGGTCACCTTTTATACCTGTACTTAATTCTGTATAATGTATTGTCATGTTGTCCCATCATCATTAAAGCAGTTATAATCTATAGTTTTATAATAACTGTATCAAAGAACAATGTGAAAACAACGTAAAAGGGGTCGTCGTAATGATGAATGAATGAAACCTACAGAGAATTATCACCTGAATCTGCAGCTTCCCTCTGCTAATAGCAAGTTTCAGCTATTTGGTTAGCTGTCTGGCCTGCAATGTTACTGTTTTGGTTCAATACCCATCCCTAATGTAACTACAAGAAATAATCTGATAATTACTTAGCCTTAGACATCCCAAATCACTAAACTTGGCAGGACAGGATTCAGGTGCTACCATGCCTTTTGATCTGATGTTTTTTATGACCCTTGCAATAATTTCTTTTTTTTTAAACGCTTGATTGTTGGTCGCCTGACTTGATATTTTGTAACCGTGGTTTCTTGTCCGTTTAGATGATTATATGTAAGGTTTAAATCTTTTTTGTTCTCTTGAAAAATTGATCTCTATCTCTATCTGCAAATGAAATAACATTAAAATGGCAGATTGAATTGAATTCGTGGCAATAGAAATGGCTGCCAGAGACATGAAATATGATCATGAAGTATTATCCGTATTTACACACTTTCATTTTGTTTTCAATTTATTTTATAAGGGGGCCATTTGTACTGTTAGTGATGGGAAAATTCCATTAAAACTCTTCCTTCAATAAGGTTTGATCCTTGTTTCCAACTAAAGCAACAACCTCTTGAGCTCAGTGACACACAGCAGCCTGTGTGGACAGTGCTTTCAGTTTCTGTCCTACTGAGCCCACTTCAGATAACTGTGACGCTCATTCTTTTCGCGAGATGAATTGGTTTTTCATTTATTTACATCATCATCAGTGATGTTACTGTGACTCACCTCGCATGAATACTGGCGTGAAAGCTAACCTCAGTATTGTATCATGTTAGATGAGGTAACCTGTGCCTGTACATCAGACCGTACAGAAGGTTAGGTCAGTCGACACACAAACGCATACACCCACCTACTGTTGCATGTAATGTAAATATGTCTTGCATACACACAAAGCAACATGAAATGTATGTACACACACATGCACGCACGCACACACAAAATCACATCCCGCTGCACTGCAGGAATGGAAGGAAAGGGAAAGGGTAGATTTTCCACTGACTTCAGTCCCAGCCAATCACACAGCAGGTGACCTCAACTCTGTTCCAATCCAAGCCAATCAGAGGTGATGATGAGCTCACACTTCTTCCATATCTGGGCCCTGATTTGCTGCCGTTGTGTGACACAGCGAGAGAAGCAGCCTGTGCTCTTCACATGGGAGCTTGTGTCATCATACACACAGAATCAGGCGGGCAGTCAGGCAGCCAGGCAGCCAGCCCTGTTTGGGAGCTGTTGATAGAAACATTTTTGCTGTCCTGGTGCTTTGGCATCTACCAAGCATCCGCACCATCATCAATTATTCACAACCTCAGCAGTGTGTCCCTGCATCCTAGTGTGTGTGTGTGTGTGTGTGTGTGTGTGTGTGTGTACGCACATGTCAGTGTGTATCACAGTGTGTGTGGTCACGATATGCTCTCATGGGATCTTTGGGGAGCCACATTCCCACCACTCCTCTCACAGAGTCTTCTTTTCCTTCCTGGAGTATGGGCTCGTTTCTATGGATATTCACAGGACAGAAACATGATGCTTCATTTATGGACTCTGTACAGCTGATTTACATTCAACCTCTTCAGGCTGAGGTCTTTTACTGGCCGCGGACTGTTTTTGTTTCGCTAGCTGTTTAGGGCTTTCATCATCCCAACTGTATTTTGGGCTATAAACCTTTACCTTTTTTTGCTGGATTTCTTTTTTTGATTTGTCAAAATGCCTGAAGCAAATTATCTGCTCTCTGTGTCCTGGGGATATATAAAGGTAAGATGTGGTCTCGGATTAGTGTATTTTAATTAATTATTCATGTACATGTAATTGTTTAAATTCCTTTCCAGAGAGTGGGAGTGAGGTTTATTCTTGACATAGATTTGGATGCATTTGGATGTTATATGACCACAAACAGAAAGCACATACTGTATATAGCTCCTCGCCAACATGTCGCCCATGGAACAATGCTTCATACGTGTGACACGTCTGGATCCATCATCCATTTTGATGTATCTGTGATGGTGCTTGCGCTGTACTTTGAAAGGTGTAGACATGGGTGGATGTACAGCAAAGAAGAACATACGTAGTTACATTTTTTTTGTGAGTTTGGATTTAAAATCACAGGCATTTTTACTACACCTGTAAATTGTTACAATACTTGTCGGTCATTTCAGGTTTTGTAAGGCCACAAAGGCTCTCTTAGATGGAATAAAACAGTAACTCTTAGAGCTCTGTGAAGACTTTTTTTTTAGGTCAACAATCCGCTGGGTAGTTGAGTTGCTCCATATTTTTTTGATGTAATGAGGGATGTTTATTTTGGTTAGCCTCAAATCTCAATTAAAAAAGCAAATATCTTTTAAATTCTTCAATCTTTGCAGTGACCTGCAGCCATTTCATTTATTTGTTTTAATAATTATGCGTCATGTAAATACAGCTCTACTGGACATGTATTTGTTGCTTTTTTACTCCACAGGCTCTTATTACCTGACAAAAGCACACTACAGATGATTCTTTGCCTCCGCCTAAAAAGCCACCCGCCCGTGGGTGTTATTCAATAGGATATCAATACAGAATTGCGCAGTAAGCACTCTGCAGTGTTGTAAAGATCTATTTTAAGTGATCAATATTGATATATGTATATAATCAATCAATATCCATATATTATGCCTTTGGACCGAAGCCAGAATGATTTAGACAATGCAGCTGCTTTTGTTCGAGAGGTTTTTGTTTTGCCATCCGTTTTGTAGCTCTGTTGTTTTGCAACCACTTTTCAAGCATTCTCCTCCACATCAATCAGTTTGGTCTTCAAATCAAAAGCCAGGGCTAAATTTGGGTCTGCCACTCCAATTAGTCACAGGAGAGAGAAGAAAGAATGGGGTGAGGGAGAGGCAGAGAGGAGCAGGCAGTGTGATGGAGAACAACTGAAATTGAATGAAAGTGTGTGTGTTACACCAGAAATGGTGACATTCCTGGGTACAGCTCCTGTAATGTGACTGGAAATTTCAAGAATCTCTTAGTAAAAGCCTGCAGCCAGCAGGAGGGACCGTGTTGATAAATCATTTGATTTCTTCACTGACATCATGAAAATGTGTTTTTAATAAAATAGATTTTTTTGTATTAGTGGCCTCATATTGCCGGTGCCTCACACTTTTTTTTGTCATTTAAAGTTAAATGGGCATAGTTTATTCATCTCTTGAATTGTGTTTGCAGTTTCTGTGCATTACTTGGGTAAGATTTATTTAAATATGTGTATGGTACCTCTGAGTACCAGCTGTTAAAATGTGATTTTTCTGCCCTGTATTACACACTGTGAAACCCCTCATCTGTGTGTGTGTGTGTCCCTCTTTCAGTTCAAGAGGATGTTGAACAGGGAGCTGACTCACCTATCAGAGATGAGCCGCTCTGGGAACCAGGTGTCTGAGTTCATCTCCAGCACCTTCCTGGGTGAGTGATGACACAGGAAGATAGAAAAAAAAAAAACATCTCCATCCTGCCTGAAAAGTAAAGAATTAATATTGTTGTATCCTATTTTGTATATGGCCAAACACATGAGGTGTACATCATATTCTGAAACCCTGTTTAAACTGACAGAATTATTAATCTCCTAAACAAAGTAAAAGTGTTTTTACTTAAACCGAGATATAGTGGTGTCATCATATCAAATTCAGCCACTATTTACAGGAAGAAAAATAGATTATTTTCTGGTTGAATCACTACAACATAAACCTAAAATGAAGTGTGCAACAATCATCATCCTCATATTCACCTCCCACTTGTGTTTCACTGCGTCTCTCCAGACAAGCAACATGAAGTGGAGATGCCATCCCCTCAGACGCAGAAGGAGAAGGAGAAGAAGAACAAGCCCATGTCTCAGATCAGCGGGGTGAAAAAGCTGCAACACTCCTCCAGCCTCACAAACTCTAATATCCCTCGCTTCGGAGTCAAGACCGAGACCGAGGATGAACTCGATAAGGTGTGCTTGTGTGTCCTGACAAACGGTGTACACACAGACTGTGCAGCAACTAAAACAAATTACACATTTACGTGAATGCAGTGCACACTATCTGAAATAATAACGAAGGAAAAGAAAAAAAGGGATGTTTTGTTTCTAATTGTGTCTCTAATTTCTTTTTTAGGAGCTGGAGCATGTGAATAAATGGGGCCTTAACGTTTTTAAAATCTCAGAGTTCTCTGGGAATCGGCCACTGACAGTTATGATGTACACGATATTCCAGGTAACGACCGTCACTTATTCTTTTTATCTTTCACTACAAAATAAATGTTTGTTAAATCCTGAAGTTGTTTTGACCACGAACTCCCTCTTGTGTTTTCTGGTTTCGTAGGAGAGAGACTTGTTAAAAACTTTTAAAATTCCACTTGACACCTTTATAACATACCTGATGACCTTAGAAGACCATTATCATGGCGATGTGGCCTACCATAACAACATTCATGCTGCTGACGTCACCCAGTCAACTCACGTGCTGCTATCCACCCCCGCCCTCGAGGTGTGTGTGCACACACACACACACACAAAGCAAATGAACACACTAACACACATGCACATACATATACACATATGCCTACGGTTCCACAATCAGCTTCAATCAAACTCCTGCTCACAGTCCAATCATTGGCTCTTACTTGCAAGGATATTTTTGTCCAACGATTTGATTCTCTCATCAATGCCCTCCCTCCTCCCTTCTGTGCTTGGTTCTTTTCTTCCAGGCTGTGTTCACAGACCTCGAGATCCTAGCTGCCATCTTTGCCAGTGCAATTCACGACGTGGACCATCCTGGAGTCTCCAACCAGTTCCTCATCAACACCAGTGAGTCTAAATATGGTGCTGTCTTAGCACCTACGTCAGTGGCTCAGCAGTGTCATTAGTACGTATTCACAAACACGAGCACACATTCACAGTTTGATACCCAGGTGGGAACATGCACACTGTGGCCTCTGCCTCACTGGCACGCACACACATACACACACTAGCATGTTGCAGACAATTTACCTTTCTCACATAAATGAAATTTCATATTTAAACCAAACTCTGATGCACATTTACTATACATGGAAGGCAAAACTGTTCCAAACAGAACACACATGCACATATGTAGACATTATGTGCATGCACACGTGCATGTCTTCACCATCATGTGTCTTTTTAGTCACATGCGATGGCTTTGACATGTGATTCCAAGGCTGAGGAGTTCAAAGAGGAGATCAATATTGTCCTCAGTAGTTTTTCCCAGTAACGCGTCATTCAGGCTAACACGTTCTGAGGAAAAAAGCAAAACAAATATCCTTCCAAAGACATAGGATAACAAGGTAGAATAGTAGTTGCGCCACCCAAATTACAGTAAATAAATAAATAATATTTTCTCATTTACCTTTAGTGATATATATCCATGCAAACAGCTGCACATAGTTTTGGTTAAGAGGTATCCATCATTGCAATTTCTGCCTCCACCCAACTACAATTAGCTTGCTAATCAGACTGAATTTTGTACTCTGGATAAGCCACAGACCTCACTGTGAACAGTTTTTTTTTATCGCGAATATAAAAAAAATACTCCCTATTTTTACCCTTGACAGTGAGGTCTGTGGATTTTCCAGAGTAATGTGTATAGTGATTCAAGGAAGAGTTGTTGCTGTTGATATTTGAATGAATGAATTATTATGAATCTTTTTTTTTTGTATTTCTGTGAGCACCACAAACCATTCACCTCCATTGTTAAGTGGAGGCAGAAATCACAAAGACTGATATCTCAAAGTCTGGAAAAGTAGAAGCAAAACGTATCTGAATGACTAGATACGACCAAGGGTAGTGGTGGACATGGGTGTGAACTGAGTCTTTGACCAGACTAACAGGGTTCATGGTGTTGTGTTGGTAACTGAAGTGTCCTGAAGCAAGAGGCTGAACCCCAGCTATCTCTCTGCTTTAACTGACTCACTCGCTCATAGCTGGAGGTGCCACAAATATCACCCTTTATTTGGCAATTTAGAGGAAAACACAAACAAATAAAGTTTATATCCACTGGGTATCACTTTAAACAGCCATTCTGGAGACCATGTTGCATAAGAGTATTAGTAATATCTTATCAGAACAGAAAAGACACTGCGTAGTCTCACACACTTAACCCACAAAATGTGTTATGCTTCCCATAAGCCCAAATGGGGAATCCCTGCAGTAAAGGCAGTGTGAGTCATCCTAGTTAGGAGTCACCAGAATGATCTTCTGTCAGCCACAACAGAGCAACAGAGCAGGATCCCCTTTCTCCCTTCTGCTGCTCTGTTCCACTGTGGCCAAGACTAATGCATCTTAATGGAAAATCTAAATACAGATAGAGGACCTTCAAATGACCCAGAGTGGGGAAACCTCTCAGCGGAAAACATGCTGGTACTTTCTTCTGCTACTCACGGAGCAAGGGATGGATGATGCATGTGTAGCCGAAGCACTTATAAAATTTGGACAGGCCTATTAGCAGTGAAATTTGTAGCTCTAATTAGCACCTCATTCTGTTGAAAAGATGCACCTTGTTGTATATGTATTCCCTACAAAATAACCACGGCATAAATTCTGTTATTTCGAGTTTGTCTTTCTTCCATATTTTTGAACCCCATGTACTGTTTTAAAACCTGAAAAACCACAATTCCACAAACTAAAATGATCAATTGTGTCTTCCATGCAGATTCCGAGCTAGCGTTGATGTACAATGACTCGTCGGTGTTGGAGAACCACCATCTAGCAGTTGGTTTCAAGCTTCTACAAGAGGAGAACTGTGACATCTTCCAAAACTTGACCAAAAAACAAAGACAATCACTGCGAAAGATGGTCATTGACATTGTAAGTGAAAAGATTTTACATCTCTTCTCTCTTCAGTTGATACCAACTGAGTTAGCTTGTTCAGTGGGGAAGGAATGTGCATTATGTGACCTACTTTATACATTCATTCAATCAATTTTTTCTGTACTGAATACTAACAGTTTGTTCTGGGTATTCCCAGGTGCTAGCAACAGACATGTCCAAGCACATGAATTTACTGGCGGATCTGAAAACTATGGTGGAAACCAAGAAGGTGACCAGCTCTGGTGTCTTGCTGTTGGACAACTACTCTGACAGGATACAGGTCAGAATAAAGCTGCCGACCAGTAAAAATAAGATCCATATCCCTGTGTTTTGGTGATTCTTTTGTTTTTTCAGAATAAGATTCTGCAACACTTAGGCTTCTGAAAGCTTTTCACATGTATAGGAAAATACAGCATTCGTGCCTGGTCACTCCGGAAACTGGCACAGCGAATTTCATTTGGGTGTCCCTACAAAATTTGTGGTGCTGAAAGCATGGTGGCACTGCGACTACTTGCGGGTCACGTGACACAGTAATATGATAGCTTCTTCCATTTTGGACTCTCTGCTTTTCTCCATTGTCTTAAAGGTCAGGTTTGCAATTGGTCAAACGTTGAAACACCAGCACAAATTAACTTCACCTCTGCAAGCAAATCCACTAATCACAACTATTTCATTAAAATGAGACGACTTCAGCCTGACATTTCACTGATGTTGATGATGTTGTGGCCGAGCCCTTATGCTTCAGCCTATCGTACATCATGGTACAAGTGGCTAGCATGGGCACCATGTTTTAGACCTTGTTATTTGTTATATTCAGGTTCTCCAGAACATGGTGCACTGTGCAGACCTGAGCAACCCCACTAAGCCTCTCCAGCTGTACCGGCAGTGGACAGACCGCATCATGGAGGAGTTCTTCAGCCAGGGTGACCGAGAGAGGGAGAGGGGCATGGAGATCAGCCCCATGTGTGACAAACACAACGCCTCGGTAGAAAAGAACCAGGTAATACACAAACAAATGTACTGTACCTGCACGTGCTTATTGTGCATAGACACACACTGAATGACCTATTTTCCCCCTATGCATCCTGTAGGTTGGTTTCATAGACTATATTGTTCACCCTTTGTGGGAGACGTGGGCTGACCTGGTCCACCCGGACGCCCAGGACATCCTGGACACGTTGGAAGACAACAGGGAGTGGTACCAAAGCACCATCCCCCAAAGCCCCTCTCCTGCCTTGGACGAGTCTGAAGACGGCACTCGACCCCCAGGAGGGGACAAGTTCCAATTTGAGCTCACCCTGGAGGAGGACGGGGAGTCGGACACTGAGAAAGACAGCGGCAGCCAGCCAGAGGAGGAGGAGGAGGAAGAGGAGGAGGAGGAGGATGAGGAGGAGGAAAACAGCTGTACTGACTCTAAAACACTCTGTACGCAGGACTCTGAATCAACAGAGATTCCTTTGGACGAACAGGTGGGGGAGGACGAAGAGGAGGAGGTGGCGGAAGAGGGGGAGACACCCTGCTCACAACCATGCGTCGTGGAGGAAGAGGTAGCAGAGAAGGAGGAGGAAGAGGAGAAAGAGAAAACCCCACACACATAGCAGTTTATGGACAGCACCTGATTAACTGTTCTTCTTAGTAATGACGGATGATTATTTATAGAATATTTTTTGGGTTTTGTGGAGTCTGTCTGTGTTTTTTATACATCTATGTTTATGGTTCCAAAGCGTGCGCTGCTCTCCACCTTGGCCAGTCCTCCTGTCAGCTTTGTTCAGACACGCCCACCGGTACTTCTTCAAGTTTTTTTGCACTCAGGAAAACTCCTTTCCATTCCCGTTTGTACTGAAGTGGTGTGTCTTTATTTGACTTTTACACCTCCCCTTTACGAGCTTAAGTTCAGGACATGGACGAGCAGTTCACAGTCTGCTCAGTGCTGTTCACATGATACGTAATATCACATTCCCCTTCCCTCTGCTTCGTCTCAGCCTTGCCCGAAAGTTTAGCAGTTTCTGTGTTTTATCAAGTGCCCATACTCTACAGAGACGGTTATCAGTGTGTTCAAGGAGAATCTCCCTCTCGGTTAGGTCACTTCCTCCACACTGCGAATTAGGAGGCATTTTAAGCTGCCATTCCGCTGAAAGCCTGATGGGACGCCGCAGAGATGAAAGGTGCAGCACATTGGGGAGCTTTTCGAGACACATTTCTGATGTGGAAGTCTTCCTTGAAAACCTGACTGATACAAAGCTCAAATCTACAGCCATGATGCTGTCCTAGTCCTCTTTAATTTTTGTATTGTACTGTATGTAAGACTCAGATATTTTCTAGAATTTACTTTTGCAATCCTAGGCTTTCTTTTGTTAGCAAAGAAGATTAGAGAACTTTTGGAAACCAATGGGGAGAAGTGTGTCACAGATATTCAGTGTTTTGAAGGGGTATCTTCACGGCTGGATTACATTAGGAGTGTTCTGAAGTGTTTGCACTTGCTCCAGTAGCATTTATACTACTATTCCCATGCCACTATACTCATATTTGGTTAGTCCTGTGAGTTGAAATTTGGAATTTATTCATAATAACCATTATTTTGGTGAGAGTTTTCTCTGAGAAGGAAGCAGGGACCTGAAGTCTTACGCTTTACTCTCAGTGAAGTTGTTTGTGAAGTGGATGAAGCCTTTGAATTTTATTATCGTTGCCTGCAGTTCTTTTGGACACATCCCGAGACAATGCAATGCTTTGTAGTTGATACAAAAAGCACCTTTTTTCAGAAGCTTGATTAGAGCTCCGAGTATACAGAAATAGTAATGGTGTTAAAAACTGCTGGGGTGATTTTATACCAATGTTATGAAAGCTTTTGTCCTTTCTTTTATTTTATTTTTTTGCCCATTTAGTTTGATATACACCTCACCAACAGCTGCATACCTGCTTGTTTTCAGCCACTTAATTCTCTGTTAAGCTATATGAATTTATTTTTCATCAAACTAATGTTTCATTTTGCCGTCACAACATCAAACCCAGTTGCTGTCTTTGTTTTCGACAAGACAATCAGCTCAGCTCATCTTGCGTAGTCATCAGATAAGACTATCCTCTAGATACTCTAATGCACTGATATATTCATATATCACCACTTTAATATTTTTTTTATTTGTTTAAACTCGCCAAAACACTCACTCATGAATACTTAGGCTTGAACAGTGCTGTCTTACACCTCGGCCAAGAGTCTCTTCCTCATTTTTCACTTTACACCCGATGCTATTATTTATTGGTATATTTTTCTATTTGTTGAGTTTTTGCAATATAAAGGTGGTACAGTAAATATTTCACTGTAGCATAGACCACAGTACAGGCTTGCCAGTTACAATACCCAAATATACTTTTTTTTTCTCTCTGTGTACATAAAATATAGAAAATCAACAAATGTAAAAAAGAAAAAAAACAGACAAAAAAAAAACACACTTGAAATACTGCACACTGCTTTTAAGAGTGCTTGTTTTAATTATGTGTCATTTCAAAACGTTTTATTTAATCTTTCATTTTGTGCCAAGATTATTTTTCTCTCTCTCTCTTTTTTTTTTTTTCATCCTCACCCAATGCCCTTACCTGTAATAAAATTTTCTGGTTTTATCGCTGTTTACAAACATATATTTATTGTGCTGTATATAATATATAATTATTAATGTTATTACTATCATAATGCCGTTTGTTGTAAATGGTTGATTCTTATCATCCCTTTTGGTGATGGTGTGGCTGTATTACGTACCTCTTGTTGAGAGAATGTTTATTACACATGAGCTTCAGTGTAAAAATGATCCATCGACATGTTGCTTATCTGAGAACTAGCTCAGTGAAGAGAGGGGGAAAGCCAAATTGTTTTTTAAAAAGAAACTGTTCCTTGGCCCATGGGCTGTGCCTTAAATTCAACGCATGTCATTTATTTAGCCTTTTTTTTTTTCTTCTATTTTATTTTCTAATTCTCTTTTGCTGCATTAGTGAATCTTTTGGCTTGGGTTGGCCTGATCTCCTGTTGTCAATTTGAAAACGTTGCCTTTTTACTATCATAGCCAAACACAAATTGCTCTATCAGAAAATGTGGCACTGGAAAATATGTTGTCAGTGCAGAAGCTTGCAGAGAATCAGGTCAACCACAAGTCATAGATTTACTACTTGAGTGATGTGTGGCCTATAGCTGGATGTCCAAGAGTCGTATTTGCTGTAGACCTGGTCTGAACAACTCGCACCTTCCTTACGCCCTGCCACTACACTCAAACATTTGACACAGCCTGTCGGATGTAAACGATACGGGAGTAACTTTGCTGCGTCTGTGCAGAGTTACTGCAGCGTCGTCTACGTCCACGTGGTTGTGTCACAGCTACAAACACTGAAAGGGGTGCAACAGGAGTGTGTAGTTGCTGCTCGTCCATGGCCTACGAAGCACAGAGGCTTTGAGACACATCTGCATGTTCAGCCACTGCTGCATTAATTATGGCTGAAACACAGACAGTGTGTTGCTTATCTATGCTCGGCCCACACTTCCACTCACATTACTTGCAATATCCAAAACCACTGACATTTTTCTGCCTGGACAGGAGAAGGGTTTATTATATTTCTGTAGTGAAGGGGGGGTATGGGTGGGGGTGGGGTGGGATAGGGGTTTGGGTGAGTGCATCATTGTCCCGAAACAGGGACTCTTATTTTGACACACATACTGTAGATTCTAAACAGCCCTGGACCAATGGAAACAGTGGGTTCTTTTCTCATTATGTGTTCTATTTTTTATGGTATGAAAGGAAAACACAAACTGTAACTTAAAAAAAGGTCTTCAGGACAATTATTTTTTGGGTTATGTCTTTAGAATGCCAACTTGTCTGGAAGTTTCACAAGACAATTAAAATGTTATTTTAATGGATTCCTTGTTAATTGCAGTCTATTGGATAGCACTGTAGATCATACAACTTTATGTAAAAAACAAATAAAAAGAATGAAAAAAAAAAAGTTTTTATATGCAATGGATTAAATAAAAGCATGGGTTGATTCTGCCTACTCACTGGTTTCTTGTTGTCATTGTTTCAGAGGGTCATATACGTTGTAGTGTGGGGTGGATGCACCGTACGTTTGCTTCACTGTTAAAAGAGATGAGAGGAAATTTTCAAAAATCCTGAATACACTTTCTATATTTGGCGTTTCACCAATTCCCCACAGACTAGGTGTGAGACGAATATCACACCTGAGCCAGTGGGTGTGTGGTCTGTAGTTTTTCAGCCCTAGATGTACTCTGTGTCTTTATACAGCATCTTACAGAAATCCATATTAATACACTTTTTAGAAGATATACCCAATTTTGTATTCTCACACATGGAGTCTTTGTGCACTCCCTCCCCATCTCTTGGTGATAATATCTTTCCTTTCCATGGCTGAAGGACACGAGCAGACAAATTCAGCTCTGTCATTCATTCTAACTCAACAGCGTTATCTGCTGTTCATCTCAGTGAACAGTTATCACTGCAGCTCCTCTGATAAGGAAGAAAAGGCTGTGATCTGCATTTATTGACACATAACCTTCGTATCCGTAAAGCCATGGTACACATACACTAGTTTTTTACTAGTCTACTACTTTTTACTTGTCACCAGCAGTGGATATCCTAGACGGTGCAATAAAGACGTAAAGGAATATGTAGTATATGATACTGTAATAGTATGAAGTGATTTTAAAAAATCCTTCTTTGAAATGTTGTTATTTTCACAGCAGTAGGTTAAACAGGTTTAAACACTTTGGCATATAAATATGGTACATTTGTGTATACAGTGTTAAAAAGACAGTATTTAGATCCTTTACTTAAGCAAACCATACCACAATGTAAAAAAATATATAAAAAAAGGTCCTGCAATGTTACTATAAGTATTAAAAGCTGAAGTACCTCTCTCAGTGTTATATTATTATATATTATTGGATTATTATTACTGATGCATTACTATTTAAGCAGTATTTCCTAGTTGTAGCTGGTGGAGGTGAAGCTACTGTTAACATAGTTTACGACTGTTTTTATCTACAACAAGGCATCACGTTTTAGGAAATGATCACACATTTTGTGTGTAAAATCAAAACCTTCTATAGAACTACGTAACTATAGCTTTCAGATAAAGGTAATTGAGTAAAAAGTAAGAAGTTAAGAAAAAAGTAGCATAAAATTGAAATACCCAAGTAAGATACAAGTCCCTCAAAATTGTACTTAAGTATAAGACTTGAGTAAATAAATTTAGTTACATTTCACCACTGTATTAGGTTATTATTACTGATACATAAACATGCAAGTAGCATTTAAATGTGGCTGTTGAGGTAAAGCTAATTATAACTATTTTACATGTACTATAGCTGTCAAACTGATGTAGTGGAGTAAAAAGTTCAGTATTTGTCTCTGAAATTTAGTGAAATATACAAAAATGTAAGTTCCCCAAAAATTGTATTTAAATACAATAGTACTTGAGGGAATGTACTTTCCACCCCTGCATTTGACCACCAAAAATCTAGGTATTTACAGTGTAATGTCAAATGTTCCACGTTCATCACCAGCTGCAACATCCCAGATCTTGGCGCAGGTGTAGCGCTCCAACACTAGGTGGCGTACATTGCCTAGAAATGAAACGAGGCTTCTGAGCTGCATCAACAGAACAGAGCAAAGCTACTGAGACAGCCGGTCCGGGTTAGAGGGCAGCAGCCAGCGAATCCCTCCTTCATGCTTCCACACAGTCAGCAGAGAGCGAGAGAGAACACAGAGACCCACTGATAGAATTTGATTTATTTCCTATAATCTCAAAAACATATTTCTTACTTTGCTTGCACTCCGAGAAACAAATATATTCAGTTATATGTAAAGTCATACTGTTCTAAAATGAGTTTTGACCAGAGTGACTGTTTGGACATCCAAACTGCCACATAACTATTCCTCTGTTTAATGAATCTTGACTGGAGATCAATACAGTAATTTATTTCATGGCTATTAGCATAAAATTCTAATATCACACACATACACAGGTGCACACGCACAAAGCACGTGTACACACATATGCGCCGGGTAGTAGTACTAGTACTACCAACTAGTTTATGTGTATCCCTTTTCTTGGAATTACAACAGTATGGCAGATGGCATGGACTAAGTTATCTCCATCTTTCACAATTTTGACATGATAACACAAGTTCAATCAACACCCAACAGTTAGCAGGAACAGCATATAGCACGTGAATACATTTGTACAAAAGGTATACACAAACAATACACTATATTACGTAATTTGTCTGTTCAATATGGCAGGTACACACACATACACACTTACACACACACACACACACACACACACACACACACACAAAGTCACACATTCAGCAGCTGCAGTTACTGAACGAAGCACACACTCCTTTCTTAGAGATTGTACATCAGTTTCAGAGCCATTCTGACCAAACTGTCACTCACATACTGCAGATAGAGTCGTTGTACTCGAGGACAGGAGAAACTATGTACAGGGTTTCATTCATAAAATATTGCACTTATTGGCCCATTGCATCTCACAGCTAGTGCTATGACGATGCTCCTAAATCTGTAACACAGAGTGATATATACACTATCTTATTATATAAATCTACATAGATAAGTCAGGACTGACTTCATGCAATTTTTTGGAGCTTTTATTCAACTATGCAACAAACAAGTGATGATGCTAAAGGAACTGTAATGTTTTGGCACAAATGTTTTTTTTCTTTCTATGAATTGCAGAACTGAAAGGCTTTCTGGATTTTAAAATAAGCTACAACCTTCATACTATATGGACTTAGGTTATCATTAAGACCACTACATTACTGCATATTCCTGCTTCCCATTCTAAACTACTGTATGTCTTTCAGGAGGGATTTAATTTCATAGCACAAACATGACATTTTAGCATGCTGACTCTAAAGTAAAACAATATTTTTTTTTAAATATATGGCTGTTTATTCCATGCCAGAGCTGATCAGTTGTTGTATATCATACACTGTACTGTGCCATGTCAGATTTTTATTCAATGAAATGCTGGATCGTCGCTATCATATGGAGTTGAGGATGGTTAAGTTCTATCTTTAGATAAAACAGTACATATGATTGACTTTTTTGGCAGCATGCTCCTCGCATCAAACTATAAAGGGTCATCTTAGAGGCTAAGCACATAGAAATAGTTGCTTTTAAGATTTACAGATATACTTATCAGAGAAATCACACATCTACAGACAGCAAAACGTGGAATAGTACTCACATCAACATTATACATACTGGATTCATTCCAAAAAAGTAAGCATGACAGAGGAACTTACAGAGGCCGTGTTGGAGATGCTAAAAGGCCACTTTTTTATCCAAGGTAGATGATTTTTAGATGACAAAGTTGCACTCATTTGTGACTCAGACATAAAACTCACACTCATGCAAACCCACACTCACTTACTGCACAGTCACACAACAGCCACACACTCGTTACACAAAAGAAAAGCCGCTACATCCTTTAGTGCACTAAATCATAGATTTGGCAGCTTCAGGAGACAAAATAATCCTATAAAAGGAAAATACGTACTGTACAAAAAATAAAAATAACATAATCATTAAAGCACTCACTGACTCTATCCCTCATTTTATAATTATTCCTGGTCTTAAAGATTTTAAAGGTCTTAAGGATTAACTGTACATCATGACTATGGACTATTCCCAGCCTTATCAAACATACTTGGTTTATAACCATACTAACTAGTTGAAGAATGAGAATATGGTGTCTCTATATTCTAGATATCCTGTAATGTTACACATTTTATAATAGCCATGTCTGTTTGTCTGGTTATTTGCTCTGGATATAAGGTAATAAAGTTGAGTGATAATACGACAGGATTTTGTAATTCTACTAACTGTAGTCCAGAGAAAGCAGCACTAGCAGGAGTGATAACGCTGAGGGAGAACAAAACTCTGCACACTCTACCACCTTACAGGACCTGCGCTGCCCTCCCTTTGATCCCTGACAGTCACTAACAGTTGCATCCAGGCTGCTGGAGGGGCGGAGCGCTGTCTGTGAGTTTGGCAGTGGGAGCTCCTGTGGTGACGGCCGGATCAGTGTCCAAGCTCTCGGACATCTTGTCGCAAATTAGGTCAACGAGACGTTCAAAGGTCTGCTTCACGTTGATGTTGTCCTTGGCGCTGGTCTCAAAGAATTCAAAACCTTTGAAAGAGGAAGAGCAAGTAACATGAGAACATGAAGACACATGGACATAAGATAAATATTTATGAAGCTTTGACAGTTATTGTTGCTGCTGAAGGTTGAAAACAAAGCTGCTTCTTTGTAGCAGTATTTCTGATAATATTCCAAAAGGCAACAAAAGTACTACAAAAGTACAACTGAAAAAAAGGCCAAAAATGTCATGCTTTTATGTCATGACAACAATGTTATAATGATGCCACCTAATCTAAATTACACAAATGGGTGCATGTGGCTCCAAGACTTACCCAACTGTTCTGCCAGCAGTCTGCCACTATCCACTGAGACCACTCTCTCCTCTTCCATATCACACTTATTTCCAGCCAGCACCACCTGAGCATTATCCCACGAGTAGGTTTTTATCTGGGTTGACCTGCACATAATCAGAAACAAATACAAAAAACCCCAAAAAACATCACAGTCAAATAAATGCTGCTGCTGCGTTTTATAAAAACCTGTCAGGATTGTGTTTGTGCCACTTTTTCTTGGACAGGATCCTTAAGAAATGAACATGAAAGATGGCAGAGCAAAGGATACCATGTGAAGTTTGTTCGCCATTTGGACCGGTCATGAACAGTGATTACATCACATTGTATTTGGCATCATGTAATATTTGAGTCACTGATGGCATCAGTGGAAAAGTGGGTCAGCTGCTGCTCTGTACTGAAAACATGCAAAAATTATTACTCGGATGTAGGTTATTATTTGCTATTTTCTAGCTATTTGATATTGATATTTGTCATACTTTTCATCCTCTCCTTTAGAGTTGTTATTTGGCTCCTGCTAACCTCTGATTGGTAAGCTACTAATTGTACGGGCTATGAACAGACTGCCAGATATTGTAGCTACACAGGGTATTAGTTATGGTCCCTGACAAGACAGGAGCATATCTACGCTCTCAGGGTCATATTTTCCCCAGCTCAGTATCCTCTTAATATGACACATTAAGGAGACCTTTCAAAGGGGTTTATCTTCTGAGCAATATTTTTTTCCCTGGCTCAATATGTTGAAATCACCCACCTACAGCGTATAGCCTACTGACGTTATGCTCCTTGAAATCTACGCCCTCAAATTTGCGGGCAAGACAGTTTTCTTGACTTTTGACATTGATATCTCCACAGTGGCTGAACAGATTTTTACCATGCAAACTGCATTTGAAACTTCCATCTCCGTTTGTTCTTTCTTTGCCAATCTCTTACAATGCTAGTTTAAATCTTGGGAACATAGACAAAACATATGGGTTTGTCAGCTAATACTAAATAATGGCTACCTACTGAAGATGCGCACACCTTGCAAATGTGACCCAGTGGATCGTTATTTGAGCTCTGTGTCTTTACCCTTTAAGCCATCAATTAAGCTAGCTTGTGTTGGGTCATTGTGGTCATAACACTCAAGGTAGACAGAGTCTGAAACATACATTTGTATGTTGCATCAACAACTAGATACGGTGTATTAAATAAGCCATTGCTTGTTCCTGCACGATAACAATAGCAATTTCAACATTCACATATACAGGGAATTTACTGTGAGATTCAGAGAGGTGCTTGTACTGCTCAAACCTCCAAACACATTTTGAGAAGGATTTTAAGGAACAAATATCTACTGTGATGTTGCAGTGTGACTAAAAGTAGGGCAGCTAACATACCAGAGGCTGAAAACAGTGGAGAGAGAGACAGTAAGAAAGAAAGGAAGAAACAGCGACTCAGAAGGAGAGAGAGCAGCATGATGTTGGCACTCCTCCTCGCTCTGTCCAGTTCTGACTTGTTATAGCGGTTCAGATGTGGGTCATTTTGAATCCAACTGCTGATAATGTTCACTGACAGAAAAACCTATTGTGTCTGTATCAAGTCTAACAGAGCTACATATGCAGGCTATAAAGGCCCTGCATTTACCAGTCATTTTTGAACAATTTGGCCTCAGGAGGAGAGAGGACAGATGAAAAAATGGAATGTAAATGCTTTGAGATTGTTGCTGTAATGAAATTGTTGGTGCATAGCGTAATTAATTAGCATGATTTCCTATATTTTATGTCAGCGTTAGAATATTTCCCTGTTTTGTCTCTGTCACAGGCAGGAAATGAGCACGTCACAAGCTTAATTCAGCCACAGTCTGGGAAGGAGCCGTTGCCGTGGCAACCTCTTTTTTTCTACAACCTTGTCACAAGGAACAAGGAACAAGGGAAAGTGGAATTAAAGCCTGTGGCAAAGACAAAAAGGAAGAATTCTGGTTATATGAAGGGTAAAAAAACCTTCCCTTGTGTACTGTTGACTGATTTGTGCACTGTCTGGTAAGTAAGCTCACAGGTAAGTCTCCAGGATTGTCGCTGCCAGTGACACACTTGGCTCCATTAATTAAGATACCCATCACAGACAGCGCTCAGACTGCGGTACTCCATCAAAGTGTCAGATGGGTCTTAAAAGAATAATAGGTGTGTCTGGCTCCGACCTCTCTTTACAAGAAAGCCTTGTTTTTCTAGCGCATAATGACGGGACATTTATTTCAGTACAAATCAGGCTGATAATGTGAATCATTTTAACACAATACATGCTAATAATAGAGTGCAGCATCCCAGGTGTACGTTGTTGTAAACATTACATCCCCAATTAAATAACACCAGGCTTTAAATATGCGTTCACTTAGGTTAAATGTGGCTGCTTTAGCCATGACAGGTGCTTCCTAAAGCAGCTGTCAAGTGCTGCTAGCTAAGTGATGAGAGCCAAGTAGACACTGGCCTTAATAGTGATTGTCATAGTCCTACAATGGGTGCAAGCCACATGGCATGCAGGTGAAGTGCCAACTGCAAAAATACCACCAACTCTAAGTCCATGTGAGTCGTATCATCATTTCCTTGCAGCTGATGCAACAGTAACCTCATGAGAATATTGCCACGATGATTCAGAAATCTTTCCTCTCAAAAATGCTCATTCTGTGCTCCCATAATCTCTTTGGGCTGGCAGAGAGAGATAACTGTCGGACAGCAGGGTGTAAATAAAATGGAAGATGACAGTTTCTCACCACAACACCTGGGGAGAGTCGGGGTGTGAGGGGAAAGATCAGCAAAACATTTATCTCTAATGGCAGAGCTGAGCTGTTGTGCTGCAATGTTTGTGCTGATGAGAACGTGCTTGTTTCTAGAGCAAGAATCGTAACCCAGAAACCTGGTTTCTGCAGCCAATTGAACGTCGCCTTCCAAGTCCTGTTTTAGACATGCATCACCATCAATCTCTGAAATTTGGGCTTTGGCTCCTAGTTACTGCCCGCAGACGCTTTCGTGACTCATGAATGGACGAGAGCCATGACCTTGACAAGTTTCCCCTAGATCTCCAAGCCTGACAATGATGCACACATACACAATACATAACAAGACAAGTCAAATATCAGAGAGAGAGAAATAAACTGTTGCTGTTCAGACAAAGGGATGGTTAACTGGTTTAGGTTTGCAGATTTGTCTCATAAGAGGGTAAAACCATACAGGATATCATCTGATTGCATTATAGCGACAAGCATGAAGCCCTTTTGATATGTTGATCTGATGCTCATACGAATACAATATAATCCACAGGAAGAAATGGGGTGAGAGATGACATCTACATACAAAAATAGTCAAAAACACACCAACATCAACTCCAAAGAGCCCAAAACGACTCACCAGTCCTGCACAGCGCCGAAGGACTCCTCGTTGGTGATGTCGTACATTAGGATGAAGCCCATGGCCCCGCGGTAGTAGGCAGTGGTGATGGTCCTGTAGCGCTCCTGGCCTGCTGTGTCCTACACACAGACAACATGATTTAGCGCTGCTGTTAGCCAGCTGACTGATATTTACACTGTCAGGCTCAGCAACATTGACGTGACCCTGCACAGAACATATACGCAAGTCCATAATGTGTAATGAGCAGACATGTACATTATTAATCTGCAGCTACTTATACACACTGCAAGATTATTTCATTCAAATCTCAGCACAATTTAGGATGCTATCTACATTTCTACATTCACATTTACTTATGGCTACGTTTGATGTGTTCGTGATGTGGAAACAATCATTATGCTAATTGCCTCACTGGCTTTGCATTGATAAGATGCCAAAAACAGCGATTCAGTTTTGGCTGATGTGATTGATTCTTTCCTCTCAATGTAATAATCGCTCAGCTGTATTAAACACTCTGTGGTGCTGTGTTCAAGGCTCAGCTTATGGCATGCATTTCTTAGAAAAAGGGCTAAAAATAGAGGTTAGACGATTTAAACATTGAGAAACTGCTTGCTGTTCATGATAAGGCTGAACAAATTGCTCAAAGGCAAAGCAAGCGGGTGATTACACAGCATTCGAGGAGTAGTACATTGTGCACAGAGATTACCCTGGAAACAAGCGCCCACTGCAGCCTTTGCTACGAGATGTCAATGAAAATGCTAATGGCTCCCAATACAGACAGATGAAGCTTTTCTACAGTGAGTGTGTCCATAAGGAAGGAAGAGAAATGTGAGTTTAGGAATATTTTTTGTTTGATCTTCATCCTCAAAGTAGTTTACCTGCTAGTAATTGCTCACAGATGTGTAGATTTGTTGTTCTATGATAAGTTACATAATATTAAATCCCAGTGATGTCCCTCCTGTTTATACTGTGTGTTTACTGCTCTTGTTCCACCCACAACAAGTGTGTTCGCAGACTCCTGTGAATCATGATGGAGGACTTCTGGCTGCTCTACTTGGCTCTTGTTAAACAGAAGCCCGACAGGCGGCACTGGATTGTGTTTGCCACAGTGGTTTCTGCTCTCTATCAGTCTGCACATGGCTGCAACAGTGTGCCTGTTATAGCCAGAGGACAGCTCTGACCTTCACTCCACAGAGAGAGAGAGAGAGCTCACAGCTTGCCGAGACGCCACACACACCAGAAATAGGACCTTTTGTCAGTTTACAATAACACCAAAAATGCATGTGAATGTGTGCATTATTAATGTCAGCAGCTAGTGTGTGCTGTATAAATAGCATTGTTTTTAGAGAGACATTCTGAACAACATAAAAGAGGATGATGAATATGTTTCATTGATTTTTTTTTTTACTGTTCCTGTGGATGTACTGAACCATGATACAGTACGTACAAGTCATCTGAATGTTGTTTTAACCTCAGTCGTTTTTTTGTCTGAATTCTAAGTTTTAGACATTTCAGTAGCCTATTGATTCTTGTCCGAGTGCTTGACAATGACCTTCGCATTTCCAGGCTATTTTAGTGAGCGGGTTCGCTTGTTCTCTGTAAAAAATACAGAGCAGGACAGGAAAAAAAATACAAAATGCTGAGTCCCGTGAATTGGAGCTTCTTGAAAAGCTTTGCTTGTAGTCTGCAGCTCACCAGAAATCAATCCAAGAAGCTGACTACTTCAAGTGGAGAGGTAGCGAGCGGAGGCTGGCGCTCGCCTGAACTCCTCTTCATTCAGTAAAGTAAGTTTCACGAGGTTCATCTTGGCAATGCTCAACGCTCTGCTTCATTCACTTCGGCCTAATACGACAACAGGGACAACTCTATGATGCATTTTGACGCTTTTATCTCTCAGCAGATTAATGGTGTGACTACCTACCTAGCCAATACAGCCATCACCTTAAATGGCCACTTACTGTAAGTCTCAGCTCTCTCTGAGCCCAATTAAAAAAGACAGGCCAATTATGTGGATGCAAGGGCAATCCTTTTTCTCCCTGAATATGCTTGTCTTTGCTAATGATGAAAACACATTATCCCGATTAGCCAGTCATTTGACTGTTCAAATCCAGTTTTCACATCCTGCTGGAGCGCTTCTTTTGTCTCTTTATGTGATTAGCAAACACCAAATATCTGGGGGATGGCTAATTGCTGCAAAAGGCAACTATTATGACAAGAGAGCGCAAAACCTCTGAAGGAAAGTTGGCATTTGGTGTAGTACAGAAAGAAAAAGAGAGACAGTGACAGGAAAGAAAGTGAAAGAAATAGATTACATATCTATCCCCTCACTATCTCAGAGGTATTGCGAGACAATCTGCTTCAACAGCTCAGATGAACTCCTAATTAAACAGCCTCAGACATTCTTCAGTTTCCCACACATTCTGGGGAAGGTGTTGCTTCTGTTTTCTTCCCCGCTGTGTGCCAAACTAACACTTACTAGTCTCCTGTCAGTAATGTTGAGACTTCCATCTGTCTCTGTACTTACATCGTAGTGTTAAAGCAAGAAAACACAATACAGCCTTTCCTGAAGCTTTCCTCAATTAATTAAGCAAACAGCTGATGTGCCACATGTTTTTAAGACTAAGGAACAAAGAACCAAAAATATTTTCTGTGCTGTGAATTGAGACGCTGAAATTCAAACACTGATATTATAAAATGGCTTAGTTAGGATGGTGAAAAACACCACTTTATGTTAGTGAAATGGTCCTTTTGTCAAGATTGCTTGAGCGATCTACCTACAAAGCTGAAATGGTGAAAGAAGTAGGATTAGCTTCAAATATAGGCTACATTATATATGTTGACTGAAGTATATATAACACAATGCCTTTTTGTAACAAGAGATGAAAAGGGAAGTGTGTCCAAGCATACCAAGTAAGCATGATCTGTCCTGAGGGCCAAAACCCTGACTAAAATTGAATTAATGCATAGGTGATCCCGTGTGTGCAGGACTTTTTTGTATGGTCAAGCATACAGCCATCAAGTCACAACCTGTCACCGTGCTTGAAACATATTGATCAACAGAGAAAGATATGGGCAGAGGTCAGGGGAAAGTGGGCTCTGGGCAAAGATTGACAGCCTTTTACAGACAGGAGTCACTCTGCAGGAACACAAAGACGGCGAGAACAAGAGAAACGAGGGGGCAGGGTGTCTCTGAAGAGCCCCTTCCCCCTTAGAGCCTAGGTAGTCCTCCAGGAGACATTGGAGGACATGAGGAAACAGATTTCTTCCAGACATTAACTGTGTTTCAACATGCAAATGCTCTCGATTTAACTGAATTAAATGGAAATTTGTGCATGGTTGGCATGGCAGAAGAAACTGTGACATGAAAGGAAAACGTAACTGTGGCTTGTTGTACGTTGCTGCTTTGTAGTATAGAAACGTGTTTCCTTTCTTATGTAAATTAACCATCATTAAATCATATACAAATTCTATATACTGGAGAGTTTGGCTTTCTAAATAGAAGGATACAAAAACAGGCTCTTCAAGAGTTAACAGCAAATAACTAAGTTATTATCTGGTGTTGACCAGCCAAGGAGTGCAGGATAAGCAGAAATAACATTCCACTTGTTTCTTCTGGTTTGGTCAGGAATCAAACATTTTGTGGCTCACTTCTAAATGTTTAATGCTGGGATGTTAATATTTCATACCCAGATCTGCAGTTTGATCCTCTTGTCATTCTTGTACACAGTCTTCACTTTGAAGTCGATGCCCACTGTGCTGACGAAGGCCGAGGTGAAGGCGTCATCGGCGTAGCGGAACAGGAAAGACGTTTTGCCCACGCTGCTGTTGCCGATGATCAGCAGCTTGAACATGTAGTCAAAGTTTTGGTCCCCTCCCTCTCCTTTCCCTTTCACATCCTGAGTGGCAGCCATCTGCAACAAAACAAAAAGAAAAGCTGAAAACACTGCATTAAGAGCTTCACCTTGAGTTAATGTGAAGCTTTCCAGAGCTGTGACGCACAGAAGATGTGAACACATCTTGTAAGAAACAGATTATTTGTTTTCCAGTTGACTCTCAACTATTATACAAAAACAACTTCTAGTTTATGTACTCAGGCCAGGAGGTAAAAGAGAGAGAAAGAGCTAGATGTTGTACACAGAGTAGGCTACAGTACAAGCTTGTTGTACAGGCCACAGATCAGCAGTGACAGAAGGCTGTGTCAGGCAAACCAGCATGACCAACACAGCAAGCTGCTGTATTGATGAGTATTAGATAACCAGAATTTTAAAAAGCTGAGTTTGTCTTCTCTAAAGCCTGATTTTCTTTATTGAAACTAAAGGATTGTTATTATGAATTGTCTTAAATTAAAGAGCAACGTTTAGCTCATAAATACAATTCAGATTCTGTACTTTTTATGTACAAAATACTGTTTTTAATGTTCAAAGTGCACCTGTTTTGTATTGGAACAAAACGTGTCAAACTTCACTCTTTTGTTTCAATTATGGTACAACGATTTTAAATCCCAATTAAAATGTTACTATTAACAGTTCTGAGTGTGTGATGCTTTCATACTAGAAATACAATCATATTTCACTAGACTTTAACATCTTCTTCCATATTAACACTGCTATAGCTTACTGTTGTACAAAGGAATGCTATAATGGAGATGAATCTTTCACCTTAACAACGCGTCTACACTGAGCATTTCCGTGCAAGCTGTCAGCAGTCAACGACCTAAGAGGACAAGAGCACAGTCATCTTTGCTCCAAGGTGAATGTTTTGACAAAGCCACTGCGCCTAAATGCCAAACATGGGCAGGCAAGCTCTCCTTGTAGCCTATACAGTTATAAAAGATTCCGGACCTCAATCCTGCACATCCTGCACCGGGTTTCTTCTCGCTTCCGTGTATGAAAAAAAAAAGAAAAAACCACCATTGAGGCAGTATTTGCAAGGACACCGCTTTCAAAATATCAGTGCAATGCTGGCATTTACACACACCACGATAAAACCAGTCGATCTAATATGAAATTACACGATGTAGTAGAGCAGGGAGCTGCATGCCAGCTAATGTTAGACAAGCAATTCTGGGCAGGAGGTCATTTTATCTATTACTGAAATTCTTCCATAGAACTATTAATAAATGAAACTACCAAAGCGCGTTGAGGACATTGTGTGAACAAACCTGTTTTGAAGGCTTCGGCTCTATCTGTGTCTGCCCCTGTTTTGCAGAATACGGTTTTTATATTTGGGTCTAATGCAGGCGTTGATTTTCTTCCCCCCTCTGTGTCTCTCTTTCTCTTTGGAGCGCCGACCAATTTCAGCACCTGGGAGCTGTCCCCTCCGCTTCGGATGTGGCACGCGCCCCTGAGCTGACTAGGCTGGCTCGCGTGACATGAGCGCGAGCAAAGGAAAGTGCGTTTCGTGCGCGTCTCTGACGTCACCTGGGGGGGGGGGGTGGGGGGGGGGGTCGAGAAGATGGGGGTTGTAGTTTTCGCACGGGACCAACGCAGCCTTTGAAGACGGCATCAAAAGTAAAGATTCGACTACATTACTCAGCATGCAGCGCACCACAGCTGCCAACAGCTGTATGATTTACAGTGGAAGCGCAGGAAAAAAACCTTTGTAGTTCGTTTTTTAATAAGCAGCAGACGTGTATCGCTCCCCATCATAAAAGAGCAAGACTAGAGCTGCAATAAAACTGGAAACCTTTGCACGTTATGGCTTTAAGACGGTTTCAACGTTAGATGCTCTCTCTCTCTCTCTCTCTCCATAACCTCATAGTAAAATGATGCATCTTACCTTCCCATACAAGTCCATTTTGGCTTCAAAAATATGTGTCTGTTTTAAAATTCACTCCTGTGGCTATAATAAACTCCTAGGCAGCATCTTTTTTTTCAGGAAGCAAATATAATGGCCTCTCCTTTTGCGTCACTCTCGGTCGGTCTTGCTGCCGTCCCCCGCCCATGCAGCCAGCTCCGCTTCAGAGAACAAGCGGCTGAGCAAATAAGAGAGGCCTGAGTGGTGATGAATATTATTATTGTGGGCATTTCAATAGGAGCAAGTGCAGGATGAGGCCGCGGCGGAAGTGAAAAAAATGGGCATCTTTGCAATTGTAATCACCTCGGCCCTCTTTTAGGCGGATTACAAGACCCGCATAATTAATTTGAGAGGTGCAAATGAGAATCCATTGTCATAAGGAAGCGAGGACCAGTAGGCTCATATCAGCATTTTATTGTGAGCAATTTCCTGAGACTCTAAATAAACAATTAAATCTAAATAACTAGCCTTAACTATCTCCTATTACTCATCTCACACCTGAAGCCGACATTGCTTACAAAGGTCCATCACGGGCCACCACAGTCAGACACAACATATAAGCGTGAACGTCTTGGATACTAGTCCTGGCTATCAGCCGGTTAGCAGACATTTGATAGGGCGTGTATAAAATTATAGGGCGGGGTATGGTGCCGACTGACAGCTCTTTGACTGGACGATCTGTGTGTGCAGGCTGCAGAGTGCGCAGCAGCGAGGGGGCGGGTCAGGTAGGCTGCACAAACATTTCTGTCTCCGCATATTTTGTGTTAGAACTTCACAAACAGACCAAATCTGTGCGCCACATGTGTGTATCTTGCTATTAACTAGGTTAATTATTCATTCGTTCGTTTACTTTTAAATGTTTTGCACCGATTTCGTCCAGAATCAGAAATACCTACAAATCGGTCAGCATGTTTGAATGCTGCTTTGGTTTCATTTGTAGGCCTATAGTGGTGGAGCTCCTCTCCTCGGGACTGCGAGCAAAATCTTTTGGTCATTTGATAAACAGAGCCGTGGTTTCAGATACAGTTTCAGTACATGACCTAGCAGTGGTAAACAAAACTTTTCTAGAGGTTTCTGCATGAGAAAAGGCCACTGTGGCACCATCTGCTGTTGGAAAAGGTGAAAAGGTGCTCTGGTGATATTTCTCCTTGGCAGCTCTCACAGGCTGCCTCGTGGTGATGATTAACAAAGCAATATTGGCAGAAATCCAATAACTGTTGCTATATAAGCAAACTGACCTATTGATACTGAAGTGAGCTTTATCTGTTTACAGAGGGAGACTTTTATTGGTTATTTTTATCCTGAGTAACCTTACTCTAATGTCAGAGTTTTCCAAATGAAATTCAACAGTTTAAAATAACCAGATTACAAACGTTTTCACAAAATTATTTTTAGCATAAACTTAATACAGATTATGGTGTTTTAAATATACCTTCAAGGTTTTTAGTTGACAAAGATTAAATTACTTATACTGACTGGATTCTTTGAACACCTCAATGTATACTATGTAATCATTTTTCATAAAAGCATATGCGTTAGGAAAGATACTCTTCAAACCTAGATGGTGGCTGGTTTCTTTACAGTCTATCTTGTGTATCCAGGGAACATTTTAGAGCTTGACCGATAAATTGGCTGGACCGATATAATTGCCAGTATTGGTTTTGGTGTATATGTCGGGCAATGAGTATGAAGAAATTGCAGAACAGAAATGCCAAAGGTTTGAGGGCACTTAGAAACAGTGTTTTCATTACATAGTCCACTGACAAGTTTATTTATCCACTGTAAAATGTCTAACATGATAACCAGACTGAATTGTGTTTTTGTTTCACTTCAGTCATTCAGGGAGTGTATGTTTTTACCGCCTGCCTGGCGGTTTATGTTATGCATTTCTGTAAAAAAAAAAAAAGAATATCTGCTATTATATCCGATTTTTTAAAATCAATATCGGTCTTGACCGCAATAATCCAGTATCAGTCGGGATCGAGAATATTATAGCTCTTCAGGGACATTTCCTTACAGAATAGTAACTTTTTTTACAGGCTGCAGTAATATCTCCTGTATTTTTAACCATATTGGTGACAGTTTGCAATGGAGGACTCCATTGAGGTGATTCTGCAAGACCATGGCAGGGTCCTTTTTAACAACAGACCCCATCCCATCCTGTCGGCCTCCCTAGGCGCTCTGCTCACAGGCCTGTATGGACTATGGAGCCTGTTTGCTTTGCCTGGCTTTCGCAAGATCCCGTGGAACCTGAAGGTGCTTGAGATTTCCCTTTTTCTGTTTTTACCTGCCAGCTTTGCCTTCTTTCCACCCTTTCAAATATATAATATTGCATGTTTGTGTGAAATCAAAGAAAATGAGCCAAGACAGAACATAACTTGCATATTAATGATAATTTGCTTATTTTGGAGCATAGTGCTCTGTGCTAGCAACAAATGTGGTAAAAGAAAAAAATTTGCAAGTCTGTAACCGTGATTATGTTTTATGGAGAACTGCACCATCTTCTACAGTACGTTAATCTGAAGTGCATTCCGTGCAGAGATCCATTGTTGTAACATAATGGATCATGTACTATTTTTCTTCAGTCAGTACAAGATGTACAAGAAAACATGATGATCAGGAGTGGATCATCAGAAGTAAGGTAACAATGAAGACATTTGTTGTTGCATAGAGAATCTGAATTTGTTTGACATTTTAAAGCAAAAAGAAGCAGTTTTAAAGCTAATACTAATACTTGTGATATAATATGATTAAAATGTTATTGCTTTTGCACTTGTGATTAATATATCTCTGACCTGTGTTTTTTTAGATTAATGACATGATGCTTTGTTTATCCTGCCAGCTATATTTCACATAAAACGTGTAATGCTTGGGGAAAAAAGTGCAATTTTACATGGTCACAGATTAAACACAGTTCACCGCAGCTACAAACGAGAGAGACCTGCTGAATCTGTCAGACAGACAGATATTGTGCAACTTTTCCACTGACAGTGACTGGGAGATTAGATTGAAGGTTATAGTCACAGCCCTCAGAAGACCTGACTGTTGTGAGCTGAAGTTAATTTAATATGAAGCATATGCAGAGATGTTTTCACATGAAAAAGAAGAAATTCTTGTTGCTGTAGTGTTTGGTTGGAGTGTCATGAATAATACTACAATAGGGGGACTGTGAAAGAGATTAAAGAGACTCGACCTTCGCATGTTCAAGCTCAAATTTACCATTTTCATAACAAGGAAGTATTGTAATAATAATGATAGTTACTGTTCTACCTGTCACATGTATTGACTTACTGTATGTTTGTACTGTGATCCAGGTTCCTTATCTGCCCTCCAGTAAAGATCAGACAAAGAACATTATGAAGCTGCTTGAGGGACGAACAGGTCGCTTGGCAGATCTGGGATCAGGAGATGGAAGACTGGTTAGTGAGCTGCAGTAGTTTCAGAAAAAATACATTCATATGGGGCCAAAATCTAGAGTGCAAATCTGACTCTGAAACTGTGTTTCATGATTTAAATTCCTGGTGGAGTTTAAATCTGAGTGTGTTGTGTACACTTGTTCCTCTAGTAGGGTATTGTAGTATTGTATTTTACACTGTCAGATTTGATTTTCCAGGTGTTTGCGGCCTCTTCTGCTGGTCTTCAGTGCACAGGGTTTGAGATTAACTCTATTTTAGTGGCCTATGCCAGGAGCAAGGCCCGCTGGACAGGAGTGCCCTCCAGCCAGGCCACCTTTGTTAAAAAAGACTTCTGGAAGGTAAGACTGTAACAAAAATAATTGCATTTCTTAACCCTGATCAAAGTTGTTATATGACCATGTTTGTGTCTTTCTTCTTTCATAGACTGATTTATCTACGTACAACAATGTGACAGCTTTCCTTGCTCCAGGAGTGGTGAGTTTTCCTCCTATGAAGAATTATTTCTTTCCCTTCCTGTAGTTCCTTTGATGCTGTACATGTGTAAGTCATATCATACACAGCATTTGATTGCTAAGTGACTGATTCAGCCTTTTCTGATTGATTTACAGATGGAGGTGCTGGGTGAGAAGCTGTTGAAAGAGCTTCCTGATGATGCGCGTGTCATCGCTTGTCGCTTTCCTTTCCCCAGCTGGCCACAACAATCGTCGGTCGGCTCCGGTCTTGACCAGACTTTTGCTTATGACATCAGCAGTGTGCGTTCACGCTTGAGAAATGTACCGAACACAGTGGTGTAATAAGTCACAGTCTCTGGGTTATTTTGTTTTCCAGCACTGTCATTCTCAACAGCACTGAACCCTCCGGACACTTTTCTGTTTTCTTAGATCATAAATGAACAAAAACATAATATTTAAAGGAATACCATACAAAGAAACATTTTTAGCAGGTAATCATAAAAGACTTTGGGGAAATAAATTGGTGAAATCTGTCAGTTATGAGCGCTGATCGGGAGTGATGCTTTTGAAAGATGTCTTTGAACATTGCAAGGATGAGATGGACTCTGACGAAGCAAGATGTCAGAATGATTTTGACATCACTTAGCCCCTGCAGTATTTGTTCAATCTTTTCACTGCCAGAACAGACTGAGCCTTTGTCGTATTGCTGGCAATCTTGTTGCAGATACCATCATGCATCTGGACTATGGCTGTGGCTGTCTTTCCACCACAAATAATTTTACTTCCACATCAACAATAATGCACCTCCTTAATTGCATGGTACAGGAGGGATTGTGAGGTCAATGTGTTTGTATGTTATTTAATAGTTTTGTCCAACTTTGCTTTTGTGGGGTTGTAGTTGGATGTTTACTTGTGTTTATTCGAAACATGAATGCTCCAGGTCAAGGCCATTCTGAGATTCATTCCAGACAGCCACTGATGGTTAGGCACACAGATGTTTTCATGTTGTGAACGGTCTAAAATAATTATGTGTCACCTGACCCTTGAGGGTCATGCAGACTATGTAACTGGGTAGAGACATGGGCACTTTAGTCTGAGAACTACGGTTATGTATGTAACCCTCTGTTTGTATGTATGTCTGTTTGTTTGTTAGCAGTAAAATTTAAGAGATTTCAATAAAATTAGCTGGAAAGTTGGGCCATTTGCCAATGAAATTGTTAGTTTTAGTTTATTTTATTAGTTGCGAGATACAAAATGTTCCTATTTTCTCATGAACGATGTCTGGCTCAGGTTTTATTTTGATACAGATGCAGACTAAATTTTCTAAACATTTGCATTTGTTATTAAGGGATTGAGCAGCCTTGGTGGAGGAATTTGCTCTCTGTATAGTCTTGTGCATATCCCTTCAGTCATACTGCAGCACCTGCAGTGAACGGCAGGATGATACTGTAATATTTCTAATAGTTCATAGGTCATTACAATATACCTGCCTCTGCAAACTAGAACACAAATCTTGCCAATCTACTGCCACCTCTCCAACCTTTCCATTCATGCCGCTGCTCACACTCCACTGAACAGTCTAATAAAGTCTCCCATGTCAGTGTCCAACGGCAATACAATACACACTTAGTGTTTGGTAAACATAGTTTCAACCTGCAGTGTACCCTAGATAATATCCAAAATCTCCACCTGAGGGTGCTAGTGCTCCAAACTGAGTTTGGTGCAGAAACACAGGATGATGTGAGCCTGAATAGAATACAGATCATGTTTATCCTCTGCATAGTGGATATTTTATCGACCAAATGAATCAGACTCCCATCAGACCACCTTGAATTATATTTTGCACCAAAATGTAAGAGCTCTATTCACCTGCCCGGATTCCATGAACCGAATAGGCAAACTACAGAACATGTCTGTCTATATTATTGTTGTGGATGGCGGCTGGTGATGAAAATGATCATATGAATCATTTTAGGAAGAATCAGATAATGGAATCCACACTCTGTTTTATCCACCTTCATTTCATGTCTGTGACATCAACACCAATGTACATGCAAGGTAATCGTGACGTCAGAGAAAGGGCGGCAGACAGCGGGGTGGGGTGGGTGCCAGGGTATAAAGACTCAGAGGCGGACTCTCTGGGCTGCATTCTGAGTGCGGGACGAGAAATCACCCCTAATGGAAGTACAGAAAAATACCGGGCCCCAACAGACAAACAGCAGCAGCATGTGTGAATCCACGCAGAGGTCCTGCGAACCTCGCCGAAAGAGAGTGGATGAGCGCAGTGCACCCTCAGAGATGGCCAGGATAATCACTGATCCTGCCACGGGGAAGTGCTACTGCCGTGGAAAAGTTTTGGGAAAGGTAGCGCAAGCATAGAATCTGTTGTCGACTTTTTGGATTTACCACGTAACCCGAAGACACAGCATGTTAACAGTGTTTTTCCTTTTTCCAGGGAGGATTTGCTAAATGCTACGAGATGACCGACCTCTCCACTAGCAAAGTTTATGCAGCCAAAATCATCCCTCATGCGCGCGTCTCCAAACCTCACCAACGGGAGAAGGTAAGCGCGCACCTCCGGTGCCTGTGCGCACTGGTATGACTGGACAACAGAATTTGCTAAATTTGCCTTCAATTACAATCGTGACCATTTTCTCTCTTCCCCCGCTAGATTGACAGAGAAATCGAGCTGCACAGAGTACTGCACCATAAACACATTGTGCACTTTTATCACCATTTTGAGGACAAGGAAAACATCTACATTCTGTTGGAATACTGCAGTAGAAAGGTAAGTGTCTGTCTGTACTTTATCCTTGCCACTGCTGTGTAACACCTGCATTGCACCTAAAGTCATTGAGGCAGCACATAGGCAGTATTCAGAGACTGCCCCCACTATAAATGAACTAATTAATTGTATGATACAGCAAATCTATGTAACTCCATACAGTTTTGAAGAAGTATGATACAGTTTTCTTCACAGAGGAAAATATGTGTTTCTATGGAGTAGTTACCCTTCAGGAAACGGCTCTATAATCATTCTCTTCTCTATGTTTTGTCTTTTTGCAGTCATTAGCCCATATCCTGAAGGCTCGCAAAGTGCTTACTGAGCCAGAGGTGCGTTATTATCTAAGACAGATTGTCTCTGGACTGAGGTACCTGCATGAACAAGAGATCCTTCACAGAGACCTGAAACTTGGTAAGGAATCTTTATGCAGCAGGGACACACTACAGTGCTGAGACACTTTGTGCACAATTGTAAAGATGCATTATGTACAGGGAGGATAGCTTTTTAAAAATACTATCCGCTTTCTTTAATCAATTCATCAGAGGATCTGTGCAGTATTTAGCCTTTGATCCTGGGTTGAATATCAAGTGCTCATCATCTCATTCCCTTTCTTCCCCACAGGTAACTTCTTTGTGAGTGAGTCGATGGAGCTGAAGGTAGGGGACTTTGGTCTGGCTGCCAAGTTGGAGCCGGCAGGAAACAGGAGGAAGACGATCTGTGGAACTCCCAACTACCTGTCCCCTGAGGTGCTCAACAAGCAGGGCCACGGCTGTGAATCAGACATCTGGGCCCTAGGCTGCGTAATGTGAGTATGCAAACTGTAAATTCACCATTAGGCACTTAAAAGATTTTGTAATAATATAAATTATTATTGAATAACAGTCTAATAACAGATAATCAGCTTAAAAAGCATCATATTTCATGGACTAGTGCATTCCTGTTTTGTCTACAATCACATGTTTGTACATTTTTAGGCTGACTTTTGCCCTTCATCCTGCTCCAGGTACACCATGCTGTTGGGCAGGCCACCATTTGAAACCACCAACCTGAAGGAGACTTACAGGTGTATTAGAGAGGCGCGTTATTCCCTGCCCTCCTCCCTGTCGCCACAGGCTAAGCAGTTAATCGCCAGCCTGCTAGCCAAGATCCCAGAGGACAGACCCAACCTCGACCACATTCTGAGGCACGACTTCTTCACACAGGTTAGACACCATTTTCACCTCTCTATTCGTCTGTTCCACCCTCTGTCTATCTAAATGTCACTCTGTAGGAGTATAACAGTGACATCCTTCCCACCAGCCGCACGCTGACCCACTTTTGTTCTCCACAGGGCTTCAGTCCAGAGCGTCTGCCGGCTAGCTGTTGCCATTCAGCACCAGATTTCCACATCTCTAGTCCCGCCAAGAGCTTCTTCAAGAAAGCTGCCGCTGCGCTCTTTGGTGGGAGGAGAGACAAGGTTAAATACTACGAGACTCTGAGTGAGTACTACATCAAGCACTGAGTGCTCATGTACCGCTTAAAATGCCACTCATCACACCAGCCATTTCACACTGTAAAAATTATGGTTGTTACAAGAGGCATCATTAAACCTAGTTTTTAAGACGATAGCAAACACATGTCACATTTTATCCGATGCTGCTCTGATGTCAGTTTACGTAGCTGCTGGTTAAAAAGGCCATGCTCTGATCTTTCTGTGTTGTCATTGTCTTTGATAGATAAATTAACCAAAGAGGAAGAGGAGATCTACAAACTGCAGCACGACCTGGAGAGAACTGTCATCAGCCAACAGCAGAGCAAAATGATTTCTGAGGTAAGAGGTCATTCATTCATTCAACACAAAACAGGATGTTTACAAGAGTGTAGGTGATGTTGCAGGCACATTATTCATACAGCCGTTAAATAAATGGGTAGATTTTGAGATATCATGTTGAGGAGAATCCAATGAGTCACTCTGATGCTGTACTAAACTTCATAACAAGCACAGTTTCAGAACAAACTAAAAGCACTTATTTTTAACCTTTAAGCCAACCACTTTGAATCTGTGGGTGCCCGCTGAGTCATAGCAGGAAGAGATGATCTAAACTCGCAGATTCTAACCTCTGTCGTCATTGATTCCCACCTCAGAATGGAAGTCCACTTCCGCCATCTGCCGAGAGCCCCGTTGCCCCGGCAACAGAGAGCCAGTCCCCGACGACGCGAGATACCATCCGTCTGATCGTCAGGGGGAGTCTGGGGAGCTGCAGCAGCAGCAGCGAATGTAAGTTCAACAGCCTCGTTTCACACACACACAGCCCAGTGATCACAGAGACATGAATCGATATAACCATGTTATATAATACTCTGTCTTAACGTGTAACTGAAAATTGTAAAAAAAAAAAAAAAGTGCATTGATTATAGAGAAATGTGACATAACAGCTAAAGTGCAAAGTCATTTCTTGTACTCTACCGATATGACATCAAGCTAAATGACCCCCTGTTGTTGTTGTTGTTGTTCCTAAAGGTCTGGAAGACAGCACGACAGGGAGCGTGGCTGAGACTGTTGCAAGTGTGTTGAGGGGATGCCTGGAGAATATGCCTAAAGGTGAGTCGACTTGTTGAAATAATTAGCAAAGTCATGCCCTATCCGTGTAGTTTTTGATTAGATAATTCCACGTTGAGAGCTGTCATGATACAGCTGAAGCTCATTATCTGTGTTTGACCTTGAAATGTCTAAGCAGAGAGACGTGTTGATGAAAGGACTCAGAAAGTATATGTAGATTCATGTACCATGTTTTAGTTTTCAAAGATACACTCCCTGATTTTGTTAACACACCCAAATTTCCTCCCAGCTCAATGTTGATGTTTAAAACCTCAATACGGTTTATAGTCGAGTTTACTTTAGCTCTTGGGTGCTTTAACAAAGTTGAGGATTGTTGAGTTTGCACAGTTAAGGTTGTCGTTTCTTTAAATCTTCGTTGTAATTGCATTCTAATCCTCCTCCTCTGCGTTCTCACCCTGCAGCGGACGACATTCCTCAGGGCTCAAACAGCTGCAGTCTTCAATGGGTGACTAAATGGGTGGACTACTCCAACAAGTACGGCTTTGGCTACCAGTTGTCTGATCACACCGTGGGAGTTCTCTTCAACAACGGCACTCACATGAGCCTCCTGCCAGACAGAAAGTATGCACTATTCAATGCTTTCACAACACTCCACCTTCAGTTTGAAAGTTATTAGTCACTACATGCAATAGTGATGGCTTGTTTAAGCATGCTGTAGTACATAGAACTACTTTGAAGAACCTGTTAGTGGTTTAAAATAAGTACCAAACTGAAGGAATGGCTTGACTTGTTGAATTTGAGAACATTATATACTTTCTTTGAAAGTGGGGAAAACATATGAATTTTCAGGCTCCATTTCACCCCAATGTTCTCATTGACACCTTTACTGTTTTCAAGCAAGAGCAATATTTTCGGTCAAGAATACCAACAGCTTTTAAATGTCAAGGAAATCCATTTGTGTTTGGTTCTTGTTTAAGTTTTTAGTATTTGTTTATCTGAGTGGTTGCATAACTCTTTCTTTATCTCCTTCTCTCCATCTCTTCAGGACCATCCATTACTATGCAGAGTTGGGCCAACGCTCTGTCTTCCCCACTTGCGAGGTTCCTGAACACTTTGTGGGTCAGGTGACTGTGCTCAAGTACTTTTCCCACTACATGGAGGAGAACCTAATGGATGTAAGTAAATATCTCTATTCTCCCACTCCTTTATTTCTGTAATCTATATCTCTGTCGCTTTTATGTATCTTTTGTCTTTCCACCCCCTGAAGCATTAGAAATGGTATCTTTCATGTTGCAGCCTGTCTAATCCTTATGTGTTACTCTTTTTCTTTCTCAGGGCGGGGACTTGGGTAGTATGACAGATGCACACATGCCCAGACTCTACCTGCTGCAGTGGCTCAAGTCCGACCGCGCCCTAATGATGCTCTTTAACGACGGCACTTTCCAGGTAAACACACACACTATCACAGGAAACACAGCCATTGCTGGGCATGCTCAGAGGAGCACTGTTTAGGTGCAATGTACAACACAGTATTCAGATCAACAGAGGAAGGGGGTTAGACAAATCAAATAAGAAAAAGATAACTTACAATTGTCTTTTGCCAAAAATGATAGAGAATAAACTAATAAACTTTTTTGTCTCCAAAGATCAACTTTTACCACGACCACACCAAGATCATCCTGTGCTGCCAGATGGATGAGTACATGCTGACATACATCAACGAGGACCGCGTCTCCAAAACCTTCAAACTCAGCTCCCTGCTGACGTCCGGCTGCCCAACGGACCTGCGCGAACGCATGGTGTACTCCCTCAACATGCTTCTGCAGAGATGTAGCTAAACCTACAATCATGTGTTTTGGACAGTGTTAAACAGACAAATCTACCCGTCGTGCTACTGCAGCGCTGCAGTGGCACCAGGATTCGGAAGGATCTGTGCGGGAAGGATGAGTTTGAGGACGGACCTGTGAAAAGTGAAATTAACATTCCATAACATTGTTGCACCTTCATGACTCAGCAGAGGTGCAGGTGAAAAAATAGTACGGACAGACTCTGAGGATGGGGAAATGAAATGTAGCACAATGACAGTGGATGGTAAAAGGGCTGATTTGTATGTTGATTGTTGGAGGAAAGGAAAGACTGAACGTGTTGGAGGGAGTATGTTGGTACGAATGTGAACCCCAGGTGCTTGGGGGGGAAAAAGAGGGATGTTTGGCAAGTAAAGACGAACGCTGGGCTGGCACCAGCTTAAGTGTGTATAGTACAGTTGATGCTGTTTTATAGACAATCCATAAACTGATGCTCTGAATGTAACCAGAGCTAGACTGTGTAAATGATGTACAGCGGATGTCACAGCCAACTCAGCAGTGCAGAGAAATGATTTGCTAATGTGTGTGGATGCTACAGAGTTCGGCTGTTAATATGTGTGAGTGTGTGTGTGTGTGTGTGTGTGTGTGAGTGGGAGGGGTGAAGCATCACACTAACTTTTAAAACTGTGATTTGTTCTCTTTACTGACAGATGGTCTCAGCACATTAAGCTGGGAACCAGAGGGGTGATGTGAGGGGGGGAGCAGGAGGAGAGAATGACATTTAAAAAAAAAAAACAGTACCAGGGATCATCTAAGGATCCTTTAAGAGCCATTATCACGTCCTAAATAACTTATTGTGTAAAAAAGTGCAGTATTTATTTATTTAATAATAAAGAGCATTTTCTAAAGAAAAAAAATCTACTCCTGAGTACTTGTCCTTCTCATTAAGTGTTTGTACCTGTTTTTATTTTCAGAAACACAGAGCAGTGTTGTTTCTATCTGCCCAAAGATGTTATTATGTTTGCTGCTATTACATCTTCAGAGTGCGCCCTCAAAATAGATACCTGATATTAAGGTTTTTTAAAATCAGCAGTTCCTGAGTTCATGCACTGTACAGTGTGGTGACAATTAGATTCAACTTAATTGCACTGGTCCAAGTCGAAGCAAGTATTTTATCTTTAAACTTGTGTTTGCAACAGGAAATGGGCACATAGAGAAGAGAGATGGATACATGAGAGAGGGCATGTTTACAGCAAAGTTGTTTATACTCTGGTTCAAGGCGCTCCGCCTTTGCTGAATTTTCTTCCGCAGTGATAAATGGAGGATGGCAAAGATGTCTGACTGTGCAAAGTGGCTGACCTTGTCTCACACAAACACACACACACACACACACACACACACAGGCACATTTTACTTTGCATACAAACAAGCGCACTGATCAACAGATCAGGCCAGCTGGGTGGTTCAGAAGTACGGAAGGAAAGACAGCCAAACAGTGACATGCAGCTAGAAGGAGAGACAGACTAATAAAATGACACACTTGGTCATACTATGTCAGTGATTACATGAGAGCTTTTGAGGCAAAGTGACTACAATCATTCTTGGACATCCTTTCACATTCACAGACGGTAACCATGGAAACAAGCAACCACTGACCAATATGGTGAGAGTCGGAAATCAATGAAGGCTGCGTAAAAGACATAGTCAGAACGGAAAGTCCTGACATACTTGTGCTAAAATTATAACTCGTGTCTTTTGCTACTGATTGGCTTTTCTGCTGCGCTCTCTCTGTTCTCCACATGAGTGTTTGATCCGGCTGTCTGTTGAACACCTCTTCACCTTCCCGAGCTTATGTAATGAAGGAAGTTGAACATGGATGTTTGAGTCACCCCTTTAGATGTTCACTCAGAATATCTGTGCTCTTCAGAGTTCAATAATGAATGCCTCGTGCATAAACATACCCACACAGACAGAAGCAGAACAGGAAGTAGCCTACAAGAAGAAGGAGCTGGAATTATTCATGACGATACCTCCAGGTCTGAGTGCCTGTGTTTTGACAGTAATGGCCCCTGGAATGGATGCTTCAGTCAGACAGAAATAGATTCCGTTGTTGATGTGAAGTTTTCTGGCCTTCGAGGGCACCCTAACATCTGAACAGGAGTGCAGCATCTCCATCAGATGGATGCAATGGGTTGAACCAAATTAATAACAGACTGCTGGCTCTTTCCAAGCAAGCAAGCAAGAGGAAAAGTGACACTTTCTCTGAGGTTATATGACTGAAAACATTTCCTAGTCCAAGGTAGATTCAGCTCCTATAATGATTACTGTAAGCGAAAATTCATGTCAGGTCAGGATCTCTTCTGTGAGTCAGCAAATGTTAGCTGATCAGCTTTATTGGCCTCATGGGAACTTTCTACATGTCTGTGAGCATAACGCCTAGATAAACTAATTAGAAAACCTGTGGAGTTCAAAAAGCTAAGTGCGCGAGTTCGCTTGATGTTCTTAGTGTCACTGTCATGTGAAAAAAAAATGATTATAACACTGCTAGTTTTCAGTTTCACCCACACAAAGCTGCTCCTCTGTTATGCCACGTTGACAGTGGGGAAAGTCTTGTGCGCGCGGACAGGCTTAGCTCTGGAATGAGTCTAAGCTGGAGTGACAACGGGGATCTTTATACCTCAGCTTCTATCATAAAGTTCTCTGCAGGCAGAAGAGTGAGTCAGTTTGGCATTAAAAGTGATAGTAGGCACATTCTGCCAGAAAAAAACACACACACACACACAAAAGAAACATGCTTTGATATGTGCACACACTGGGATGCGCTTGGGGGATTAGAAAGCCTTTGCATATCAAATGTCAGCACTCCTCCTCCTACTATGTGGACAAAAACAGATGTACTGAAGAAGGAGCTGGGATGACTGTAGCTTTGCCCATTCTCTGCTGTAGCCTACAGTATCGACCAGAGAGATGAGCAATGCACAGCAGTCGAAGTTGCCAGTGCAAACTTAGTCAAATACTGTAGTCTTACCAAGAAAAATTGTCTCCTGAGTGTGTTCAAGCATGTAAGAAGGTGTGTGTGTGTGTCCGCTTCTCAACGTATTTGGTTTCCTTCCAGGTGTTCAAATACGTATAATGTTTAGAATGAGTCACCGTGTGGCCACTTATCTGCTCAGTAGTGCGCCGTTCCTGTTCCCTCATCTGATTCCTGTAATTTCCTTCAATCAGCCCTTTTAAAAGGTCTTTTTTTCCTGGCTGAAAATAGAAGCCTTTGGATAGCTACGATAGCTTTTGTTGTATTCATAGATCAAAGTGTACTGGCAAGTCTGTGTCCAACTCATCAGCAAAGAGTACAAGAGTATCTTCACAAAAGGAAATCTCATAGCTTTTGCTAATCCCTTCTTGTATTCTCTTTTTGTCCATTAAGGATATTAGCTTGTAGCATATGGAGCCTCGCTGTCATTCAGGCAGGCACTTAAGTCACATGTTTAATATAACATGCAGTCATATATGTATGTCCACAACTTATCAGCCAGGCGGTCCATATGAACATCACTCTATCTGCATACAGCAATGCTGAGCACTACATCCTTGCTGCTTTCAGCAATTTATCTCCCAGTTTCCACTTGTGTAAGCATTTAGATTGATGCCAATTTGTTGAAATTTGAGTTTCGTCTTGAATTTGTTTTAGTGTGTTCATGCTCTTTAAACATATCTCTCAGGCGATGTTGTGAGCTCAGATTCATAATAATACAACAATAATGCAATAAATGGTTAAAACCTCAACATGAGGGTCCTGACTGAAATACCCAAATGCAATTAATATGTAAAATTTGCATAGAGCTCCAATCATTACTTAAATGTCTGGACTTCATGTTGTATTAAATGCGTGTAATTACCACGTACTTGTATGGAGGGTTTTCTTTATTCAGACATTCATCACTTGTGTCATACTAATTCAACTGGAGTGAACTGAGATGAACCGCTGCATACAGCCTGCGTCACATTGCTGTTGGATTGTCGCAAAAGCTGTCATGTGCAGGGGATGAGCATCACAGGCCGATCATTATAATTGAGTGACTGATATTTTTTTGTTCAGTTTCTATAATAACAGATTGTGCTACATCTCCTCCGATTGCCCTCCTCCATGATGTCAGCAGAGAATGTGACTTCCTCGAAACTAACAACCTGCTGAGTTCTTTAATAAAAACATCACATGGCGGTATGTGAGCAGCCTTCTGACAAAGGGCGAAGATAAGACTGAAGAGGAAAAACTGAGGAAAAACCCTGCAAGAGCTTCCACAGCAATAAAAAATCAAACACACTGAGCTTTTATGAGCCATTAATAATGAGTAGAATATCTTATAACACCATTATACAATATAATTTCTATACTATTACTTTAATGTAAACTTCCAGCATTAACAAATACAATTAACAAATGTTATACATACTAGCAATTCCTAATTTAGGGATTGTGTACCAAATTCACAGACTTCCTCTATATCCAAGAGAGAAAGAACTCTCAGCCACTCCAGTATTTAGGCCAGATCTGCCTCTCAGTGATAAAATAATCACACATCAATAAAATGAATAGTTTAGTTCATAAATCCATAGTTCAATACAGTGGCAGAAACAACTGCAAAACACGTCTCTGCCTCCAGAATTTTTGCTGTTTAGTTGCAATCCCTGTGGGAACCAAAGCTGGTCCAAAAGTCCTGCAGCATCAACCTCCCCATCCTGTCATTATAGCATAGTAGTTTTACAGATGATCATTGAAATGCACTGGGTTGGAAGATAATTACTGCTTAAGCTCTTCTTGGGAATTACTGCAACAAAGTAGAAATCGCATTCCATCCATACCAGCAAATGAAAGGGTGTGCTATAGTGATTTTCTGAAGTTCCTTTCTCATACTCAGATTCCTCTTTGCAAAGTTTCAACTTGCCTGAGAGTTAGCTGCTTATCAAGGAAGTTAGTCAGCTATCACTTGAAGCTGAAATTTTAAAGATCAGCTTTAGTGTTGATATTTTTCAAAAGCTGCTCTATAAAATATACAGTCGTTTTTAAAATTGCAAACCAGCTAGATAATACCTGTATGTTGATTTAGCATCTGAACAATATCAAATAAAAATCAACTAGATATACAAAGTGAATGCTTGAGCCATCAGCTTAGAACTAACTATTGTAGGCACGTGTTTCAAAGACTATTTAAGCTAAGCAGTGGCGGTATCACTAAATGTGGGAAAGCGAGGCATTTAGCAAAGATCCGTGAAGTGTGGCAAGTGTTTAAATACAGCCCTGCCTTGTGTAGGGAGGAAACTCCAGAGGCTTCAGAGCAGCGTTTCAATCCTGTGACTCACAGCAGAGATAGAAGGACAAAGCAAATCCTACATACCACACACACACACACACATACACACACACAAATATCATCTCCCTATGGATTTGGGTGGGGCTGTGTTGCTCAATAAGTTGTTGAAGTTAATGTTCTTCTCTGGGTTCAAACTCAAATCATGTATTTGCTGATATAAGGTTACGGATTGATTCAGTGTTACAGCTTTCACAGTGTCTTAACTTGCACACATACTTTAGTGCCAATAAAATAGCAAACTACAAATTATTATCCCTCCTGAGTTAACACTGTGTATTTGTGAAGCTTTACCGAGGTTCTTGTCTTTTAGTGACGGTGTGTTTTGTACATTTATTACAACAAATCACTTATTTAAACTGCATCTTCATAGAGTTCAAGAAGTTTGGACTGCTGGCTGCTATAAAGTTTCTTCAGAGATTGTAAGTGAAAGGTCTGTGACACAACCCATGCACCTTTGGCAAGCCCACAGTAACAAGCCTTCGTCCGTTAAATGCCAACGGTAATGTTATCTAAATTGCTGTTCTCCCAGCATGCACAGGACAGATGCAGGGGCGGACAAATGGACTGTGGAGTCGGATGGAGGAGGATCGGCTTCATGATGTCGGCTGGGGGAAGATGAATCTCCACAGGGCCAACTCTTAAACTCTGATGACGCTTCAGAACGCTGGCATTTCAGGAAACACACATACACAAAAACATAATCAAAGCTTTGTATTGTGATTTTCTTTCTATGACGAGCAATTTGTGTTCAGCTGAAAGTTTTGTATGGCAGACAAACACATACATCTGCCTTCTCTGTGACGTAACCATATAATCATCCATGAACTACTATTTATTCATGTCGTGACATGCAGAGTAACAGCTGAATGTATTCACCGAAAGCAAGAAAAAAGAACCACCTCTCATTACGCAGCTGAAACTGCTTCAAGCATGACTGAATGAATGAAGAGTCATTTCATTTTAATGCACATGGCAGTTTCACCGCAATCATGTCTGTCTGTTCAAAATATTCCTGCCCTCTTTGTGTGTCTAGGTCCTCTCATTCATGAAAAATCTCTGCCTGCTTCGGCATTAAAAAAAAAAAAAAGGTAAAATGCCAGGAGTCTGGCATGAGGTTAACGTGGTAGGGCAATGTTTCCGGGGATTCGTCTGACAGCCCCATCAATGAGCCAATCAGTGCATCATCTCTGATAATAGATCGGCAGTCTCCACTTGCTCTCCCATTGAGCTGAATGGGAGACACACTACTGTTTCCATGGCAACTGGTATTCTCATCCTCGCCCGCACATAAACATCCAGCTGCAATTCATTCGGCTGCTCTCTGTTAATCATCCTGTACTGTGTGCACACTTCCTCGGTTAAACGTTGTGATCATATTATTTCATAAAATTGGTGAATGAGTCTCGCAGTGTACATTTGTAACACTGGTTATTTTATTTATACTGAATGGGCTTCCTCTTTACACGCACACCTTTTGAATCATTTAACACCTGTCGTTAAAAAATGTTTGCTGGCAGGCTGTAAAAAAAAAGTATTTTTTAAATCTAGGCTATAGTATTATCCTTATACAGGTATCATACAGGTTGCTGCTCACCTTTAAATAATGCCCAGTTGTTGTTGAACACAGTCAGCATTGTTTGGGGTATCAGATCAGGTCTCAGTTCTCACTTTCAGATGAAGCCATTGGCTGTCATAACTTGTCAGACTGCCACACTTGCTTTGTCTTAGTTTTGTTTTTTAACCAAAGTTAATCTGCTGTATCACTATCGTTTCTTTTTTTTTTTTTCCAGCATTATACTCCTCTTGTTGTTGCTCTTCAGATACCCACAGGAAGTGTCCACCCAGATAAAACCTGGGTGGACACAAAAACATGTTGCTATACAAACATTATTATCACACAACATGAATTAACTTCAAACACTTCAAAAATAACCAAAAATAAGTTACCATCAATGTCAATCTAATAATAAAAATGTGATAAAATCAGTGGTTAATTGTGACCAAAAACATCTGTTTATAAGACTCAAGTTTTGTCTTATTTTTTGTTTTTTAGCTGCTACAATTCAGAAGGTATAGAGTGGAAATTGGCTATTTGAGAGGTACAAGCATTGTATGACAAAATCACAGTTTTACTGCTTGTTATAAAAATAATGGGCAGCAGCAGCTGTCATGGCACTAATGAATGATTGAGAATTACTGAATAAACCTTCAACTAGCCAAATGTGACACAATAACTGTCATGCCATTTATTGTTAACCATTTGGTAGGACAATAGCTGTCACTGTTTGTATTCCTTTCAGGGGAAGTGAACAGGAACACATCCTACTGGATATCCTCTGTTTGGCATGGTGGATGAGATAGGAACAATAAGCTGTATGAGTTTAGTGCTGGAGGAGAATGAGGAGGTGGACTACAGTCTCTAAAAAACTCTATTGTAATAATAGGGTTTGAAAGTGGGACAAATAGAAGGAAAGCCAGACATTTATTAAATGCACTGACAAACTAAAATATATATATAAATTCAGCAAGATGCTGGTGGCATTGCTGATGTTATCCAGCTGATGTCATGTCTGATGTGATGGTGTAAGACAGTGATTCCCTCAAGGAGTCCCAAGATAAATCTAAGGGGTTACAAGATAATCAACAGGTATCTTTATTGTCCCCAAAGAGAAATTTGTTTTGCAACCATGGTAACTAATTTAGTCACACATCATTAAAAAACAACACAAATTATATTTGTTTTACCTGACATCTGACAAGAAAATAAATTGAAGATAATTTTAGCTTTTTTTCTTGTGAAATACTAGATACTTTCACCTCTTCGGGCCTTGAAAAATCCTTCAAATGTTGCAATCCCAGAAGGAATAATCACTCAATCGAGAAGAATCGATAGACACAAGGTTCTATTTCTAAAATGTATGTACACAAGAGTTTGTTTTGGTTTTGCAGGGTCTATTTTAACATCCATACAAGGCCTTCCAGATGAGTTTACCTTCCGTGCCGAGGAGCAGGTGTCATCGTGCACTGTGAGGCTCTTCTGAGTTCACCTGTGTGACTACCCCAGCTAAGTGCAGCGATACAGGCAAACAGCATTACTCACCCTCAGTTCAGAGTGATGTGATGCTGTCTGTTATTGTAAGTTTTGTCTGTGTGTGTCAGCTGAAATCCCACCTGTAGAAGTTACCATGTTTTCCTCCTGTATGTGTGTGTGGGTTTTCCCCAGGTTTTCTTCTCCAGGTTCAAAGACATGCAGCTCATGCGAACAAAAGACTCTAAACTATGTGAGTGTAAATATCCTGCAATGGTCTGCTGACCATGATTCCTTATGTATAATAAGTATGCGAAAAGTAACAAAGTACATTTACTCAAGTGCTGTGATCAAGTGCAATTTTGCAGTAATTTACTTGAATATTTCAATTTCTTGCCATTTCAGAGGGAAGTATTTTACTTTTTAATCTTTTTTTTTAATGAGCTATTAAAATATAATGCATCATTGTAATTAAGCTCAACAGTATATAAAGTACTTCCAATTAACTCCACCCCTACCAGCTAAAACATTAAAATTCTGCTACATTTTAGTAATAAATACTACTAATTAATATAATAAATACTATGTCCTATCATTCTGAAATGAATAAGGTAGCTTTTAATACTTAAGTACATTTATCTAATAATGCTTCTGTACTTGTACTTACTAAAGAAACATTTTGAAGGCATGACTGTTACCTGTACCTGTATCATCCACCATTAAGTATAACAACTACTGTGTATCCAGACAGGAATGACTGTGCTGAGAGAGGTGGGTGTTTCAGGAGAACTGGGTGTCTTGAGAGGTAGTTTCGGAGGGACAACTCACCTCTCTGTCTTCTTTCACAGTACACACCTTCTGTGGTGGACCCCTTATGGTGCTAAATAGGAATAAACAACTGTAGAAAATAGAAGAATGAATTTATGTTCATTATCAGCCTGTGGATTTTGTTGCATACAGTCTACAGTACCTTGTATGAGCAATTCCAGCTCTCTCAGCTATCGATAATTGGATGACTACCCTTCAGAAGCACAAATATGTTCTGTGTAGGAAATCATTTCCACAAGCATGCCTTTGCAACAGTATCAACAAGTCCAGACACGCCTCAGAGTCCAACCCTCAAACCTCCCATATCAAGAATGAGGAAGATACTCTATGTAGTTGGGCAATCCCTCTGCCTTACAGTGTTTTGTCTGCAATCTGCCATCTCTGAGCAAAATAAGCTGTTGTTCATTGTTCCTTATGTTTCTTAATGTGAGGATCCATTGTCCAAAACCACAGGAAGATAATGATACCCAGATACCATGTGGAGATGCGTGTGTCTGAATCACGAGGTGGGCGCCAGCTATCTTCCCTAAGACACAGGGGATTAGATATCTAATGGGAATACACACAGTGAGATAAAGATATGCACACAGAAACACACACGCTTATATGTCAAGGCCTTTTCAAACCCTAACGAAGTATTTTCGTCATACAGGAAGCACTGCAAAAAGCAATGGAATGAGCACCGTAATTATCGTCATTTTATTTTCGTCGCTGTCACTGAAATTCAAGCAAAATACCAAGAATAGAGGGTAATTCAGGTAGAGGATTCTAAGTGATGTTATCTCTGATTCAACACCAGGGGATGAAAGCTGTCACGGTGCATATTTCCATTCAGTTCACTAAAAGATCCTGTCGGGTATTTTTATCGTTCTATCCTTGTGTAGGTTTTGAGTCAGCCCTCGTGCACTTGTGTCAGAAAGTTTGATGCCACAATAAAGCTGGAAGTGTCTCTCATCTGGATGTCTACATAAAGATGATGTCATTACTCACCAGTCATAGGACACACAAAAAAATCAGATCACATGTTTGCATGTCCACTAATAGGAGGTAGACTATTTTCCAGCTGGCAGTAAAACTCAAACTTGAAACTGTAGGCGTATGACAGTTTGTATGTCTCTCTCTTCTCTTTCTCCCCCTCTTTTTGTTACTCAAAATAAATGAATTCTCCTGTCTGACGCATCGGCTAGACAACGTTATACGACTAAGACTGACTTCAGCATCAGTGTTTGTGTCACAGCCACAGTTGGAGACATTTTACTGCCAGGGGCCTCAGGGGACTGATGTCTTTAAAAATACATTAGGTTTTTACTTCTCAAATATTATATAACACAGAGGAGACGTGTTGTGTTTAGTAACTGTATTGTACTCTATCGCCTAAGTTCATAAATAATATAGCTATTTACATAGACAAAAATATGTAGAGATGATGCACTGATTTATCTGGAGTCCCACATGGCTATAGCCATATACACATAATACACATGTCATTACACATACACATTATGTTATACATTAAAGATATTTGTGAATTATCAAAAATATTGCACTTTGTTTCTGTTTGCAGATGACACAAACTTAATTTAATACATATTTCACTTCAAATATTTATTATAAGTGTAAGAGCTGTTTAGATGTAAATTAAGCATTATATTTTAGATTTAGATTAGCAAAAAGAAAATATGTTTTTTGATAATTAAAAAAGGATGATCAAGTCACAATATCAGTTGATAGAGTAATATTAAAAGATAATTTGACACCAAATTTTTGGGTGTATGTACCATAAACTTTCTTTGAAATCATGTATACTGTACGTTAAATGAAGACAAAATCGGCAAAAAACCATTGTAGTTTTGAACAAAGCAAAGAACATGTTTGATTGTAAGGCAAATTCTGTACTGTTCACTTTTTCTTCCCGATTTCAGTTATTGTTTGGTGGTGTAATGAAACATATAAAACTAATGTATGCATTAGTTTAAGAAAATATATAGAAAAAGAATAATTGGATGGTGTAGACATAATCAATATGTACTTAACAATATATATTATTTAAAATGTGTATGAAGGTGCTTTCTTTTGTAGGTAACAGTTGGCAAACCATCTAAGTCTATGTCATTTATTAGTTTTTAAAACTGTCACTGTAAATCATCTGTCAAGGGAAAGTTAACTGAATGCCCCCTGCTTCATGTTCGCATTGATGTGACATCATGTTCCCTACAGTGTAAAGTAGCCACAATTTTGTTTGATTAGCATCAGTGTAGTAATTTTGTGCGTGTCGCTGAAAGAGAAAAAATAGAATTTTCGCCATGAGGGAGGGCTGACTACGTGGTGTTTTGTTCTCTGTGAGCAGCAGAAAGAAAATGTATGACTGTTGTAGAATTAGGAGCTGAAAAGATTGGTGGTTGAGGGGCGTGATTGTTGCAACTTGGTAGGGGACTGGAATGACGATGAAGTGATGCAGGAGCCTCACAGCAGGACCTGTGGTTTCAGTCTATTAGCAATCAACTGTCAGAGCACTGGGGAAAACTGCATGCTGTAGAGCAAGCCAATTAGGGCAAATGCGTGTATGGTTGGTGTGTATGTGTGCATGCATGTTTGTCACTCTGTTCATGATTGTGTTCCTCTCAGGGCAGGAGAGAGAGAATATAAAGAGCTACATGAGACCAAACAAGCTCTTGCCAGAACTGTCAGTATTCAGTAAATTAAATGATTTCATGTGACATCTGAAAAAGTACAAATTTACTGAGGAAAGGTAGTGACAGTGCTAAGAACTACACTGCACTTGACCTCACAAATGGTAGATTGAGATGCCCAGTGCTGATAGGTAAATACAAGCAAATGACAAGAGAGGTGCCATTTGCTTGCCAAATTTTCACTGTAGTGGGACACATTACATAATCAAGTTTTTTAATCAGAGGGGACCTTGTGGATATTAACTAAGGATGTTAAGAGGGTTCCTTTTGTTTCCTGGATTATACAGTAAGTGCACAAAAAGCAGCTTTTGCAAGGCTCTGATAGACGTCAGCAGAAATGACAGCTCATTATTCAGCTGTGGGACCACTGTTAAACTCTTCTTCACAACTTCAGTAGCTTTTTCTCATGTTTATGCTGAATCATTTAGACTGCCCAGGAATGGGATGAGAGCTGAATAGACAGCTAACTGATAAGCACATTTTCTGCATCACTATCCCAGGCATGTGTACAAAATACCACTTAACAATCAGGCAAAATTCTAAATATACGTACATACTTTTAAGTTGTCAGTAATTACTTTATTGTTGGTTAATAAATCACTGATCAATGCTTTACAAATAAATAATGAACAAAAATAACCTTTGGGTTGCCAGGTGGTAATTAAGGTGAAGCATCTCTTTGGCAGAATCCAAGCCAGAAAGTAATTATTGGGGACTTAGAGCCCCCCATGCTGGTGTGGTTCTGGGATGTGCCGGTCCCTCAAACATGCTTGACATTTACTTATTGTTTTCTGTTGTGAATGGTTGAATGAGAGCTCACTCTGGCCAACATCAAGATGAAAATTATAGTGTGTGTGTGTGTGTGTGTATATATATATAGGTGTTACCAAGATATATTCATACATAATGGCTTATTTCTAATCTTTAAAACATTGATTCAAGATTTACTAACCATGACAAAGTCTAAACTGACAACATACCTTTACAATGCATGCATTATGTGAAGTGATACCCCTATAAGATAGAATAGGTTAATAGCAAAAACCCTTACTCCACTTACACTAATATCTGTAACTGTGGATTGTTGGTGGTACATAAAAGGCTCTGCAGCTGCAGATCAGTGAGTGCGTAAGCGATCACACCTTTCCTTCCAGCAGGAAAGACTTGGCTGTCTAAGCACAAGGCTTCCTGCAGCCTAAATTAACCCCATCGTTCTTCTCCTGCCAGACTGTTTCCTGAGTGAGCCATTGCTAGCCTCTCACAATGGAAATGTACAGCTGCAGAGGCCTTCCTTTGTGTGTTAACGTTCAGCAAAACTGTTTGGTTTTGGATGCACTGAATTTTAATGTCACGTTCCTTTAATAAATTAACTTTGACTTTAGTTCATCTGTTCGATAATTAGTCTTGGTTATTTATTAACAACTCACTCACTCACTCGCTCTTTACCGCACTCGCCCTCGCCCTCTATCTCTCTGTCCCACGCAGTGTTTACCCTCGGACCAGTGGGTGGAGCGGATTTAGCTACGCTTCCTGCACAACAGGAAACAGAGAGCAGGGCGAGAGAGATGGGAAGGGCTCAGAGGAGTTGATGGATGAGCTTGTTTTACCCCATTGTCTCTGCTTTCCTTGACAGGTGCACTTGAGCCTTTAGCAGGATAAGAAAAACAGTGCAGTGGCTTTTCTGTTTGATTTCAAAGGATTAGACATTATTTTGGTGTGGAAGGGGTTTGTTGGGTTAACTGTACAGGCATACAGTGCACCTATCCACAACTGTGTATCTCTAAGTTTCTCTGCAACAAAACTGCAATGTTCCACTTACTGTTAAATATGACAGGGAAGCAATGGTGAAGGGACATGAAATAGTACTGAAAATACTTTGTACTGCTACTATACTACTGTATCGTTTTTCACAATTTAAAACCAATCCTCAATCACTAACTACTGTGCATGCTCAACCCCTGCCATTAGCCTGATTACATTAACTGATCAATAAGGTGAGTCTTGCTGGTTTAAACAGATTACATTGATCTCAGTGAAATTCTATCCCCCTCACGTTCAAAACACTAAATAACATCTAGCAATGTGCACTTTAAATTAAATGCAAATGTGATTTCTAAGAGATTAGAGGCATTTTTTTTCTCACAGCTGAAAGCAAACAGAGTCAGAGAAGTTCACCTCACAGGTGCGAATCGGGAACACTTGGTTTGTTGAAATCTGAGTACTAAAATACATGTTGTATTTATTGCTTTTTGTGTGAGGAATAATGTCTGCAGCCTACTCAGAATGTTTATGTTACTGTCGATTATTAATTGACCAATAGACGCCATCACCAGTGTAGTAAGCAGACGTCACAAAGTGCTTCACAGTAGAAAAAGACATAAAATGCAGAGGATGAGTGAATAATAAAAGTAATAAAGGAGACTTTTTAAGGCTCTAGCTTAAAAGCACAGTCTCAACTTGAAGATGCACTCACACTGACAATATCATTTTATGATGATATTTAGCATGTTGTACTCTGTGAAGTGCGAAAGAGAGATTTCTATTTGATGACACAGGTGTAGTCACTGACAGATTGATTTGATATTTTATTCAGACTTGAAGGGTAATATTTCGAGTGTTGTACTACCTGTTGTGTTTTGAACAGGAAAAAGTTTTGAGGATGATGAGGGTACATATCCACATGATAACATATTTCAGTGATTCCCTGTAGTTCTTTGTTTTGTAGATTTAAGAGTGGCCATAAAAATTACAAAGAAACTATTATTTCCCTTTAGGAACTGTTGACTTAAAATATGAATTAGACAAATGGTAAACAAGTTGTACAATGTTAATGTTATGGCATTAAAAGCAGCACATCAACCTAGGTTGTTGAGGTTGTTTGTGTTAATTATGGAGGTGTCTATTACTCTAAGGTCTGTTTCAGCACATCAAGAGCTATCAGGTTGTTCGTGATATGATAGTTAAAAGTGTAAAGCTCAGTGTTTGTTCCTGTGTTGCAACAGGATCTGGTGACTTCTCTGTTAAGGCTTAATTTTGAGCTGAAGCTACAGAAAATGTCCAGGCATGTCTGACATGCAGTGCAAGAATAACAGCCAGAATGAACGCAATAATGAATTCCTAAACTGTTTGTCAGGCAGCTAAGAAGTTTTGTATGTTACCTTGCTGATAACCTCTCTTTTATACTATCAGAGTTAAAAATGCTGCAGGTTCAAATTGAAAATCCCCAAAAAACAGAACTCTGAATGCAATTTATTGTCAAACTGCAATTACTTCCAAACTCAGAAAACAATTGCTTTTGAGACAAGCTGCAGATTTATTAGTGAAGCAAAACAGAAGAAAACACACATCCACACACATTCATTTCATTGTGTAGCATCACTATTGCTTTGAAAGCCTTTAGCTTGTTCATACCAGTCATCAGTTGCTTAATAGCATACCGACATTACCATGGCTGACTCATTTGTTTATAGCAGGCAGAGAAATGAGAATTAAGGTGAGGCTGCGCCAACCTTTACCTGTGGTATGTTAGCTTTTTAAAGGTAAAATATCTGCTTAACTGCTTCTACAAGCATTAAAAATTCAAACTCTCCAACAACCTACAGTACATTCTGCATTTTTCCTACAAATAACAAGTTCATTCGACATGCAAGTGTTGCTTACGCCCCAGGCTTCATGCAGTGGACAATTTGGGTGTCTGATTTGTCCTACAACGTCACTGCGCTCTCACAGGACCACAGCTTGAAATGACTTTGTCACGGTGCTTGGAAGGCTTTGTGGGAATACAGTGACTTTCATGTGGGTAAGAAAATGACACAGAGAAAGAGAGAGAGAGAGAGAGAGAGAGAGAGAGAGAGAGAGAGAGAGATCTCCATCTGAAGAGGCAGTTTGATTGCTTTGTGCTCTACCAAATAAGTTGATGTTGGGGTCATACAGTTCATGGAGACGGCCAGTGTGATTCTGATGAGTGTTCCTACCATCTGTGCTCAGTTTTGTTTGTGCGATATGGATCAACCTTTCCAACAAGACAACTTGATAATGGAGAAGCACAACAAGCACATACACACAGAAGCACCACTTGAACTCAATCACATATACTGAATGCGGGGAAGTGAAAACATTGCTGAGTAGTCATTGTACTGATTCATCTGCATAGCATATAGAGCAGGGGTGTCAAACTCATTTTAGTTCATGGGCCACATAGAGCCCAGTTTGATCTCAAGTGGGCCGGACCAGTAAAACCATTGCATAATAACCTATAAATAATAATACCTACAAATGTTTCCCTTTCTTGTATGTTAAGAAGTATGAGTACATTCTGAAAATGTGAAAACACAATTAATTAACCATCCATTTACAAAACAGATGATGAACAGCCTGAGATGTCTTAAGAAAAACAAGTGCAATTCAACAACTGCATGAACAGTAGCCTACGCTTGACATGTATTTATGGATGTATTTATATTCTGTACTTACCTGTCTTCATAATCTTTCATTGTTAGTGGCAGAGTCCACCATTCACATGCAGGACTCAAATTGCCTTCACACGCACTCCACATGCCTCACCGTTTACTGTTCACTTTCCTACACGGGGTTACTGTTGATACGAACGCAGCCTTAAATCAAGAGTTACAGGCTCCAACTTCAGGCTCCAACTTCTCAGCAAGGTAACCAATTTAATTGTGCCCGAGTGTTGAGTCTAAAACTACTCACACCATGTGTAGCATAAAATCAGATTGCGGTTGCTCATGGCATGATGGAAAAAAAGCAGATTATAGACTTCTTTATTAATATAATATGAATATGTTTGGCTTCACATTCTGGGACCTGTAGTAGCCTATCAAATCGCACCTGCTGTTAGCCCCAGTAACCACAGGTGTCGTCAAAACAACCAGGACTGAAATCTTAAGGGTTATAACGTCAATGCATTTCAATGTTCCAAAGTTATTCAACTGTCAATACTTGTCTGACCAGCAGGAGACTTGCAAGTTACGTATGAGGACTGTACTGAAAGTGATACGTAGCTGACTGAGATCACACAGTTTGTGTGGTGACAGATCTGACATCTGAAAAATCAAGCCTCGGGCTGTGAACTGGTGCCTCATGAGACGACAGGGACAGAGAACAGAGTAGTGTGTGTGTGTGTGTGTGTGTGTGTGTGTGTGTGTGTGTGTTCCATGTTTGTACTGCATGTCCACACATTGTCAAGACCTACGACAGATCTCAGTGACAACATCAAACCTTTGATATTCTTCAGCGATGGCCTGAGGGTTAGATCTCTGCTTTCGTTTCACCGAGCTGCCCTTGTTTGCCGTAGATGGCCTGACTGCAAGAGAGTGAAAAACATGGAGGCTGGGCTCCTGCAGTAGCACTGAAATTATCATGTTTCCCTAACAGGAGCTGAAGCATCCTGCTTTGCTTGAGTTGGCATTGAAGTGAGAATTAGCATATTCTGCTCCACTGAACATTTGAATGTCTTTACAAATGCCATCTGGGTTACTAAGATACAGCAGATATTCAGTGAAAAAAAAAACAATGTTACAGAGCAGCCCAATCCTCCAGGATGCAGTGTTTATAGTATGTGTGGATTTCACAGGAAATTCACAGTGGAATAGCTAGGCCGGAGTACTTGCATGCCACACATTCATCATTTATTTTTGGTAAATAAAGCTGTTGTGATTGGCTACATTGTAATTTCAAGGTGATTGTCATGCCTTTTTTTCCCCTTCTTTTTTTGCTTTGTCATGTCGTGCTGTTGAATGCTGTATTGTGTGTTGTGCTGTGTCGTGATGTCCTGCAGGACTTATCAAAGCAGACACTGAGACAGGCTGCATTACAGCTCTAAGGAAACCTGTCAGTGCCGACTGCACTCAGGGGCAGCTCGCACTGCAGCAGCACTACTTACCACTACACTGGAGAGGGAGAGAAATATTAGGGGGGGGGGCAGATGAGATACAGAGATAGGTAGAGATTTAGCAGAGAGTTTATATGTGTGGCTGTGTGTGTGTGATGTTTGAGTAATTACACACTGATGAATAAAGCGCTCTGCCGTGCTGGGGTGCCTCACTCCAGTGGGTTCAAACCAGAGGAGCAGACAGCCACAGCCTCCCTGCTTAGACTGACTGGGACTGAACAGAATACTAATGTACACAGGAGGCAAAGAGAGAGGGAGAGATAGAAGAGTGATGAAGGGAGTGGGGAGGGAGGAAGAGGAAGCTAGCGTGAGAGGAAAAACACAGGGAGGGGCAATAAAGACTGGGTGCAAAAAGAAATCCTTAAAAGCTTAAAAAACAACGAAGGGATTGGAGAAAGGAAATGGTGAAGTGCAGGGGTCATGGAGGTGAAGCATGAATCATAAAATAGATAAAATGCCAAACATGAGTGAGTAAAGGAATTATCAGAGCATCATGCAGTGATGTGTCAGCTAATGTAACCATTATACAGTTTGTGAGCAAGGAACTACGTCAGACAGAATCGGATATGTATAAATTATATAGAGTGAGAGTTCATGGTGTTTTTAGGCTCTCTGTGAAGCCAATGTGGTTGGCTGGCACAGGTCCTGTCTTTGTTTTGACTCCTTATTCAGTTTTGCACCTGCAGGTTTGCAGCATACGTTAAGGAGAAATTTTAGGATTTAGATGCTTCATCTACAAACGCTGCCATGGCAAATGAAAAGATATAGGGGTTTGTAGAATAGCTGGGTATGAATCATGAAAATAGCTGAAATATTACAAAAACATGTGACAATGAAAGATAGTCTGAGAACAGAAGGGGAGAAAATGTAGCCTGGGGTAATGTGCTGAATACAAATCCTGGTGCTATCTCACTTTTCACTGAGTCTGCTCCATTTACCGTCTTCTCTCTATGGATGACCACTGAATGCAATTTAGTTTACAATTCAATAACAAAACAAAAGGATGGGTTGTTCAAGTCATTTCCAATAGGGTAAGAAGCAAAGATGGTTGCATAGTAAAGGAGAGTATGACATCATGCTCACTGCTCATGCCACATGCTATTTAAGGAACATTAGCATGCCATTCATTTTCAAGATGTCACTCAAACACTGATCACTGCAGTGTGAAGATGTTGAGCTGCATTCCCTGAATACCAAAGCAGGTACTTTTTCTTGTTCACTGATTCCAAACATTATCACCATTCTCATGCAGGGAGCTTGCATGGTGTGACATTTTCACGTCAAGGATGGGTACGTTACATTTTTTTGATGATTCATTCTCTGGCTACCCTGACATTTTATGCCCTATTACCAAATACAGCCCTTCAGTTTTCATTAAAATGTCTGTGATTGGATTTGTGCTGCTAGATACACCTTTCAACCCTGCTTTCTGGCCTTTGTCTGAGTTGCGTAGCAACTCCTGCGACAATCAGTGCCCCCCAGGTTACATTGCTGTGGCACATTATGCAACCCCAAAAGAACACTGTAAAAAAAAAAAAAAAGCTTCCCTCTTCCTTTTGGTGTGTTTGTTGAGGTCTTTCCCAAGGTCCAGCTGAAGCTTTGAAATTCAAATTCATTTTAACCACCGAGTCCCTTGAACTACAAGGGTTTCACCTTCAGTTATTCATAATTTATTGGAGGCCGGCATCACTGTCGTACCTCTGTTCTCTTTTACATTGTCATAAAAGAATGGTTAATTGAGGCTATCATCAGTCGAAAAACTTGTAACTGTGTTTCTCATATAATGGACTTCTTCTCTTTCTGATTGCTGAATATTGCTGGTCAAGGGTGAGTCTAGAAAACTGCTCTTTGATTCTGAATTGCTGTAGTTTCACTTAAAATATCTAGCATGACGTCACAGCCTATGTTTAGACAGTTATCCAGAGAAATAAGAAGCCCTAGTCTCAGAAATACAAGGCCAAAACCTGTCATTTTACAGTGTAAAACCCTTTAAAAGTATTACAAGCGAAGAGAAAACTGAGAACTCAGAGGGCAACATTACCTGGAAATCCTACCTCACTTCACAGCTGCCTCATCCACAGTGTTATTAGCCTAAAAGGTTGAACGTCTTTCACAATCACAAGTCTCATCTAAAACTTTATCAAACAATGCCGTACTGTCTCACCGCGCATTACTGCGAAGCTTGTTACCATGACGAACTCTGCCGATGTAAGTCACATCACAGTGCGTTTGCTTTAGATCATCATAACTCAGGTTTGGCTTGGTTCCTGTTGCCGTATCCATGGTGACACACACACACAAAGATGATGTATCAAGGAGTCGTTTATTCATAAGGTCACCTCTGTCAACTGCAGCCTCCCCTGCTTACATGAGTCACTGCTAGTGCTGGCACTGCAGCATTTCAACACTGAAATAAAATGAAATAAAATAAAAATCCTTGCTCGACAAAAGTGATAACAACAACGCTGTGGAAATGTTATATGATAAAGGCAGCCAATGACAGACTATGTAGATGAGGAAGACTATTCAGACTATGCTGTGATGTAGATGATAATGATGATGATGTAATAAGGTGATGTAATCTGAATAAAAATGTTGGGAATGATGATATGAAAACTATGTCAAGAATAATGATTTAATATATACAGTGATGATGATGATGATGATGATGATGATGATATAATTAAAAAAAAGAAAAAAAATATTTAATAGAATAAAATAAAATCCTCGTTTGCAAACAAGGTAATATTATGGTTGTAATAATGCTGTAGAAACATAGTATGATAAAAACAGCCAATGACAGACTGAGACTATGCTGTGATGGCTGATGATTATGATGATGTAATTAGTTCATGTCATTTAAGGTTGATATAAAAATGATATCAAGAATGATAAAAGTAATTAAGCCAATGATAATGATAAATAATAATGGTTAAAAAGATGATTATGATGGTGGTGAAGAGGAGAGAACATTTTTCTATGCCTATTTCTTTCCATTGTGGAAGCTGCTTTATGCCAAACAGCGGTTGTTAATGTGTTCATAAATGAGATATATGCAATCAAAAGTAACGCATTTGTATCTTATTACTGGATTTTGTAAACATGTCACAGTAATATCCAGCTATTCAAATATTTCACCTTCTTCAGTGCTGCACAGAAATTGAACATTTGTCTTTTAAAAGTGGTTGCTAGTGTTTATATGTTTGTGCAAAGCCTCTTTTAACGCTGGGGGTAAGAAGCTTGCAGTTATTGTTTGCTCCACTGAAGCCTTATCCCTACAGCCACACAAACACACACACACACACACAGACACTTTGTCAAGAGTCATCATGTTCAACCACCCAGCAACACTAGCCACCCTTGCCCCATGTGGCCGTTACTTAACACTTTTGGTCAACGCACACACACACACACACACGCATGCACAGATACACGGTGACATCTACACACACGCGCGCACAAACAGACTTCACGTTCACAGATGCATGCTACGCACACATTCACAGCATGTCCTTGTCCCTCTCTCTTTCTTTTGCACACACACTCACACACACTTATACAGGCACACAGAGGTGGAAAGTCACAAAGTGCATTTACTCAAGTACTGTTTTTCAGCATTTGTTTTATCTACTGGCACTTTCACTCAACTAAATTTCAGGGGAAAATATTGTACATCTGACATTATATTAATCTGATGGTTAGTTCACACGAATACAATTTTACATGAAAAACACACGATTGGTTCATACAAATTTAAAATAAACTCAACTTCTTCTTTACTATGATCCTGGGGGAAATGTGGTTTGCAGCAAGGGATTAAACACAAAGATCACAGAATTGACAACAAACAAAATACTTTCAGGTTAATGCAGCAATAATATAACATTCTCAAAAGGAGCATTTGTTAGAATGAGCACTTTTGCTACTTACTGTAAGTACATTTTACTGCCAAATATTTGACTGCAGACTTGAGTACTCTTCTTCTACTAAACACACAGTGCCAGTTGCTCCTACCCCCTGCCCTTGCTGACTGCTCTGTCCTCTCATCCAGATGGAGTAACATGTAATTACATCCAGTTAAGCTGCCCAGAATCCTCTCTGACTCTTCAGAGAGCTTGAAAATATTGTGCTGCTCTTTCCAATCTACAGTCTGTCTGCTAAAGGTCACCCACTCTGTTCTTTGTCTTCTCTCTCTCCTCCATCTTTGTTCTTTTTCTGTCTCCTGCCATCCTTTCTGCAGCGCACTTCCTGCATAGTAACAACACAGAGAGACTGTTTGAAGACTGACCTTTTTTGTACATAGAATCAAATCATGTTTTTTTCAATACATATAAATGGACTTTTTCCAGCATCTTGAGTACCACTGCCAAACAGTTATTGTTTACAGTAAGAGACAACTTCCTACAACTTGCACAACATGTGTCTTTGCTGGCAAACTGGTGTGTGGTTGACTGTCAGTGGTCCTTAACTGAACCAGGGGCTTTCTGATGTGGTGAACTTTCCTCCACTAACCACAGGGTTCAGGACAACAAGCCCCTGTGTGTTGTCTAGCCAGATGCACTCTATGTTTTAATGAGGACATGTGTAGCTCGGTAAACAGAGGTGGGAGCTAGATGATGGGTTGAGGGTACAGAGGCAGCTCTTTCTCTCTAGTGCGTGGGCAAACACGATGGGGAGCAGGCCTGGATAATGCTGGCTACATCAAGCATAGAAGGAGACAAATATTTACAAAGCCAAGCTGACTCATTAATCAAATAAATTAACTTACAATATAATGGTAAAATTACACAGCTATGTGTAATCCATTGTGGGGATATCTAGCAAAAATTGTTTTGTCTATGAGGCATTATGTCAGCAGATGATCAGATTCTGCAGTCACTGAGTATTGGATTCAACATGCAAATTAGAGATGATTCAGATGATGTAACATATGTTAGATTTTTGCAATAATTTTAAGAAACCTGTATGCAAGAGTATCCTGATACATCAAGAATTATATATCTCGTCTCCATGCCCAAATAAAAAGCCTAAGTTTGTCCTCTCACACGCTGGCTCTTCAGTCATCACAAAGGTGATTTCATATTGCATCTAGGTGTTGTGGAGTGCAGCAATGTTTTATAATTTATTATTGCATGCTGTGCACAAAATGAAATCAATCTGTGGTGACAAAAATGCCTTTTTAAAGACAATCTGAAGCAGTTACAGGCCATGACTAAGCATGATAGACTGTAGAGAATAGAACAATAACAGGTTGTGACAAAGTGAAAATAACCACACTGCAGCGTTGGACGCCAAGAACATTGCATCCCCCCTTCTCTCTCTCTCTCTCTCTCTCCCTCTCCATGATAGTTACCACTGATGACTCAGAGCACACCGGAAGCTCAACTGGGTACTGAGGGATAATTATGAGAACAATGACTGTTAATAAGCTTTACTTCAGCTGCTGGTGATTTCACTGACATGTATGGTTGATGATGTGAGTGAAAGTACCTCATAGAAATATCTGTGGATACCTAGATTGTTGGATCATTATTGCACATAAGTAAGATTATTCATTATGATTTAACATGTTCTTTTTTATAACATAAAACACACAGAAATTGCAGGTATATATAATAGCAGATGTGCACCATAATGTAGCATTGATCCTGTCTGACAGTTCATACAATAGAATGTATTCATGATGTGTAACAGGTGAAGAGTCTCCAGCCATGCTAGCACTGTACTTACTGTTGGCACAGCAGTGCTTTGAACTAAATGCTAACGTGTTAGCATGGTCTTAATGACAATACTAACATGCTGATGTTTACTTAGTTAAGTGAGTTAGCATGCTAATATTTGTTAATTAACATTAAACACAAAGTACAGCTGAGGCTGATGGGAATGGCATTAGTTGTGGTAAAAAAAAAAAATTTAATTTAAAATTTTGACCTGATGATGGTGCTATATAAAGTCAAAGGATCACAATCATCAAGTTATTACATTCATCCTGAGGGAAGATGAATGTCTGTACCAAATTTTATGGCATTCCTTCCAATAGTTGTTGAGACATTTCAAATGTAATGTGCTTATACAAATGTTGACTTTGAAGGTCATGATTTCTGATGTCATGAGAGTTTCTGTCATGCTTCTGCTTAAACACAGGCTGTCATATTATCCTGCAGGTACCACAGGGACTTTCCTGAGGGAGTGGTCATGTTTATTCCTTTCACTGTTTGTTTCACATTATTGTTTTGCTCCAGCTGCACACAGTCAGTGGGACCAAGGCCTGAAAGGTCCTCCCCTTCCTCTCCTCCTTCTCCTCTTTTTTCCACCCCAACCCCCTTCCTCTGTGTTCAAAACATCCCTAGAAGAAAGGCAATTTTTGCCTCTAAGAGTTACCTCATCCATTGTTTTCCAGGCTTAACTGCAACACTGTTAAACATTGACACACTGGATGACGTCTACCTTAGACTGTATCTTGTAAACAGCCAGAGAGAAAACCCATGGTGTTTGTTGATAGAAAACACAACACTGAATCACAGTATACCCTCAACTTATTAATTTCCACTTTAGCTCTGGAGACTACTGCATGTTTAGCCAAACTGTGCTTCAGTACATATACAGGATTTCAAAGTATTTATCAGAAGGAGTTGTGAATTTAAAAAATGGATGGAGATGATCCAGAGCAATGTATATAAAAAAAAATAAGGTTGTAGGTCAACATCTGGATTAGCTCTGTGCAGTTTTATTTTCCAAAATAGCAGTCATCCAGACAGAAAGTCCATTCAAACAAATCCTCATCCTGTTTTGTTTCAGGACTTTTTGACCTCAGTTGTTGCAGAGATACGTGAGGGAAGTGAGTGTCACAGGATTTGTGATTCAGCAACTGCACTGACATATCACCATCCTTTTTTTGTGGTAAGGGCAGTATTCAGGGACTGACTGACATATTACCTTACATAACAGATATATAAATACGGTTTGTAAAATTATTATTTAGAGGTTTGCAGACAGGTCCTTGTGTGGAATTTGCATGTTCTCATGTTGCAGACTTTGAATTGCCCAAAGGTGTAAATGTGAATCTGACTGAGATTTGTACTTACTTATGGACTGGCTACCTATACAGGATGTATCCAAGCCTTCCACCCAGTGCATGCTGGCATAGACCTAAGCCTCTAAAGCCTGAATAACAATCAGTGGATGCAAGATTCTTCCCATTTCCAATTACTATCTACTATCTACTATCTAACCTGCTATCCAGGAGTCAGCACTACAATGCATAAGCTAAATGCTCCTTGAAACAGAATGTGCACTTTTCTACTTCTATGTTAACTGCACAAGAAATAACCTGTAAATAAGACAGCTTTGACGTTGTTGGAAGGGTATTTTTCACTTATAAAAGGGCTAACTGTTGCTTTGAGATAGGCTAATCACACCCTAGACCAGTCTCTGTGCTGCAAGATGAAACTGATATCTTATCTGACTGTGCGTTTGAGGTCCAAAATAGTGCATTTCCTAAAATTCCTTTAACCACACAAAATACTCATAGTTGAACCATAGTAGTGCCCTACCTAGTTCTGCTTTAGGGTTATAAAATAAGCGGGGATCAGTGTTGTCATATAAGCACTCACTGGCAGATGCCATCATATCCCTCCCGCATATCCTGAATGGTAACCATGCATTGCAGAGGAAAAACAGGAATAACAAAGATACAACATACATTTAGTAAATAGTCTCTGTTGTAATGTAAAACAATGCCCTAGAAATGACAAACTAAAAATATATTTAAATCTAGCTTGAGTCCTACTTTTTGAGGACTCTGTGTATTACATTTATATCAACACATTTGACTGTGGAGCTGTCTTCCAGCGCTTCACTACTTCCTGTATTGTGTCCCACCCTCTTTAAATCCTACTGTAAGCTCTGATAAAAATTCTGAAGCTGTGCTTATGAATCAGAGGAGTGTGCACACTTCTTGTTAAAGCAGGTGGTTCAACATTCTGCAGCCTTAAGAAGAATGTGACACCATTGATGTTATCCATGTCAATAGAGTGACACAATCATCATGCAATGCATGATTCAATGAAAGGCAATTCTGGCTAACTTGTAACACCTTATGCTCATTCAAAAAGCACAATGGTATTTTTTAGTTAGAAGGGAGCATTACCTCACACTAGTGACTTTTCATAGGACATATCAGTACTTCCATTGCATTTACTTCTGTGTTGGTGTTTCTTGCTGGATGTTCCTGTTGAATAATCTATTCGCAATTATGTCCTTGATGTTTTAAGACGTCTTCACTCTCCCACTGATATCCTGCTGTCACATTTAGCTAGAGCTGTGTATGACATAAAAGGGTTTTACAAATTCTGGCTTGCTAGACGTATACAGGTGTGTGAGAACTACGCGTTCACACATGGTGGTTGTTGCAAGCCAAGGCACATTCACAGAGACATTCCCACACAAGTGTGAAAAATCAGCATAAGCCTCACAGAGAATATAGAGTAATGTTTAAAATATGCCAGAAATGTCGTCATGTAACTATTGAAAAATGGGGAAAATGTGTGTATGCTTTGGTTTTCTTTGCAGCACATGCTTGAAGGTAGGACTTTAGACCAGTGTTTTTCTTCCACTAAAATTCAAATGCCTTTTCACCGGTGAGTCAGTGGTGCTCTGATCAGACAAAGCTCCCTGCATTAATTTTTAATGACTCTGCACTGGCAATGGGCTACAGCCTTCAGGTGATTTACAGCAATTAGGGATTCCGGTGCTGCTTGACATGGGTGACCTCAACTTCGTCCACACCTTTTCAAATCCAGATGTCCTGACTTTCTGCCACAGAAGTGAATGTTCCCCTGCAGAAGGAAGTTCCTTGGCTCTCACCTATTCACCCTGTGGGAGAGGCTTCCTCTGGAGCTGTTAAGGGGGAGGCTTCACCACCCTGTGTGTTCATGGGATCCCAGCGATGATTCACTGAGCTTGCTTGCTCTCGAGCAAGTTATCCTCTCCTCTCTCTGCCTGAGCCGACCAACATTTCACACTCCTCCTCCTCTTCCCCCTTTAGTCAGTGAGTCACAAACGAATTCACAGATATAGATGTCCTGTGTGGGTGGATGGTGCCCCCCGTGCCCAACTGCTGTTATTGCAACTATGAGGCTCATCCAGTCTCCTTCAGAGACTATAAAAAAGACAGCCCCCACATTGTCCTCATTTTAACTGAAATGTGTTTACTATGAATTGTCTGCAATATGAAGTTTTCATGTTCTCCTTGAGATGTCTGTCAATAAACAAGATATTGTTTTGCAGGTGGAATCACAACACACCAATGCACAGATTCAATCTCTTAAAAAAAACATGTCCTGGTCCCTGGACTACTACATCTTAGAGATACGACATAAAATTCAGGCTATGTTGCATAAGATTACGCTTACGGAATTGAATTTGATATAGCTGGTAGCAATATTGAGACGCCACTTTGTCTCAGAGGTAATTTGCTTTTAATAATTCTGAGGTTGCTTTACTCATTCCACAGTCTCTTACACACACACACACACACACACACACACACACAGCACATGCAGTATCCATGCACACAAGAAATGTATATGTGCACACCCATAGTTACATATACACCCCTTTGTACTCCACCCTGAGATGTGGTCAGGACTTAATGTACGAAACATTAATACTGCACACCCAATCTACACTTCACTGTTGAACTTGACTGGGCCTTGGGTTTGAAGTGAGGAAAGGGTGGAACCTTCAGAGTGGAGGAGGTGTGATGGCATCCTTCCTTAAAGGAAGCATATGGATGGTTGCAGAGAGGAAACCAGCTCCTCCAGAGGGTAAAGCAAAGGATATGGAGAGGAAGCTTAATTAATTACAGGAATGTGAGAGATTCAGTGACATTCTTTGAGTAAGGGAGTATCATAAAGACACTGCATTGCTGTGTCTTTTTGGAAGGTGTGTTTGAGGAATATTAAATACCTCGAGGTGAGTTTTCTCTCAGATATGAAAAAGAAAATTGAAGAACACTTTAAGAGTCATTTGATTACATTAGTCACTGCTATTGCTCATCATCTAATATTGCCAGTGAGGGCTGGTTAATTTGGAAAATGTACTAAACATTTGTTCTTTATGTTCTTTGCTTAGGAAAAGAGCATCTTTTTGCAGTTTTTTTTTCTCCAGTCGTGATGGTTTCTGTTTAAGTAGGGTGATCGTATTTTGTTGGATTTTGGAAAAACGAATGTGGGCAGAGGGGAACAGGATGTGAGTGATCGTTATAATTGGTGATCAATCCCACAAACCAACGTTTAGTTTAGTGTTCCACATATAGTTACATTGTAAGTGTTCTTTAAATATGCAGTACATCGTACCATCATCCAATTGCCAACGTAGAAGAATGTATTTTCAACAGCTTTTTCTGAGCCCATGAGTAATCAAACATGTTCTTCAAGGACAGAATAATGCCAGTGTTAATTAACATCAAAACTCCTACTGAAATTTCCAACGGGGATCATTCAAATTATGTAAAAATCAGATGTAGAAAATCCCATGCTTCTCTTCGTGTTTTAATGGGTTCCCCCAAAATCTTTCAGTTTCTTCCCACACTCCAAATCAGATGGACTGCAGTCTAAATTGCCCATAGGTAAATGAGAGGGTGTATGTTCGGCCTGATGGACTGGCAAGATGCCCAAGGTATTTTCCTGCCTCCCACCCAATGCATTCAGGGATAAGCTCCAGTCGACAGTGACCTTGGGAAAAGTGGGCCAAGTGAGAACCAATTATGGTGCAGTTATCAATATGACATTCAATTATGGAAATTAGTTCCTCTAGGCTCCAGCAAACTGTGAGCATTTCCAACTGTTTTGTTGCTGGAGCATTTGTTACTTGAGCGATAATATGCAGCAGATTGGCAACAGGATGGCGTATCAAGCATTCAGTCTGCTCAAGTGTCCGATAACCTTTTCAGTTCCAGCTGCTCTGGCACTGGCCTTTTGCTTAGACCTTCTCTAATGCAAAGAAAAAGATGCATTTGTCCTTTGTGATAGGTAAACATTCATAGGCATCAAGTAATATATGATCTGTGTGTGACCCCCAGTGAGTCCCTGCAAAAGGCCCCGGGATTATCAGGATCACTGCACAGAAACAATAACCGGCGCAGATAAGATGTCTCACCAATTGTATTATCTGTGATGTAATTGTTCATGCCCAAATAATATCAACATCCATTCTCAAGAACCTTTGCAACATGCAGACATGAGGGAATCAGTCCCTCAGTAAGAATGGGGTCATAGGAGTTTTCCCACGGTTGTATAATTGCCTCCATGATATGGACGAGAATGACAGGTTCACAGGGTGAGCATGGGAACAAACATACAAGGCTACCTGCATGAAAAACAAAGCAAAACAAAATAGTAGTGATTTTGAGGTACTGGATAAATTAGGGGTTGGTGCAAACTGAAAATTACACAACCTATATAACTCTAAACCCACTCAGTACAAGAATGAACAAGAAGTTTATGTTACACTTATTATGTTATATTACAGTAACCGCAAATATTTCTCTTGTTTGAGCCTGTACAAAATTACCTGTATGTTGCAATATCCTTTCAGGAATACTTTTGCACATGTGAATCTTAGGTACAGGCAGGGGCTTTTGTCTTGAAAAGGAAAGCAGACGTGCTTGTGGCTTCATCCCATCATCCCTGGGGGTCATCGTCACATCAGAGAGGGGCATCCTGAACTCAGGCTGAGGGGAAGCACAAAGGAAGAGGATGTGTGTATACTGTTGTGTGTGTTTAAGTGTGTGTGTGTGCCTGCAAAAGCTCTTTAGTTCACAGTGCTGGGAACAGCTGCAGGCAGGACTTCCTGTTCTGCACAGGAAACAAAATGGCGGAGTAGGGAAGGCCTGGAACAATGCTGTGAAAGTTAGCCACCACCCAGGTCAGGGAGCGAGTTGCTTGTGAATTGAGGGCAGAGGGGTGAGCAGAACGCGTCCCATTACTGCTGCAGGAACCATGTGTTGGAACACCTTCCCTCCTATGGCCTTTGTGTAGAATTCAAAGCAGTCTGTCTCTATGGCAGGTATGTATGAATGTAAAACAACACAGATCATCTTTGAACATGAGCTAAAACTCTTTTTCATACCAGTTTCTAGACATTTTGTTGTTAAATGTTGGCAAAACATCTTGGAAAATAATGAAAACATCAAACCATATGTTCACTAAGTGACTTAAAATGTAAAGGTAATTGATGTTTGAGTATTTAGATATTATTTAGATCCTCATCTGCCATAGTTAATGCAACAGCTCCTCTTCTTGTGGTGCAATAAATACACAGTGAAAATCATAAAGTATAGTAGGAAATTGCATATGTCCTTGTATACTGTCTAAAGCACAGTGCACCTGTCTACATGTAAGATTACATTAAAGCAAAACAACCAATTACAGCCAACAAAATAATGAAGCAAACACAAAACAATCACACATATTTACTGAGTTTCCTCTCACAGCCACTTTATGTCACAGAGAATTCAGGCTCTCGGCCAAAAATACTTTTGTCCTGCACATTCTCACGTTTCAAAACTGATCAGAATAGAAAGGAGGATGGAAGTTTACAGCTGCGTCTTTGTTTTCAGGATGTTACACAGGCACTATATTTAGTCTCCTAGAGATATAATAATCTGCTCTGTGTCTGTTTTGTGTCCTTTGTGGATAAGGAGCTGTCTTTTCTATCTGCCACTTTTCTGTGGCTGGAGCCTTGTTCTCAAATAATTGACATCAATAGTAACTGGAAAAGTGTTAGAGCATTTGAGTGCCGAATTCTAAGTATAATTATACCTCTTTATTTCCAGTGGTGCATTAGCGATGGAGTAGAGGAAGAGATGGGGGAACTTTAGACAATGGAAATATGTAGGCCAAGTTACTCCACAGCTTAGAAAACTGAGCTATTGCATAATGTAACACTAAATACTACTCCACCAGAGATTTCCGTTCACTTTTTTTCCTTTTCCAATCCAACCACCTACGGTCTCCTGATAATGCCCTCAAAACTAGAGGTGTGATAAACGCAGGATTAGAAAACTCATGTCACTCAAGTCACACATTTTGAACATTGTGTCTAATATCAAACACTCCATTCTTGGGTGTTATCAATGAGTTGCCACTTAATAAAATAGAACTGTAATGCTGGATATATTTTCTGATAGGCTCTTTGATTGATTTCCTCTTGGTTCACTGCAGTCTAAAGAGTTCCGAGATACTCTACTTATATTCTCATACATTTGGTGCTGTTGTCCTGTGAGTCAGTGCTGCAAAAAACAGTCTTTTATCATTTCTTCACTCTGTCTTCAATCTCAAACTCCTTTAAAAAGTGACAGGGACGCAGAGATGTATTGTGATATAACAATCTGATATCTGCACTGCAGAATCGTCCCCCATCGGACATCTTTGTGAGTGAAACAATGAACCAGCACAAAAGACTGCTGCACTGTCTCAGCCGAGGGGATCAAATTTTCCAAGTGAGAAAATAGTTATAGAGACTTTTTCGTCCCCTTATCGCAGTTCACAGATGGCTTTTACTTCCACACCTGTGAATACATCTGAACTTTCTCTTTACATAACTGGCCTCCTATTCAGTCCAGAAAAAGATAATGATGAAAGGCAGCCCCTTAAGTATAGACAAGTGCTATTTGAATGTAGAATGTGTCACTGTGAAGATAGGAAAAATTATTTATGGTTTCTTTAAAGTCAATTTTATCCTCTTTTTTTTCTTCAAAATTCACCAAGCAACACAATTAATTCATATCAGTTAAACTGCCAGCATTATAAGACATTATTAGTTTTAGTGAACTATAATGGTAATCATCTAAGTTTATTTTTAAGTAAAGGTCCTCTAACAGCTTGGCTTTCATCCTTAAATCAAAACTTAACTTACACAGAGAACCAGCGCGAGATGGCCAAACATCAAAAGTTACACTCAGCCAGAACTAATTATAGGCCTAAAATTAGATCCTAATGTTCTCTTCCACTGTTCAACTTGCATAACTTCATGCTAAATTCATTTCATGGTGTTTTTAACTAGAATTATAGTTTTATGTCATTATCTAATTTCTCAGTGTACTGATATTATTTGAAATGTTATGTTAAGCATAACAGTACAAACCTAAAGAAGCTTTATGTGGGAAGATTTTTATTTCATGCACAGTTATGGCAATAAGTATCCCGGTCATGAGCATTGATTGCTGTACTATGTTTATTGATCTAACCTCCTGTTTTCATTCTTGTGGTCTATGCTGCTGATGGGCGACGTGAGAGAAGTGACAGCATGTCCCAAGCAGAAATTAGGATAAGAATTTGTAATGAGAACACACATTGATTGAATAGAACAGCAAACTGATGAAAACATTTGATGACTCTGGATAAAATATTTGTGACTGCTGAAGCAGCACGTACAGCACACTTTTCTGTGCTAAACAAAACCCCCCTCTTTGGAAGTGTAATTATGTGTGCATGCAGGTAAGAAGACATTCTGGGGCAGCGATGAAAGAACAAGAGGGCAAAGGTGTGAGGGCCTGCACAGCTTGCCTCCATTCTCTGCCTTTAACTTGCGTCAGCCATGTCACTTCAGCCTCATGATACATTGCGTCATGCAGGCATACATTGTACAGATTTCCAACAGTGGTTCTTTGGCCACAACCTCTCTTTCTGGGAAGAGAAACGTCTGGCACTGCGGGTGCGTACCACAATCCTGCAAATAAATACATATAAGCATGATATGACTCACATAAGGAATTAAACAAAAGGTACAAACTGTGCTTCTTGCTTCCATTACGGATAAGAAACTATCTATGAAAATGCAGCTTTTCTTACTAGGACCAATCTTATCCTGTCAATGAACACTTTGATTCTTTGTTTAACCAAATGCAGAGTGTTTCATTATTAAATCTGCATTAAATAACTCTAGGGGCAAATCGTGGCTTATTTACACATCCAGCAGACACAGAGCAACATTAACATTCATTTGGAGTTGTGTTTGTGTCCAAATGTAAGTCTAATATTCACTCTTTTTGCTCTCCACCAACTCTGTGTTCACCAGCTAGTCACTAACTTTGTCTGTCTGCCGTTTGGTACTGGGCTGGAAGTGTACAGTATCAGAGCTTTTTTGCTGAAAACTAAACAGTTGCGGGCCGTAAAACCAAAACGATGAGTTGAAAGATGCTAAAATGCTTCATAGAGCTGAGGGGAACTGCAGGGCCGGGTGATAATTCCTGTGGGTTTATAACTACAAGCAACCCCTTTCACATTACATAGTCATTTTATCCTTAGTTAATATAAAAATATTGATTAGTGCAGCTTTGAGTTTTAAAGAGGTCAGGAAAGACAAACTGTACAAGTCTTGTTCATCCAATGTTCTATAGCACCAGGATGACAGTTACTAATTCAAATCATTTAACTTGTCACCTCAGTCAGAAAACAATGTCCTTAAACAAGAGATGAGTGTCTAATTTGTGATGGCCTAGCTATTGTATGAACTCATTATTAAAAACCACAGTCTCTTTCTCTTGGATCGTTTTGGGAGCCAATGTGTAGGTGGCTAAGAGCGACAGCACTCCTTTGTAATTTGGCAACTGTAAGAATGTCTCTGTAAGAATGGGAGTTGGATGTGTGACATCTGAATTCATGTGTACTCAAAAAAAAAAAAAAAAGAAAGTGAGAATTTCCCAAGTTTTCAGCCTCTCCATCTTCTGTTCTCTTCTCTTCACAAACTGTTCTTGTGGTAGAATCTTCGGTTACCATGGAGACAGAATCACCCACATGTCTCGTCATAAGGAGCCTCTTATCCATGACAACACAGCTGTTTCCTCTATCCTTCACATTTGGTATGTTGCTCATCACTTTGCATATTCTGCACAATACTTCAATCAAAGGAGCTTTAGAGCTGAACATCCTGTCTAAACTCCTAAAGACCTTCACCATTGCTGCCATGACAAGTGGTTCTGAGTATTGGCACTGGTGTTAAGTCATCTTTGAGCGATACAACTGCATACTCGCAGGCTTTTACTGGTAGCCTTTCATGTGGTTGGGCTTTGGGAGAGATGCATCTGAAAGAATACTTTCGAAAGGAGCATTAAATATAAGAAAAGAGACATCATATTGGTCTATTGCTACAGGAACCAACACCTTTGGATCTTAGTTTTATACCTATTGGGGGGGGGGGGGGGGTTAAATAGGTCTTTAAGCCCATACCTATACAGTACAAAGTTAGTGAGTGGGTGACAAATTAATGGGAATTTTATTTTTTGGGATTGGAAATTCTTCAAAAACATCTTTTAAGCGTTTATTCTGCGTCATCTTCACAAATATGGGCATTTCCACAGCTGCTGTTGAAAACAAGTCATTCAAAGAGGTAATCTCATATAAAACATGTGAGTTCACAGCATGACGCAAGTTACGGATATATACAAACACCTACACAAGTAGCTACTGCGTCTGACTACGGAAAGAGAGGAAATTGCAGTGCCCACTCACTGTTACTCCGCCTTGAAGTGAGCTCTCGCTGCTCAGTGTTCCAAGCATTTAGAAAAATGAAAAGAGCACAGGCCGAACTGCCAAGTTTCTACTACAGGATTTATGCAACATTTCTGACCTCTTACACTGGCTATGCTCTGATAAACAGTGTAGTAGAATGGATTAAAACACATTTATCATGCATTCTATCTATCTATCTATCTATCTATCTATCTATCTATCTATCTATCTATCTATCTATCTATCTATCTATCTATCTATCTATCTATCTATCTATCTATCTATCTATCTATCCTTCCATCCATCCATCCATGTTGCATCAGGCAGACAGTGAAAGGTGGACTCTGCTGTGCTGTGCTGTAGTTCTCAGTATGGGGCCGAGGAGAGAAGGAGCACTGCTAATACTCAAACTCTTGGTTTTTGCATGCCCTCAAACTCACCAACCCCAGCATCACCTGAAGAGACATGACAGATCCCCAACAGACCGGAGAAGTTCATGCACCAGCTCATAATGGCCGCATTAAAGTAATGGTGATGGGTGCTTTATGGGCTGATTTAATGAACAACCTCTCAGTCATGCTACTCTCTGGGTTAGTGTGCTTAGCGTTGAATGAAATGTCCCTATTTTCACAATCTTTTTGTGGTTGATTGAGTTAACGTAAATAATAATAAAAGGAATGTAGCTGCAAGCTGCCATTAGCAAGATAATCACACTATTTTTGTTATTGTAAGTTCAGTCCACACTCACTGTGCATTTTCAGGTTATGTACCATCCACCCCTGATAACTCTTACCTGACAGTTCTTTAATGGAGGCCAAGGCCTGCAGCTGCTAGACCGACTACATTCTAAAGTAAAAGTATGAAAATTGAAGCAACATTGGATCCCTGTAAAAGATATAAGCCCCAGGAACTAATGCTCTTTATAACCCCTATTTTAAGAGACTGTGTCCATAAGCTCTCCTACACCTCAGACAACAGTAAGATAGGCCCACTTATAGTGAAAACAGAAACAATTTGCTGGCAATATCTTCCACAGGTACTTGGAGTCCACCCTGCCCATATTAAATCACAAAAAAAAGAAAATGCTCAAAAAAAGAACAAATGAAAAAGGGCAACATTTCACTGCAAGCACGTAACATTACAAGATGCAAACATAGCATAAGAAAATATAAACAATAGCCATACAAGGCCTGCCTCTCTGGCTGTGAGACAAGCACTCCATCCTGTTGCAAAATCCACAACACACAAAAATGACACGCACACGCACAAGTCAACTAATGTCAACAATGCACAAATGAAATACTGTAAAATGTGGTGTTTTTGTAGGACTGAGTGACAGTTATTTAATTATGATGAGTAAACTTTTTGGGGTAGCTTTTACAACTTGAGGTATGCTAAAGGTGTGTGCAAGCTAAAAAAAAAAAGTTTTAAAATAATTTAGGGAGGCTGTGGGAGAATTAATAATACTCTTCTTCTGTTGCTTCTGTGTTGTCATTGTTACTGCTATCGTCCAACTACGCACTGAAACACACCTTGTGGGAACAGATTGCAAAAGGGTCCAATTTGAGTAATGGTTTAGGTGTTTAGCAAGGGCTAGACAGACTTAAGAGCTAATTAGAGGAAGGAACACCATGGTCACACAGGGCATGGACACTTTGGACCTTGCAAGTACTTTGACATTTTTGATGATTTGAAACATTTTCCATCAGTATAAAAATAGCATTTCTGCAGTTGTATTTTTACTATTTTTAAAAAGCAGCTGTATTGAGCAGAATTGTAGCATCTCTGACACACATTTTGTAGAGATGGGCTTTTAAAAGTACTTCAAAATCTAATTTCATTTCCATAGAATCCTCTTCATGGAGAATTACACTGCTGCTATTACTGCAGCTGCTACAGTAATAGCCTCCATGCATGTACCTACTGTTACTAATGCACCCTTAATACATCAAAAAAACCTCTTCAGGGACTGAATGTGTGCATTTAAAATTAGGCAAACAGACCTTTTTGGGATTTCACTTAGCAATTATATTTTTAGGCTACACAAAACCATCTTTACGTTTATGGTTATTTTGGAGACAAATGTCAGATGGAGGAAAATGGAAAGTCAAACAGCACATTTTAATGAGCTGATTTTTGTGCTGCATCCTATTTTTAAAATATGTTAGATGGTTGAGGTTGCAGCCTGAGCTTTTGAACATGGCTGGCTGGTGAATATTATTTTGTAATAAACATCTTCAAATCTTGGTACTTGATACATGTTGTTATATTACAGCAGCACTGCCTCCGTTTTGTGCCTAAGAATAAATCAGCAAACACTCAAGGACCCAAAAGAGGAGCAAGAAATGTTTGTGTCTGAGAAGCCTCTAGGCTTCACAGTCAATACCTGTTTTCTGACTGTAACACTTGTGTAATGCACAATTACCAGGGCTTACCTGTACAAAATCAATATGTGCAACACAGTACATTTGCTAAAGGATTACAGTGTGTCGAGTATGTTATGAAACACACCACAATTCATGCTTCTCTCCCCACTGACCATGAAAGGATTTCTGCTATCTTCTTCTCAGAGTATCTATCAGTCAACCCGATAATGTCTTAGTTGGACGTGAGGAGTGTGTGCAACAAAGAGCTAACTTTAAAATAACTTTCAGACTGTTTTACTGAAATGTACTCTTTGCTGTATGTGCTGTAACTTGCATTATCAAAAGATCTGCTAATGATGAGATGATGTGATTTAATGCTTTATTGCAACGACTTGTCATGCAACATCCCCATCCTTCATTCTTCCTTATAAAAGATAGAAATTTGTAGATGCGTTGCAATTGCTCTTGAGCATTTCCTGAAATTCCCACTCACTACAGCAGCTTGTGTTTGTTGCTCATCAGTAATGTAAACCTAAAACTGGATTTATTCTCACAGGAAAGGATTGTTGATGGAGCTGAACTGTTTACTTGCATCTCTAGTCTCTACACGTCATAGTATAATATAAATGTAGATATGTGCAATCATTTTTCTAGGATTTCTTGGAAATTGCATTATCTTACAGAAAGTGCAACAGCTTGTTTATATTACTCATCAATAATATAAACTTCAAACTGACTAAGTCCTTCAGAAAGGTTTGTTGACACTGCAGGACTTGCTCTGCAGCTGCCGACTGTTCAGTGATCCACGTGTGGGGATAAATACTGTACTCGTAAACACACACAAATCTGTGTCACTGCACATGTTGGAGTTTTACATAAGTCACCCAAGAATATCAACACAACAGGCAGTCTGTGTTCACACAGTCACTGTTTGAGCCTGACTGAGGGTGGTGTTTGGAGCACAGAGGAAATGGAAAATGCTAAAGCTGAGTCATGAAGAACCCAAAGCTGTCACACATTGCCACCTGGTGGCTTGTATAATTTATAAAGGAACTGTCTCAAATTGTCTATGTAAAGTACACAGTGAATTATTTCACAGTGCTGACTTGACTTCATAATGACACAGTATACAGTAAGAATACGAAGATGTGATGTATGTGGTTTAATAATCATTTAATTCTTTAACAGCATGATCATTTAAAATAAACTAAATTTGAGGTGCAGTTTTAATTAATTGAATGCCTGATAAAGCTCTGTGATTAAACATAGCTGCCTCTTTAATGCATTTTGTGCTGACATCCAGTCCACTTGTTTTTCATTAGATTAGACACCTGTCTTACAAGTGTGCATTAAATACATTTTTATTTTAAATAAACCAAAAATGATAATGTGATTGTTATTATAAACCTCTTATTTGGGCTTTTATATTAGATGTACAGCTTGAAGCATTATCTGATACTCAACATAAGTGCATTTGATTTCTTTTTCCATCCATTCTTAGTGTGCACAAAGACAGTGAATACACCTATATGGAAATGTGTTTTTCAACAAGGGCATTTCTAACAAGGTGACTCAGTTTCCACCTCCTTATTTGTGCAGGGATGCAGGGTTAAATAATGCTTCATTCATGTTCATCCACAATAAATAGCAACAATACTGAATATTCAAGACTTGCAGTTCATTCAGTGCGATACCCTCCAGTGACGTATGATGCAAATTATAATCAATAAATATGCAGCTGATGCGTCCATTTAGCCAGAAAATATAATTGATAATTATGAGGAAGTTATTAGTATCAGAATGGGTTTCCTGTCTCTCAGTCCTTATAATGGCGCATCAGCTGAGTGGGCAGTTGCTGGACAGTCACAAAACCAGTGTAGGTGTGGGCCAGTGTTAATCAGCCACATCCGTTTTACACTGTAACAATGGATTGTGACCCTTTGTCACCCACCTCTCCATAACCTACGTCAGAGGATAACTTGTTGACCTGACAATTTCACTCATTAAGTGAGGGCCCACGTCTTCCTGACTACATTGTTCTGTAAAAGTAGGCTTCAAAATGGGCTTTCAAATGATTATGGTAATCATAAATTAGCCGCAGAGAAAAGACTGACAAGATACAGGTAGTAATGGCTGCTGTTATTTTACACCACTTGTACATGCATACATGGCCACCTGTGCACAGGGAACAGTAAAAGGGTAGCACTATTAGTACTTAGAAGAAGAAGCAGAAGAAGAACCAATACTTTAGTTGGGACAAGCGTTCAACTTAGATATTAAAAGTCTATAAAGTATATGTATGAAAGGTTTAACTCTAACTTTATCTGGTCCAACTTAGGGTCCTTATTATGGTCCAACTTAGCTCAGGTAAGAAGTTAACAGATGTGGCCCGTAGAGGGATGTGCTTCTGAACTGTCTGAACACAGTGACTCATTTGTTTGCAAAGTCCTCCAAACAAAGCCCACGCTGTCCTTCCTACGCCTTACGGGGGATTCTGTTTTCCAAAGACAGAAGTGTTTACTTGCTGCAACAAATTAAAAACAAATATGATCCCAATGACAAATTAAATGGGACCAACATGTAAACAACAATACTCTGTGACTCTTTGCTACAGTTTAACTGAAGAGTTTGACATCCACCACTTCCATGAGTCAGCATGGCTGACTCATGGGTGTATGTTAATGTATGCACTGGTGTGATTGCTTTTGGATGTGAATTTATACGTGTGAGTATGAGGTTTTTAGTTAAACAAAACAAAGGAACTTAAATCGCCATTACAACTCACCAAATGTGGCATCCAATACAATGGTGGCAGCACTCACAAGCACAGTCAAGCTGTCAGACCCTCTCCTGCCTCTTATGTGAATTGACAGCACAAGTTTAAAACAAATCATTTGACACAGCAAAAACACATGAAAAACGTTCTGTTATGCTGCAGGAAGGACGCCCAGCTCCTTTCCTGGATCTGGATGAGCCAGGAAGCAGTTTATCGCCAGCACCCTGTGCACAAACATCTGCAGATCCCCTGACAGCAGCAGCTGGTGTAGATCTCACCTTGAACTAGTAGTAACCTTTAAGTGTCTTCAGTTTCTGCTGTCCACAATATAACACTGTGGAACTATTTCAAGACCCTCATGTACACAACCAAACAACTAAACAACCCACAGTAAAGTAAAATTGTCTATTGCTGGTATTTAAGAGTGCAGAGTGTCCACCTTTCTCTCTTCCTACCCAAACAGTAAATCTGTTTTTACATGTTATGATGAGGTTTCACAGTCATCCAAAACAGGAAGGAAGGGAGGAGGGAAAGATGGAGTGGATCACAGAGCTGTGAAGAGAGTAGCCACAGTTTTAAAGGCTACTTTTGCCCTCTGCTGGCCTGTACACTAAAAAAACAAATACATTTAAAATGTATTTCTGAAAAAGATTACTGTACATGACTGTTTTAGTATTTAGTGAAAGGCATTATTTGTTATGTCCAACCCTTGCTTTAAAGGGGATAGTTCTTTTTTTTTTTTTAATTATTTTACATGAAGTGTTATAAGTACTCAATTTATGATGGAAATTAGATTGGTCCACGGATAGAGATAATTAATCAAGCCAACAGCTTTTCAAGCAGAAATGATCAGCAGCAAAGGGCATCACTCAACAAAAAAAAGTTTTAATCACCCACAACAGAATGCAATATATGATTATAACAATATGAGAAAACCTTACGCCACATGGTGTTCGTGACAGGCATGCAGTTTCATGGGCGCATTTGTCAGAGATCTAAAGTTTTGATTTGTGTCAGGTGTGAATAATTCAATATGAAGTAGACTATCAACTGAGTAAAATAAAATGTAATTTGATAAGAGAAACATCAATGAAAAAAATGAATTAATTAAGAAGTATAGTTCTTGGTGACATTTTGACCCCACTATACGTGATTTGTCACTTTTATTACTTTTCTTAGAGACAGTCCAGTATTCAGTATTTTAGTGGCATGTATTAGTATTAGTATTATAGTAGCATATATTGCTAGGCCTATATGTGAAAACGAACTTGAAAACTAAAATGATCCTATGGAATGATACAACTGAAACTCTCACTAGTTCCATTTGAAGGCATTGTAGCCACAATCAAACGTTCTTACAGGAATATGTGGTGACATAAATGTTAAAGATGATAACACAGAGCTTTTAAAATGCCATAGCTGCGATAAACAGTGGCTACTGAGGAGAACAGGAAATTAGCTGGGATGTTCCGAGAACATTCTAGGAATGCTCTAGTAAAATGTCATTGTGTGAGGTATTAACATGCACATCGCCATGTTATTGATATAAGTGGGATATGTATTTGTGATTAGATTTCTTACATTTTTATTTCTTATATTTTCATACCGTAGATTTACCGTTTATAAATAATTACCGTTAGTCTGATCAGTGGTTGGTTTGAACGGCGTCACGACTAGAACGGTCACCTGGATCTCTGATTGGCTCAGAGCGCTGATCCGGGTACTGCGCTAGAACGAGCCCATTAGCTAAAGGTACCAATATGGCGGAGGTAAGAGGGAAAACAGGGGAGAAGCAATCGAACTTAAATCGATATTTTTAAATTTTGTGTGTTGTATTTTTCATTTTTATGTTATCGATTGAAGAAACAACAGTTTTTGCCTTCTGTATAGCGTGTTTCGTGTCATAATTGTCATTTTTATTCCTCTAAAATATGCTTGAATGTCTGGACTCATCCTTCACTACAAGGCCGCTGCGCCTTCGCTCTCTCAGCTGCTTTGGTGTAGCGGCTGTGTAAATTGATACGTAAATTTAACGTTAGCTTGCTGGTTAAAGGAAATAACAGATTATATCGTGGTTGTTATGAATGGAAATATATTTTTTCTATTTAGGCTAAATTAGCGGCACCTATGTTGTAAAGATCATCCAACTCTATCGATTGTAGTACCGCGCAAACAAAATTAGTGTTTACATTTTTCGATGCATAACGTTAGGCTTTGGGGTTAGCTTGCTGGCTAGCTAACTGTTACAGGAGCCGACACTGCGTAAATCGTACTGTACCCCTCAATATATTTCTCTATTTTTACTTCGATCGTCTTTACGAAAGGAATGATTTTAATTCCAGGGTTTAAAACTACAGTTTGCTCACAATTGTCCTCGGTGTGTAGCGTTCATCCGCGGCTAATGTTGTATTAGCCACCTATTTCAGGTAACGTTAGCGGTAAATGCAGCTTTCCTACCCAACTATTTTAGGTGGTCGTAATACAGACCATTATAGGCATTTTTTCTTACTTCGCTTGATTGAATATTTGAGGTAAAAGCGCTAGCATAATAGCTGAACCCATATTTCAACTATTGCACTCATTTATGTTTGGTTTTATTTTTTTGCAGGCTTCCCTAGGGAGTTCAAGTCCAGGTAAGAAAACCTCCACTATACATTAAGTATTAGTATCTATAGTTTATAATGTACTTAATTAATTTCATATATATGTTGAAATATATAATAATTTTGCATTACAGAAATATCAAGATTAATTAGATATTTTAGTATATACTTTGTTAGAGTAAAAGGACTTTAAAGTTGACTAAATGGAGTGCTTTTCTAATTGCAGTATAGTAAAAATGTGAATATCTTTTGAGGTGTGAATCTCTAATTCTCAGAGTAAAACAAGCTAATTTGAGACTGACATATTTATGATTCTTTTATCTTTCTCTCTCTCTCTCACTCAGTTGGCTCATTATCGTCAGAGGACCATGACTTTGACCCATCGGCAGAAATGTTAGTTCATGAGTATGATGACGAGAGGACTCTGGAGGAGGAAGAGTCTCTGGAGGGAGGGAGGAATTTTCGCTCTGAAATTGCCGATTTGGAAAAGGTAAACTCTTAAATGCACAAAATGCCCTAAAACAGGATTTACCAGTGTACATCTAACGAATTCAGTTATTTTAAATAGTCAAATCTGCATTTGTGCATATAAAAGATTTGTATGTATTGTTAATGCGGAAACCAGAGGGCACCGTCTTCTCAGTGCAGTAGAGCTACAAATATTGATACTGTGTTGTCACTGGAAAAAAGCTTAGTATTGTAACACTATGACAGTTGCTGGTGTGACCTTTTATGATGATAAAGGAAAGCCGTCTGATTCAAAGCTGCAAATGCTGCAATTAATAAAGTTCAATGAGGTTTAAGTACATTTACATTCTGGTAATTGTATTCATAAATTGTCTCTTGGTGACAGTGACTTAGGGTGTATTAATAAGTTCACAAATTGGCTTTAAACTCTGTGACTGAGTTTACATTTTGAAAAAGAAAATGTATTTTTTGCTAAAAAACAAAACAAACCCATATACATACAGATCTACAATTAAGTGGAATGCATAAGTGGAATGCATAATAGCCTTACTTAATTTAGTGCTAAGTTTGCCTTTCCTCTTCTTTTTTTTTTCTACCAGGAGGGGAACATGCCTTTGGAGGAACTATTGGCCATCTATCGCTATGAGGCCTCAGCAGGCTCCAGTATAGACAGCTCCTCTGGAGACCTGACTGATGAGCTGCCTGACATGACTTTGGACAAGGTAAATATCTGCTGTTATGTGGTGATGTTATGGAGTCAATAAATAGATTTGGGAAAAATAATTACAAGTAAATGCATTTATCTTCAACGTGTAATCAGATATTCTGTTGATCATCCTTTGTGTGCCCCAGTATATAATGGATATTATTGTTTCTCCCTAGGAGGAAATAGCTAAAGACCTGCTGTCTGGTGACTATGAGGAGGAGACCCAGTCCTCAGCGGATGATCTGACCCCTTCAGTCACTTCCCATGAGGCTACCGATTTCTTCCCAAGAACACTTCGATGTAAGTGACAGATTACACCATTATAAAAAACTTCTTGTCTGTAGCTTTGTAGGATTAAGCTTTTCATGTAATGCAGTACAATGCCATGCAATAAGTAAAAATGAAACATTAAAGCCGCAACTAACAATTACTTTCATTATTAATTTAATCTGCAGATTATTTTCTCAATTAATCTATTAATCATTTGGTATAGTAATATAGTGACTTTTCCCTTCACAATTTACTAAATCCCATGGTGACGTAATTTGACGTCTTGTTTTGTTTGACCAACAATCCAAACCTCAGTTCGCTATCACATGAGACAAATAAAACGGCTAATCCTGACAATTCATATGCTGGAATTAGTGAATGTTTGGCATTTTACTTGAAAAATTACTTTAAGGGGGGTTAAGGTTATATGCAGCAAAATTTGAAAGATGTCAGCCACACTTCACATTTATAACTATCTTAGCAATATTGAACCTTCACAAACAGTTGTGTGTGGTTAAGGAAATTTGCCAGTTTATATTTTTGCTGCACTCACAAAAGGTACAGTGCTTTTTCTTTCAGCTGAGCGCAGACAGAGTACTACATTAGGTTAAATATGCAACTGATTATTTTCATTATTGATTAAAGCTGCAGTGCGGAACTTTTGTCTCCTCGTTTTGGTAGTGAGAGTAATTACACAAACACCGTTGATGCATGTATATGACTTATGCCTACAGGGGAGCTCGCTCAGATTTCCCCAGTATGAGACAATAATCCATTATTTAGATAGAGAAAATGTAATAGCTACATAGCCTACTCCAAATATTTTACAAAGACCCACCTGTCCAAGAGCAGTAACGCGACATCTGTGTCATACTCCTAGTTGCTGTAGCCTACTCCGTCGCTACGGTTGCTCTCCTCAGCTCTGGCAAACCGGAGCCATATAGAGAGAACTATCTGAAGTCTACGTGAATCATGTGACGATCAAGCGTCCTGAACTTAACCCTTGATGCGATTCTCTCTCGCTACATGGCTCTGGGGCAAACCGATCATTACTGGTTGGCGTAAAACGCATTACTACCGGTTCCCCAGCGCGGGAATGTCGCCACACACACCTGATTTAAATATCTGGCAGTGTACTGCGAAATACAGAGAAATTTACCTGCCGGTGATAGGCTTAATCAGCATTGTGTGAACTCGTCTGGCAACGGCTTGAATGTAACGGACGTTCATTTATAAGTCCCGCACTCAAGCTTTAAGTAAATTATTTTTTGATAAATCGTTTAGTCTATAAAATGTCAAAATGTCAAGGCCAATCACAACTTCCCAGAACCCAATGTGATATTTCAAATTACTTGTTTTGTCCGACCAACAGTCTAAAAGCCAACTATATTAAATTAACAATGCTATAGAATAAAGAAAACCAGCAAAAATTCACATTTGGGAAGCTGGAACCAGACTAAATGACTCATACGATTAATCGATTATAAAAATTGTGCACTTATTTGGTGATTAATTTTCTGTCTATTTGATTAATAGACTAATCGTTTCGGCACTATGACATATGTTGTCATTGTTTGTACAGTATGAAGTTTTGTGTGCATACGTTGAGCTTTCCAAAAGATTTAGGTAAAGTTATGTATGAAGTATGTTGGAGATTCAGCTACCTCCTTATAGTACCAAAACTGACTCCTGGTTTGGTAGATAAGCATGAGGCCTTAGCACCCAGGAGGTGCCATTGGAAATTCAGTGCATGTCAGGGTATTTATGTGGTGTTTATTAATTTTATCAGCCAACGCTATCTCTGATGGTGATAAAGAGTCAGAATGTGATGAAGATGGCCCAAGTCCAGAGGACTCCAGAAAGGTAAGTAACGCATTTCATTTTGGAACACATTAAGAGGGATAAAGAAAGTTTACTTCATGTTTTAAGTTGAATCAACACGGATTCGCTCAACACGCTTAGTATTGTCTTTTGTTTGGTTTTCATCACAGGAAATAATGGTGGGAACACAGTACCAAGCAGAGGTTCCTTCTTGCCTCTGTCACTACAAAGATGGGGAGAAAGGTGACTGTTGCTTTTTTGTTTTCAGCATATGTGCCTGACATGCTCTTTAATGTGATTGCCTACAGTGTTTCTGTCCATACAATAAAGACAAGATAATATACACATGGTGATTAACTTACTGTAATGTACTTTGTTACGCAGTTTATGAAGATGAAGACGAGTTATTATGGAGCCCATGTACATTGCCAGAAAACAAGGTTAGAAGTTTCCTGTCTGAAGTGTTGTCACGGACAACTGATGAAAAGACAGGATGTGACAAACCAGGGATGCATGTTCGAGACAATGAGCAGGTCAGTCATGTCTTTATCTATCAATCCTTTCATGTTGTAACACAATGATGAGCATTGTATTAGCAAAGTATGTGTGTATGCAGTTTACATCATTTTTTTTCTCCAGATTAAATGATGATGATTCTTCAGATTATTTGTTTTTAAAGTACCTGTGTCCTATATTCCAGTCTTGACTCTTCTCTACTCTTTCCACATAGGCTTTGCGTGAGCTTGTCAAGTGCAACTACAACACCCGTGAAGCACTAGAGAGATACTGCAGCCGTGTAAAGTCCTCAAAAGGTAAGCAAAGGAAACCGGTTCTACATGCCTGCAGTGGGAATAATTGACGAGTTAAAATTGTCCAATAAGATATTCTGGTATAATTATGGATGAAGTGTTGTAGATTTGTTGTGCCAGCCAGACTGTCTATAGTCACAGAGTTGTTAGCAGCCCATGTGCATTGGCTGACAGGTTTTCTCCAAACAAAGAATAAAGTACTCAACACAGTACAGACCTCCACTCAGGCCTAATAATCTGCTCCGTTAGAAATTAGTTTGACAGTCAACATTGTATTGGGTAGGTACGTAGGTACATTAAGATAGCCATTGGGCGAAGTTTATGTTTTTTTTCTAAAATCAATATTTTCCTTCTGTTAGATCATGAATGTCCACAGTAAACACTATGCCCGTCCAGCTATTAGTATTTAAAACTTGTTAGTCACACATGAGCAGGCAGATGAAGGAAGTCGGATAACCTTTTTGGTTGAAGTAGAAAGCATTTTTATTACACATTCTTTAATAAAACACATCTTATTAAAGCACACCTGAAAGGAAAAAGTATTAACACATCTTATTAAAGCACACCTGGGGGAAAAATGAAATGCAAGTAAAATACATTTAGAAAGGAATATTTAAATTCAGAAAGGAAGTTACTTATGACACCAATCCCATTTAGTAATGCAGTGGAACATGTACTAAGGTCCATGGCAATGTGAATGCTGTTTGTGACTTTTAACCGCCTAACTATTGGTGAATCACTGTTTTTATCAACATTTTCATTATTTGATTCCACCTGCAGCCTTGTCCATTATTGTCCATTTAGTTTAAAAACTCACTCATTAGCATGCAATGAGTGTCCACTGATGCTCATGGTGAATTTTATGTGGCAGTTAAAATCCATTCTGTACAGGAACAAATGGTATAGACAAACCCATATTGTGGTGGATATCTGTACCTGTTGGGCTGTTTATATTAGATATATAGTTGGTACCTCCAACCCAGAGTGAATGGTGTTTCTAATATTTGTCCATTTAATATACCCAGGGAGGAGAATAAATGTATGAACCACCCTTAATATACATTCAATCAAAAAACAATCCAATCCAACACCATAAACTACAAAAAGAGTTGCTTTAAAAGTGATTTAATCAATACATGGCTTACAGTCTATAGAAATATATAAAATAGGTTTCACAAGTATTATTTATTACAAAACTGTTGTATGTAATTCCAGGAATCTATATTGCCAAAACAGTACATAAATACAATATAATAAAGGCATTAAATAACAATTACATTGAATTCAACTTATGACCATACAGGACAGAAAGGCTGTCCATAATGTATGGAAGGAATGAGTCCAGTAGATAGAAGGAAAAACAAAACATGGGCAGCTGTAATACTTGCATAAAGATGTAATCACTCAGAAACATTTACTACAGAGCTTGTTTCTCTTAGTGTATGACAACAGTCGACATATTTTCCAGCTAATACTCCACACTGACTTTCTCCCCACATAGATAGGGCAGTTTCTGAATATCTGGGAGATGGATAAACTCAGGATACATATTATTTACTTTTTCAAAGGACACCTCTCTCAAATCCTTATATTTCTCATAGTATAGTAAGAAGTGAGATTCTGTCTCACCCTCTCTATTTCTGTGCTTGTCATTTTTTGATTGATGTTCAAATTATTTTGATATTTGATGACTTCATAACTTACATCCAGTTGTAGTCTTCTATTAAATCAATTTGTGACTGAAGTAAGATTCAGTCCTGTGTTATGGATTTTCGTGGTGGGTCTACCCTTTTGTTTACACATGGATAGCTTGATTGGGCACCAACAATGTATTCATGTATTTCTGGTTTCATTTCAGAAAAACCTCCATGGTCAGAAGAGGAATGCAAGAACTTTGAACACGCACTACAGATGTATGACAAGAATTTTCACCTCATACAGAAACATAAAGTGAGTCTTATTTCATGGTTTGACAAGGTTCCCCTTTTACACAAGCATGAAAAAAGGTACACATATAAAGCTGTGAAATGTTCTCATCCCTTTTAATGACTCCCCTCAGGTCACAACACGAACAGTAGCAGAATGTGTGGCGTTTTACTACATGTGGAAAAAGTCGGAGCGCTTTGACTTCTTTGTGCAGCAGAATCGGTTTGGGAAGAAAAAGTACAGCAGCTATCCTGGTGTAACGTACGTAGCAGAAGAAGATTCAGTACATCTGTTTGCATTCCTTTTGTGTGTTTTTGCTTGTGTTTAATACAATTTGTGTGCACATCATTAGGAAGCAACTTAATTAAACATGTTTCTTTGTATCCAGGGACCTGATGGACAGGCTAGTGGATGAAGCAGAGGGGCTGGCAGTGGACAGTTCCTCCTCTGTGTGTTCAGGAGCAGGTGGAGGAGGAAGGCTGGAGACCACCACCGACCAACAGCTCAGCCTGCTCAACTCCATCACTGCCAGTGACCTCTCAGGTCAGTAATGGGACTTAGCTCTGCAGTTATGGGAAAAACTTGAGGATAAGAAATACTTGATAACATTTAAAGACAACTATTAATGAAATTTGTTAATGTTATGTTGTTTTTTTCCTCCCTCACTCAACATGTATCGTGAGTCTCTCATTGCTTCCAGTCATTCGATGTTAATGTGAGTGTCCTGTCTCCTTGCAGCTTTGAGTAACAGTGTAGCCACAGTGTGCAGCCCTGCAGAGGTTAGTTGCCTGGACTCCTACAGCTTTCCTCCATTGGAAAGTCTCCATCGCGGGTCCCTGAACCACGACGAATCCCTTGGGTTCCCTTCTAATGGCGCAGACCCCGACTGCCTCAACATGCTCGACGCCGACTTCTACCACTCTGACCTGGGCCAGCTAGGAGGCGTGTGCGTCAACAAGGACTGCGAGCGGCCCTCAAAGAGACTCAAGATGGCTCTGCCTGACTCCTTTATCAATGACGTGTCTGTGGGTAACCTTGGAGTGGACTTCGAAGCGCGACGGACAGCGACACACCACCACCGGATCACCGGCGCCAAAATGGCAGTGTCTGTCACAGACTTTGGGAGCTTGGCTGGCAGCGGTGAGCCCAATGGGTTTCTGGGAGCACATGCACGGCACCACACACAGCACACTGCGGCACTTCAGTCAGAGTGATCTTCCTCGTCTTTTTCCCTTGTTCTTCCCTTTTGAAACCCCTTATCCCGCTTGTACATAAGACTGAACTCACTGGAGAATCTGATTTGTTTAAATTCTATTATATATATATATATATATATATCTATATATATGTATATGAATATACTTTTTTGTTTTCATTTTTTTGTGTAATATGACATCAGTGATGTCTATCATATAGAACTAAAATCTTGATTTCTCTCAAGAGTTTATATAGCCATTTATTTTATTTTTGTTTTGCGGTCTTGAGATGTGTAACGTCCATGTACAGTGGGGCCCAGAGGCTGCAGTAGGAGAGTTGTGTATCTTCCTCCCTCACATCTACACACAACATCTTCAGAGCTACAGTATGTTATCCTGCCATTCTTTCCAGCTGCCAAAGTTGGCTTAGTTTTCTGCCTCTAGTGTTAGTATTTAGTTGCTCGGCTTTGCTGTTTGAAGTGGTACTTTTTATTTTATTTATTTTTTTTTTTAAGTTTTTGGTTTACAGGTACTTTTTAGTCACTAGGCTGGTGCAAATGGTTTTATTTGCCCCCAAATAAGCCTGGCTAGACATTGTATGAAGAGCAACACTAGCATGAAGATTAACTCTGAGACCAGGAAGTGTCATGGCTTCAGCTGCTAGTTTTCTTTTTCTTTTCCCGTGGAAGCTTGTCTGTAGTTTGTCTGCTTGTTCACTTTTAAACTGTTCAAAGTTGCCAAAGTGGAACATGTGAATGTTTGCAACAGTTCTCTTTTTTTACCCCATGTAGTCAAACCCAAATTATAGTCCCTGATTCATAGTTTTTCTATTACATTTTTAAACAGGTGATGAAGAATACCTGTGCAGAGTAACATAATGGGAGTCACCTTGTTTTACGGTTTTGAAATCCTGCTTCTTTCTAATAGGTAGACCATGACAGCAATATTGCAATGCAAAAATATTGGTTGGGTTAATAGTCATTTAAACATAGTAAAACATAATATTTTTACCTTTTGCGAGATTTTGTTCAGTCCTTTCAAGTCATGCTAGTCTTAAGCAAGTTTAGCTGTATGTTCTTTTAGTTGTAGTAAATATAATATATGCTCCTAAATCAAGTAACGCCATTTTCAGACCACTTCACAAGCTTGGGTAAACCTGCTAGCAGTATTATCTCTTTATTTAAAGCCACTCTGATTTTTGTATTCAACCTCTGCCTAACCTGTACTGACTAGTGAACACCTTGTGTAATCTGGTCGACAATTTCTTGGCTTTGTAGTAGCAGAAATGAAGCCGTTTACTCTTGACTGAAGTCCATTATTGTGAATTGTAAAATGTTTAGCGGGTCATCGTCAGTTTGATTGGATGCAGTAGTAGTGTTTACTTAATTTATCTATGCATTGTGCTATGAATAATTAGTTTGTTTCAGGGGTACATCGTGTTTGTCATGTCCATTGGTCTAGTAATTCACCATTATGTGTGTACAGACAGGATCCATGCCTATAAACCATCTTTAAGTTTGATTAAGTAATTCAGTTCTCATGCCCAGCATCAGAGAAGATCTTACCTTCTGCGTTTCATGTAAATAATTAGCAAATAGCCTTTAAAAAGTCTATTAATTAACTGACCTCTTACACTTGTGAATCTGTGTTGATACAAAGGTTTTAATTTGATTCCTTGTCAAAAGGCAATAATTTGTAGATATGTACAGATGTTTTGAGTTTTGCATTTTACCGGTTGACTTGGTGTTTGAATTTTTTTTCCCCTCTCTTTGGAAGGTCATGATACCCAGACCCCCAGGACACAGCTGAAACCACGCATGCCAGCTGTGTCCGTTTCTCAAGTGTACCACTGAAAACGGCTTTACCTGAAGACGTATTGATATTACTCAGTGTTGCAAATTTGCATTCAAAACTTGCAGCCATGTGTAAAAGACGCTCATCTTTCTTTCCTTCGAAAAAAATCTTTTTACATGTCGTCGTCTATATTTGTCTTGATGGTAAAGGGATGGCTGCTGCTCTAAGTATGTGGAGAGCTAGTTTCTCTTTTAATGCAATGTGCATAATGCAGTAGGTCCTCCAAGCTCTTCTAGCTTTAGCAGTACAGTGATATTTATTTCACCTGTGGTTTGTACAAAGACTCAGAAAACTGTCAGAATGTAAAGGCCATTAAGTAGTAGAAGTAGGTTTTTCACCACCCTGTGAACTCTCGAAAATGTGATATTTTATTGATATCTCTGGTATGAGACTTGTGCGTGCAAGGAAGCACTAAACAAATTTATTTTATATTTTGTATTGTGTTTTGAAGTTTAAAAAGGAAAAAAAAAAATTATAGCAGTTGTGGTTTTGAAAAAGAAAACTTGAGTCCTTTGACGAAAACAAAAACACATTTGTGAATAAAAACCTAGAAAACTTAAAAATGTATATCCAGAAATATAGACAATCAAAAACTTCACTATGAGAAAAGTTCAAGAAGCTATCTTTATTGTTTATAAGAATTGTACATAAACATTGAGTTTTTTTTTCCTTTTGTTAAACATTATTTTGTATTTTCTGTTGTACTTTAATACCTTGTGTACAGATCCAGAAATAAAGCTCTGGAAAAGGTTCAGAGATGATCGCATTTTCTTTATCATCACATAGAAAATGTAAAAACATTTGAATGATTCATATGGAAAGATTGTGGTTTTAGTATCGAGTTAAGTGTTAACATTACAAACTCTAATACCAGTAAAGCTGAAACCTATGACGCAAGTATTTATACAATGTCTTTTTTTTTTTTTTTTAAAATGGAGTCCCATTTGGAGAATTACTATAATTAATGCATTCTGGTATACATGAGTAAAAGGCTGTCCAGCCCTACTTCCCTTGTCATTTAGCGTTCAGAAAACAGCAGTTTAAAAAAAAATGATCTCAGCTCAAGGTCCACTTGCTTGTTCTGGCATTTTCAGGTGTAATACACAGTCTTCATCAGCAGGAGTTCGCTCAGTCGTCATGGAATCGTAGTTAGATGTTCAAACTTTCCAATTTTCCGAGCATGCTTTGGGCATCTTGGGCATCCATGCTGGCTTAAAGGTTGAGCTTGAGAATACACATGCTGATGAAGGCCGTGTGATATGGTTGAAAGCCAAAACAAGCAAGTAAGTGGACCTTGAGCTGTCAAGCTCAACTTTAATGGCAACATGGACGAGAAGTTATAAAAGTGCTCCGAAATCATGGCAATTTTGAACATCTACGAGCAAACTGCTTAAGAGCTGGTAAGTGAGTTGACCTTGTGCTGAGATCGTTTTGCCAATTGACTAGTCCCATTTAACTAATTCAGGGTTTATTGATAATAGACGATCAACTCGATAAAGTGCAGCTAAAACTGCAACAAACAAACGTAAAGGTTTCCCCTTGACATGTTTCTCTTTCTTTTGCAGTTTTTAGTTTTGAAAAATAGCTAATACCTGTAATTTCCAAATCACAGAATGGTAAAACAAAGTATGCTTGTAATGGCTAACAAGTTAACAACTGCCAAGAGTAAATACTTTTTAATATGTAACTGTTCAATTTAAATCACATGAGCACAGAAAACAGACATAGCTGCTCTGTTTTTCATCAGATCTACTACAGGCAATATAAAAACCAAATTAATAGTTCATTACCTTGACCTTCTGAGTGGAATGGGCAGAGTCAGAAAGTCCTCAGCCAGAGTCACTTCTACCCCACTGTCCTGTAGAGCATCTTCAGCTTGTCTCTTGAGCTCCGAGACGTCATCCTCGTCCCCTTCTTTCTGCATGGAGCAGGGTTTGTACCTCTGACTGAAGTGGTACAGCACCAGCCTCTGCGCACAGCAAGCCCGAGCCACAGCCGCCGCCATTTCAGGTGTACTGTGTCCGTGGTCCACTGCTTTCTCTCGGTGCTCGTTCCCAAGTGTGGCCTCGTGAACCAGAACGTCCGCTCCATTGCACAACCTCACTGGTCCTTCCCCGAGAACTGAGCTGCAGTCCCCTAAAATGCAGACCTTCCTCCCGGGAATGGCTTCTTCCAGGACCTCACTAGGCAGAACGACGCGCCCGCTCTCCAGAGTAACACACTCTCCAGCTTTCAGACGCCCATAAAGCGCCCCTGGTTTTAGGCCTGGGGGACACACAATTAGACCATTCAAAATAGTCCACAAGTTGCATATGGAGGACACTACCTTATTGTGCCACAAGTGTGTCACAGGATTTGGTTTGTCCTCTGTGTAAATCAGACTAAATCTGTGTATGTTAGTGCCATATTCTGGACCACAAGTGCAAGACCTACAAATAATTTCCTAATAGAATTTGAATTACAACAAAGAGTAAGTGAATAAATAAATACATTAAATTTAACTTCTTTCTCTCCAGTTTCTTTATTAAGATTTATTAAGAAAATTGTGTATTTTTAGCAGTTTTAAAGGGTAAAAATCCCAACGTATAATGCCACCAATGATATTTTAACAATTTCTGACCTGCCTATCCACCCTCACGTCACATCCTGCAAACTGCATTTATCAATAAAACATGTTGTGCTTTTATGCTTACCATGTCCAGTCAGAAACACTAGACTAGGGGCACTTAGCTGTGAAATCACCTACAATATGAAACTGATATTGGAAAGGTGTGAATTTATCCTTTTTTGTCTCTCTTCACATTTCTGCCTTTTTTTCACTACAACTGTCCAAATAAAGAAATATAAAAAGACACATGGTGCATTTACCTAGTTCCTTCAGGAGTTCAGTCTTCAGTCTTCCGGGTCGATCATGCTCCTGAATGCAAAAACCAAAGGAGGGGATGCGGTGAAACAACCTGAAGGCCTTGACCACAAACTTCTTGTCTTCAAAGAGGAGGTAACTGTCACTGGAGACATCCAGGGAGATCGTCCTGCCCGGCTGCTCCTGTGGGTGCAGAGGACCGCACTCTGCAGTCATCTAAAGAGACACACAAAACAAAACGCACAGCACACAACATTAAAGATTACACACTCCTGCGTGGGTGGAGAACACTGTCATGACTCTTGAGCTAGGGGAAATATTTTCAAATGAATTTAAATAACTGAATGGAAGTCAAGCTAAAAATAAAGCAAATTTTCTTGGTTGACATTTGGACATAGAAGGTTTAAATGACACATATTAACATTGAAAAATGGATGCAACTCTGCTATGTATGACAGGTTGAAACTCATTACATGCTTTGGTGTTGTTTGGGGTGGAGTTAAAACAGAATCCACACCGGTTTGAGTCGGGTTAGGCGTGATTTTGTGGGCTTGACCAAAACTATAGGCCAGCAGGCAAATAAGAGCAATGTTTTCATAGGGGAGCCTTCTGACTTCTTTTATATACATAGATAAAATAAATGAAGTCTGGATCTGGATCTGATATTCGCAAAAAGACTAACATTGGCCCAGCCCAATCAGAAGTGTGTTGTACTGTGCTTTGCACTATATAGAGAGCTAAGGTGTGATTTATCACCACTCAGGAATAACACCAAAATCAGTCACATACCTCCAGGCTGAGCTGTCCCTCTTTTGGACTCTGGTCGGTTGTGGGCTCCAGCTCATGTACTACAGCAACATACATATTATAGATGAGATGAGAGCAGAGTACATTACAGTGAAGTACAATAAAACAACAAAGATAAGAATGAACAAAGTAAATTAGACTGGAAGTAGTAACCTCTTTGTGCAGCAAATAAAGAAGGTTGAAAAGGTGTTTTCATATAATAAAGAAATAGTAAACATGATAGCTGTAGCATACCTGTGATTTGCTACTGACAGGTGAAAAGCTGATGAAGTTTAGCAAAATATCATCTTAACTGATGATATTTTAACAAAGGCTATATGTTGTTGTATGAATGGAAGAAGACTTGGAAATGCTGGGTGTTCAAGATATACGTTCAAGGCAATTCTTCTTGGTATGGGTAGCAATCCATTGCAGGGGAGGTTTGCTCGGCTGCTCAAAATATCTTGGTAAACTTTCCATATACTGTATACTATGCTTGTTTGCTACCTAAAGTTAATTTTCTTTGTTTCTAAAAAGTTGTGGATGTACTCATTTTGACATAAGAGACAAAATTGTATGCAAAATTTAGAAAAAAATCTATCTCTGAATGAACTGTAATATCTTCTATATGCACAACTGATTTTTGTCTTTGTGGGAGCTTTCTGTCACACAATGGCAGCAGAGGCAGCAGATTTGCAAGCTATCCTGAAGGTGGCAGTCATTTTCACAACTATATAAAACAACTGTATGAACAAAACACAATAGCAGACAGCTTGGGTGTTTACATTGGCCCTTTGTGCTGAAACTCCTAGATCATCAGTTTTTTCCAGACTGCAGTGGTGTGGACTCATTAGAGCTCAGGTTGTACATTTTGTACCTGCCTGCATAAGGGAAGAGCAGCTGTGATCCTGTGAGGCCAAGTGCCACCCTTAGAAAGTGCCGGAGGCCCCGGGGCCCATAGATGTCCACACAGTTCAGGTTCTGCTGGGGGTCGGGGTTGGTGTTGAGGCTCACAGTGCAAAGGAGACCAGGCAGACCAAAAAGGTGATCTCCATGCAGGTGAGAGATGAAAACCTTGGTGATTCGACCTGGGTAGAAAACATGACATATTATTACACACTGCAGGTGCTGTAATGGGAATGAAAAAACGCCAAGGTCAAGTCATAGAAAAAGCAATTTAATTTTCAAGTGTCAAGAGTAAAAGGAAACAATTTACAAGTACTCAAATGACTATAGTTTTGTACCTTTTTTATGTGTTTGAACATGTTTTAAGTACATCCTAAAATTAAGTGGACCTTGGTTAATTAACAATAGTGTGAATGCTGACTCAGCATTCACACTATTGTTATCCTGTTCTTTATTAGTGTGAATGCTGACTCAGCATTCACACTATTGTTATCCTGTTTTTTTTCTTCCATACGTTTTTTGACTCATTTCAGCTCCTTCATACTTTGTGCTACAAAAACAATTCAACTATCAAAATGTTCAGCTTTTTAAGGACATTCCTGCTATGACTTTTCAGTTATAGTTTACAGTTCGAATCCCGCCAAAGACTTGTAGCTTTAGAATGGATTATGACTTAGCACTTTTAGGCAACAGATAGTTAGACACACAGGTGATGCTGATTAGCTGTTCCTCTGTACTGATTGGTGGATTGATGTTGAGCTACTTGGGCTACATTTTATACTTCACACTAAGCATGTACACTATGGAGGATATTTGTGGTGCTCATTAAAATGACTGGAGGACATTTTTGGCCACAATAACAACTTTGAAAGTCTGAGCATTTTCAGCAATGCTTTGTAATTTCTTCATTTTCGACTTGTACTGCATATTTTCATCTACAAAAAACATTCAGCTGTTAAAACTTGCTCTTTCAGGACATTCATGCTTCTATTCAAATTTTTTCCACCACTTATACTTAAACTATTGTGCTTATTTCAACAATTTATTAGTTATCAGTTAAAGCAACAATACTTCTACTTTCAGCAGTGTTTCCCTAATTCATTTCAACATTTCAGATCTCTGCATTTTCAACATTTAGCAACATGTAGCTTTAGAATGGATTATGACTCAGCACTTTTAGGCCACAGATAGTTAGACACACAGGTGATGCTGATTAGCTGTTCCTCTGTTCTGATTGGTAGATTGATGTTGCGCTACTTTTGGCAGTTGTGCCCTCTGACATTTCAACCTGCTCTACTTTGAAATGCTACAGCTTTCGCATACTTTCAGCTAGAGACTCCATTTGAATGACTCAGTACTTTTAGGCCCCAGACAACTCCCAATTCTACCAGTTTTACACTTTAGCTTCCAGGTTTCTGAGCATTTTTTTGAACATTTCAGCCTAATGATTTTTCATGCAAATTCACTTCCGATTTCTGCATTTTCAGCAATGCTTTGTAGTTTCTTCATCTTCAACTTGTACTGCATATTTTAATCTACAAAAAAACATTCAGCTGTTAAAATGTGCTCTTTGAAGACATTTATGCTTCTATTCAAATTCTTTCCACCATTTATACTTAAAATATTGTGCTTTTTTCAACAATTTATTACAGGAAAAGCAACAATACTTCTACTTTCAGCAGTGTTTCGGTAATTCATTTCAACATTTCAGATTTCTGCATTTTCAACATTTCTGCTTTTTCAGCAGCTGCATTTCAGCTGTCAGCATTCACACGCATTTTCTGCAGGAAATGCAATTTTTCTAGTTTAAATATTGTACTCTACTTTTGGAGAGGGAATAATTCACCACACAGAGAAGCCTCACTAGCTCAAACGTTTTGATGATATAACGGAGAGTGTGGGTGGTAGGTACATTTGAATAAAAGTTTATTCAAGGTTGGCGTTCAAGAACTTTTTAGTTTCCCGGAAACTTTTTGTGGCGAGGCAGGCTAAACGAGGAGCTGCAGTGACTCACCGGCTCTGAGTTGGCTCTTCATCAGTTGGGTCTGGGTCCCCTCCCCGCAGTCAAACAGCCAGCACTCCCCTTCTGTCCGCAGCACCACAGCCGAGGCACCGCGGTGAGGAGACGGGTAGGCCGAGCCGGTCCCGAGGAAAGTCATATCCATGGTCATCCTCCCAAAGTTTCAAGGAAACTGATGAAAACTGTCTACAGCTACAACTGAAGCAGTAGCGCCATGCTCACTGTAAACCGTCACACGGTGATGACGTAACACGAGCGACGGTGCGGCGTTCATGTCAAGTCGGATTTCTTGTCAGTAGTGTGATATGTTCAATTAAATTCATGGCACTTAGAGTAACATAATGCCATACAAAGACTAGACATGGATTAAAACAAATAAAACATAACAGTGCCTAAATCTTTAACAGCAAGGAAAACAAAACTAAATTTGGATGAGTAAAGTTGCTCAGTCATAGAAAACATTTAACAATGTAAAAATCAGCAGCCAAAGGAGCCAGTATAAAACAGTTTTTATTCTGCACTTTTAACAGCACATAGTTAAGACATGCTATCTGCATACAAATGCTGAGGCAATATTACTGTGTAACAAAAATAAACTTCAGAAACACAGACTCAAGGACACAAGACTATATGAATGCACACAATGAGTAAATATGGAGTAAATTTTCCTTATGGGTTTGACAAGAGTCACATGAGCAACCAGTCACCAAGTTCTTACACACTGGACGATTACAGTCAGTAACAACAACAACTGGATAGACACGAGCCAACACTTAATGGGATTAAACTGATTCTAAACTATTTCAAAGTTTATGAGTAGATAACTTTAAAAGTATATTAAGTGTTCACAACCTGAAGTCGCAGAGAAGTCTATCAGAGAAAAAGCTGCACATTGAATACTACACAATTACATCATTTTGTATAAAACGAACAGCAATTTTTAATATTCATAGTGCTGTTGAGTTGTTTCTCAGCTCTGTCTGCAGCATACTGTGAGGTCTACATCATGGTACATGAAGTGATTTTGAACAGACACTGAACATCGTGCAGGCACTTTAATGCAGGTGGTTTGAAGCTCCTAATACAATATCCTGAGATAAAAAAAATGATTTACACAATGGCCTAGTATATATATATATATATATATATATATATATATATATATATATATATATATATTTCTGCGGCTTATAATGAAGACCAAAGCATAATACTGCCAATGCCCTTGTCAACAGTGTGTTAGGCAATACTACAAATGAAATACTCTAATTGGTAGTTTCAATTTAACTGGTTAATTTTTCAGACTTTAGCTGTATGTGTATGTGTTTGTGTGCAGTATATATGGTCAGGGTTCCTCAATTCTCTCATTTTACATTAAATGCATCATTTTAGAAATTTAGCTTACTCACTATAGCAGACTGTAGCAGTCTGTCAGAGCACAGAGAAATGCATGTTATGACCTTGAGGGAGTTGTCATTTGTTATAACTGTGACTATTTAACTGTATAGCTGATCGGAGATCACTAGATTTGACTCAACATAGACCTGCCACATCAAAAAGAAAATGCTCTTGTGTCAGTGAAGCTAACTTGATAGCATTACTGTTTCTTCATCACAAATATATATTGCCAGTATCTGATTATCTGTTAGGCACCATTGCCCTTTAGCATCAAGTACTGTACATTAACAGTGCCAGTAAGGATCTTTTTGGGACATTAACATGAGCAGTTTTTTTTTTCAAAATGTGGTGAGGATGAAAAGATCAAAATGTCAATTTCAAGATGTTGACCTTTCCTAGCAGGGCTATTTGATCACTATCTTTTTATGCCAATAATATAAATTTTGAATAACCCACAGGTCTGCTCCAACTCTGTTCGTTTAAATTGAAGCTTAAGAATTTTCTGTTTACCACTGCCTTTCATTAAATTAATTTTAGGACTATTATATCTTGCACTGCACTGTATCTGCACTGTAATTTGTAATCTTCTGTTTAATCCATTTTATCCTATTTTTATTTTCTAACCAATTTTACTCTTTTTAAAACTTATGTGTCTTTTTATATTGGGTTGTGTTTTTCTTAATGCCTTTTATGTCTTATGTACAGAACTTTGAATTGCCTTGTTGAAAGGTGCCAAACAAATTAACTTGCCTTGCCTAAAACTCTAAATACTAGGCAAAGCAGATTTATTTCATGAGCAGTGTTAATCTGAGATAATGTGACTGTGTTGTAAGTTATTATTAATGATCATGGTAGATCAGAGCAGTGAATAGAACCCACACACCAACCTGCCAACACACACATGAATGTACTTAACACAACTTTATAAATACTCTTTCAGCAGACAGTTTCCACAAAAGGACATGTACAGTAAAGAAAATATAGTTAGTAGAAAATAATGTTAATCCAATCATTTGATACTGCACGCTGTTAAATATTTAGGGTATAGTTTCTATTCAATTTGTATATCACATTTAAGCAAAAGGGTTCATTTTTAGGGATGGATTCTTCTTACCATAACTCATTAACGGAGTGTTGATGACAGGATTTCTAATGAACATACAGCACAAAGGCAAAACATCTAAATACAACCCGCAAAAATAAAATAAGACAAAAGAATTTAAACAAATAAAATGCTGGAGCGGACGTTGGTTTCTTAAGTGTTTTTAGATATAAATGTAATTTCCCTTCATAAAAATTGAATCATTTTCTTTAAATACTCACTACATTTCTCCCCTGAGTTACATTGTTCCCTCTCTTTCTCTCCTAGTTTGAACACAAAGGCTGAATACTTTATAACCCTCTGCTCTTCTTGGCCTTCTCTGATAACCAACGTAGCCCAATTTAAGCATAGGTTACAAAGGAGTCTTTAACCATGTGTCTTACACCGAGCTTTGGTTGTATCAGTGAAGCCACCAGAGGCCCACTTGATGTGAAAAAAAGTGCTAACAAAAGACTAACCTCTGCATCAGGAGTGTACACTACAAATGGCCTTTCCTAACAAAAGGGTAACTTATCCCCAGGTAATTTATGAATAAAAAGATAATGGATGATAACACAAACACAAAACAAATCATAGAGTCATTTCTACTATCTTGTAAAAACCCATTTTAACCTTGAGCAGTGTACAGTGTTTGGTTTACTATTCAGCGCTATCTAATTTACCTAGTGTTCAACTTGTCTGATGCAAGTTTGGTGTCTTGGTTTCTGCTTGCTAGAGAATATGAAAATTTCTAGTGGTAATTTACTGTAATACACCAAATTCTGATATTATTACTTTCTTTGTAAAACTTAGTATAGATAATTAAAATGTGTCTCAAGGTTTCAACAATAAAAACAGGTTTCCACGCTGCCTTTTTCCACCACCAGGTGGCCCTCCAGGTGCTGTGCAGGTTTACATGTGATGCAGAGGTGATCAAGAACTGGGATGTGAAGTGAAAATGGCCATTTCCATTCAAATGTCCTCTTTCAAATGCCACTTTCCACACTCTTTTCACAGATCTAATAAGACTGGTTTAGTGCAGATGCAGTAACATGGCAGCAGTAAGGGACTTCTACTGCTTTTTTTTCACAAATAGATGTTTGCACTAAGATAACTACACTGATCAGCCATAACATTATGACCACTGACAGGTGAAGTGAAGAACATTGATTATCTCGTTACAATGGCACCTGTCAGTGGGTGGGATATATTAGGCAGCAAGTGAACATTTTGTCCTCGAAGTTGATGTGTTGGAAGCAGGAAAAATGGGCAAGCGTAAGGATGTGAACGACTTTGACAAGGGCCAAATTGAGATGGCTAGACGACTGGGTCAGAGCATCTCCAAAACTGCAGCTCTTGTGGGGTGTTCCAGGGTCTGCAGTGGTCAGTACCTACCAAAAGTGGTCCAAGGAAGGAAAACCGGGGAAAGGGGGACCTACACATTATTAGGCAGGTGGTCATAATGTTATGGCTGATCGGTATATGATCATCTCAAAAGATCTGTGATTGAGAGTCAAGTGGAAAACAAATGAGGAGTGACATTGTGACACGGGGCACAGTGAGGGTCTGTTCTACTTCTAGTTAGACTTGGGGCTGAAGTTGACACCCGGCCAGTCGTAGGTGTCTGGCAGGAAGGAGTCGTAGTGGGTGTTCCACACAGTAGCACGTACAAGGCTGTTCTTGTCCACAGGCTCAGGGTAGTGGAACGCCATGCCTTTAGCATAGACATACTCCACCACCTATAGCAAGAAAGAGAACGTTAAGCTTGGACTAATGCCGAGAGGCAGATAAAAATAGAAAAGACAGACACACGTAGTACACAGACAAACAGAAATTGAAGTTAAACTGGCCAAACGTTACTGGGCAACTACGACCAAAATCTGACTGGGCAGCAATGTTGTGTCATCAAAATGTCATCTTGAAAAGCTAACTAGGTTATTGTTATGGCTTACTAAGTTTGTCAGGTTGTGGTGGAACAGGGCCATGAATTTGGAAAATCAGATGATGATAGAAGAGGCCAAATTTAGGTAGGAACAGTTAAGGTTTGGACTAACATTTACAGGTTTATCAATAGCCGAAACATACAGCCAAAGTTGGGGCCTTTAGTTACAAGAGAAATTGTAATCTTCAGGAGACTTGCCTTGACAGCCATTTGGACAGAGACCTCTCTGATGTTGGAGAGAGGAGGATAGAGTCTGCCTTCCTCCAGCTCTTTATCTGTCAGCTGCTCTGCAAGGGTCTGCAAGGAGTATAAAAATACTTTTAGGCTGAAGATGAATTTCTAGGGTCCAAAAAACAGAGACATAAAACCTATTACTAGTTTTTGCCTACAGCATATTTCTCTGCCATCTAAATATAAATATAAAGGTGCTTTTGAATAAGACAAAATAAGAAAAATAAGAAGTGTTAGGTCAAGTGACAGAAATTACCAAACCACTACTACTCATATTACCAACATGCAAGTGTCTTCTTCATGCAAAACATTTCAATATTGAACAAAGAGTGCTGGCAAGAAATCATCTTGTGATTTTTATCATTAATTGCATTGGTCAATGTAATCAAGTCAAATGCAAAAGAGGAAAGAACACAGATGAAGGAAGTAGGAGAGAAGATGAAAAAGGTCAAAGCAGGATCAGCCTTTCAAAAGCTCCACATCTATTAGATGTTATGCATGTTATGAGTCTAGGAAAAGAGGGAACAGGTGACATAAAAGGGTTAAAGAGGGATTATATGACCATATACAGCGTATGCATACAGTACCAGTCAAATGTTTGGACACACTTTCCCATTCAAGTGAATGGGAAAGTGTGTCCAAACATTTGACTGGTACTGTACATGACAGAGTTCCCAAGAAAGGTCAGGATGGGGTGAGGGTGAGGTAAAGACAAACTTCAGCAAGTTTAAAAGAACAGATAGACTGAGAAATACTTGATGACTTCAGACCTTGGCAGCCTCTAAGAATACTGTGTCACTGATGTGTCTCACTCCACTCAGGATCACAGCCAAGGCCACACCTGCAATGCACATACAGCATATGTTTTTAAAAAAGACTGCGTTCACTTAGTGCGTTTTGTTTATCAGCCAATGATTTTTCCCCATAGTGCAAACACTAGGCTTTGGTTACTTCTTAACATACATAATTCATACCTGGATGAATATCAATTATGAATATTCATTTTCTTTTCTTTTTTCACCTGGGAAGATGTAAGCGTTGTTCCCTTGTCCAGGAGTAAAGACGCGGCCATCACTCAGAGTTACTGGACCGAACGGACTGCCACTGGCAAAAAGACATCTACCCTGTGGGACAAAGACACAAAGGATGAAAGAGTGATTATGGGTGATGGGAGAAAAGACAGGACAATAACAGGAAGAGTGATTTGACACTTGACAGCACAGGGACTTTTAATGCTTAATTTCAGAGTTAGCCAAAAAGAAACAAAGAAAAGGAAAGCAGAAAGAACTGTGTACATCAGTGAGTGTGTAGGCGTCCTCTGCTGTGCACTCTGCTTTAGTAGTTGGGTTACTCAGGGCAAAGATGATTGGTCGTTCGTTCAGGGTTCCCATGGCCTTGATGACATCGTGGGTGAACAGACGTCCAGCTCCTGCCACACCTGGAAGAAGAGAAGTGCTGGTCACCCTGTGCTTGTTATCTAGCATTACCGCTCAAGCGGCGCCCCCTATTACAGAGACTTGACAGAATGATTTAAGACTATATTGCAAAGCTGATTGAATAAATAATAAATAGCCTAAATAAAAAATATACTTTGTCAGTTGACCTGATCCAATCTCCTGTTTGGATCGAATGTAATAAATTATAACAACAACATTACAAATAAGAGCATATTCATTATCTTATTCAGTTTCTACCGTTACATAAATACAGAAAACGAGAAGTTCCTTACCAATGATAGCTGTGGGTTTGATGGTGTTGACAGCATCTAGGAAGCTTTGTGCATTCCCTGGACTGTCATGGACAAATGCTTCCTGGTTAGTGTCCGTTTCCTGCTGTCTGCCCTGGAGTCACATACAGTACATTGGTGGCAACAATTAATCATTACAAATATAGTAAAACCACTGTTCACCAATTATATAGTTTATCAACGGTGAACCAGGCAGGAAGCCAGACAGACATATAATGTAAGTTCTGGTCGTTTATGTCTGTGTCACACACACTAACCTTTACTAGTAAGCCATATTTATCGTACATCCAGATCTTTTCTCTGGCCTCAGCTTGGGTCATCCCCGTCTCCATCATGGCCATGACAATCAGATTGGCAATACCAAGGGCAGCCTAAGGAGAAAAAAACTCATCCAGTTAAACATTCAAAGTACTTTGACAGTGTATCCACACTGTAACTCGAACCTTTATTTTGAAATAAGAGAATGACTAAGCAAATCCAGCTTTTCCCCAGAAAAGTTCTGGTCAATGTTGAGCACAGTTGGGATTCTTGTAATGTTGGACTATCATTTGTTACTGTTGTTGCTCTGGTCAGTAGGGGGCAGTATGGCTCTTACAAATGGGCCTATTTTCTTATTTTGATATATGGGACTTTCACATTCCAAATTGGGGAGAAAAAAGAGAAAAAGGCCAAACACAAAGCAAAACCAAGAGAACTCAAATTGACTGATTACTGGATAAATATAATCTTACCTCGCCAGCTCCCAGGAAAAGCACCCGGTGTTCAGTGATGGGTTTGCCAATGGCTCTCTGCGCTGCTAACAGACCAGCAAGGGCTACAGATGCAGTGCCTGGAAACATGCAGAAGAACACAACAGTAAACAATGACGTATCTGCCTTGAAAAATAGATTATTCACTATTTGTTTTAAGGTAGGAGGGTGGGATGGGTCTCCATTCACTTAATGAATTTTTTTAAGGCATGTTGTGCTTGTTGTTTTATTTTCAGACAACATAGCTCATGAATACATTGTGTCTCAGCACCCAATTCTCAAAACTCAGCTATCATTGTTCCCTTAAATTCACCACAGCTGAGTTTTCAAAATGGTTCCTACTTGCAACTGCACTACCCCGCAGCAGTAATGTGACTTAAAGGTCACAATATGTTCACTGTCATGGATTATTTAATTAAAGCAAGTTTTAGGTTCTGCAATTTTATTTTCATGGTGAAATAAAAAGAAACCAACAGCTGGCTGAAAGGTAGAAATTCAATCTAAAAATGCAACTTGCTTTTAAAAAGATCCCCCAACAATTACACAATTAAGAGGATAGGCAACTTGTAGGGATGGGCAGAAACATGCAAAACCTCCTGAACTGTACTAAACTTAATTCAATCGTTGATTTTAATTGAACAGGTATACTGGCATTATGACAAAGTACAACTTCCAAGTGCTGTGTGAAGGGTTATATGTGAACCTTGGATATCATCGTTGAAGGTGCAGTACTTCTCCCTGTACTTCCTGAGGAAGCGGAAGGCGTTGTGGTTCCCAAAGTCCTCAAATTGGATCAGTGTGTCCTGCCCGTATTTGTCCACCACAGCTTCCATGAACTCATCAATCAGATCATCGTAGGCTTGAGAGCGATCTCGCTTCTGGTACAGGCCCATGTACAGCGGATCCTTGAGGAGAGTCTGATTGGAGGGCAAGGACAAACACATGAAGGATGATGAGGTTTCCTACTTTCCCCAAATAACGTACACGCCTACAGTATACAGAAAACATACACATCGCCCCCCTACCTCATTGTCTGTGCCAACATCTATCACCACAGGCAGACATTTCTCAGGTCTAATGCCGGCACATGCAGTGTACAGGCAAAGTTTTCCGACAGGGATGCCCATTCCATAAACACCTAGGTCCCCTAATCCTAAAATACGCTCTCCATCAGTTACTACAACTGCCTACAGAAAGAGAGAGAGGAGGTGGAAAAGAAGTACATAGTCAGCAAAATTGCAGATTAACATTTTACAAGCACACAACTGTGAGCAATACTAAACTAGACCTTAGCCAAGTGAATGTAGAAAAATGTGGACGGTAATGGGTCAATTAACAAGACTTCCCTAGACTTACTGTGATATGTGATACAACTAGGAGTCTCTTTACACTGTAATATAGATACTAGCTGAAAATGTGTTACTTTGATGAGGTTTTCAGGTACTCACTGAAACATTAGTCTCTGGCCAGTTGTCCAGGATGGAACGGATGTGTCCTTTGTCCCGAATGGAGATGAACAAGCCTCTGGTGAGAGAAAAAAGATGATAATGGACTACTTTAACAATCAAGGTAAGATAATGTCTACTACAAAATAGGAACAGAAAACATATCTCCACCACAATAACATCCTTAACATTAGTTTAGTCAAGGAGTTGTTGACACAAATTTAACACCCATTCACCGCTATAAGAAAATAATAATAATAAACTTTATTTATACAGCACTTTTCAAAACAAACTTACAAAGTGCTTTACATGGTTGAACCAGGATTAAAACATTTCAGGACTGCAAAAGAAAATCAGACAGTTAAAAATATTACAAATAAAATGTCAACAGCTCAAAGCCTATTATTTTATCCAGAAGAATACTTTAAATTGTTCAGTTATATCACTTTTATGGAACTTTTATGGGAGGTAGAATTTTGTGCACATCAGGCCTACAGCAGGTAGCAATGTAGACTATAGGTGTTAAATATTAATTCCTGAGAGTTGAAGTTGATTCTTGATAGCTTTACCGCATGCTTACTTGGGTCTTCTAAAGATGTGTCCATACTGTGTGCAGGCCAGGCCTACAGTGGGAGTGTAGACAATTGGCATCAATTCCTCTATGTCTTCCATCAACACCCTGTAGAACAGCCTCTCATTCCTTTCCTGGATGCCCATCAAGTAGACGTACCTGTACGGAAAAGGAGGGAAAATGAGGAATGAGAGAGGAAAAGTTAAACCGTACAGAGGGAAATAAATATATGATTAATTACAAATGCTTAAAAGCAAAACAGAGAAGATCATACTGTGGCTATACTTTCCAGTGCTTTAAGCAAAATGTGTCCTTACTTTGCTAGGGGATCATCTATCTTCTTGAGATTATTCTGAAAGCGCATAGCCTGAATGTCCTGGGTCTCCACTTTGGGAGGCAACAGACCATGTATCCCCAAAATCTGTCGCTCCTGTAGAGTGAAGGCCATGCCCTGGGGAGAAACACACAAAAAAAGAGAGGAGTGAGTAGGGAGACAAAGAGAATGTAGGGATCTACCTTGTGTCAACTACTCGTTGTTAGAAAATGACTTGAAGTCAAGTTAAGTGACTTAAGAGTTCAACAGGCAGCATTGTTTTAAAATGATGTACTGTGGTTGTACACATATGTAAAGAGGGCCTGGTCGGATGTTATGTTTCATGCAGATGAAAGCAATTTTGCAGTCGGGGAAAGGAAGGAAAAGAGGTAAGAGAGGGGAGTAGCCTCAAAGAAGCCAATGAAGAGGACTCTGGGCAGAAACACCCCATGTATAAAAGAGAGGATGGGGGAGGAGCGGTAGAAAGTGTTTTCGTGTTCCTGCAGTGTATATGAGCATGTATGTGTATGTAGGTTTATAAGCCCAACTCTGAATGAAATATGGGTGTAACGTATGGAAGCCATAACGTCTGGGGCTGGGGAAGAGTGATGAATGCTGGGGGCTCCCCTGGCAAAATGCTGAGTCATGCTGATGGACCATTTCACTTCACCCAGCTCTGGTACTCAGTTCCTATCAACATAATTCAACATGCTGCAGACCTCTGATATCTAGTTTTAGTTTATCTCTTTTGAAAGTTTAAACGTTTCTTGGTTTGTTCAAATTGCTGTTAAGCATTTATTTTGAGTGCTTTGAGCGATTCAAACAGGTCTGACAAAAGTAGCTGAATCTATAAAATGTAAAATAATGCATATCCTGAAAATCTGATATTTGTACTGTTTGTGTGTATACATCTAAAATATATGTATCTGTATATCCTATGATTTGTCTATGTGCTTCTATACATTGCATGCGTTTTTTTTTTTAAAAGCACATAAAATAGACATGGTTATGAACAGTTAAATGAAGTGTCAAAAATAAAAATGTCAAAATTGCTACATGTACACTGGACAGGAGATGGAGATGGTTTAAGTTATCTGTTGTTAGTGTTAGTTGTGTTAGTTAATGTGTTAATGAAATTGCCCAAAAGTGATCATCCATCCTGCTTACAAATTTTACCTACAAGAATTTCATTTGTTTTGAGTCTACATGCTGAAAATTTGTTTTGTATAACTAATGCATAAAATTGGGGTAGAGGAATGTGAGATCATAGGCTTTTAAGCACATACAGCATCATCTTACAAACTATATTTTAATTATTTGATTTAATCTTGTTAACAATGCAATAAACAATGCATTTTTGCAACAATATGACCTTTACTGTTGGGGTATATGATGAGTCATGAGAGTCATGACAATGCAGTCAGTCTGCTGATGCAAGTCACATCTGCTCCTGCAAATAGTCTTCCTGTGAGTAACCAGCAAGCTGCTGTTTTCGTCTTGCTTTCAAGAGTTTCACTGCCATCTAAATATAAATCACAACCAGACAGCAATATTGCTCACAGAGCATTAAAAAGCCTTAAACCTTCTTCTCAAAGCCAAATAGATAAAATCAACACAATGAGGAATCAGGCCGGAAGTGCAATGTGAATGTAGTTGCTGCGCATACAGTATTTCTAGGACCATCAGCCAGTTAGCCTGTGACCACTTTACATGTAGGTTGGAATGTCTATATTTAGCATAACACGTGCAGTCTAGGCTAAGCATAACCTGCACAGAGTGAGGTCATGTCACTTCAAGCAGCTACAGCCTCATGTTACAAATGTCATTTGTAACTTTCAGTAGTTGGAAAAACTTGACAAGAAAGACACCAAACAATGCGATACACATCTGAAAGGAGTATTAAACATACATTACAGAGCGACCTACACCAGCTGAAAGTCCGCACCTTGCTGTAGGAGTACAGAAGTGACTCTACTGTTGGTGGCCTTATAGGTGCATGGCAAGGCAAGTTTATTTGTATTGCGCCTTTTAAACACAAGGCAGTTCAAAGCGCTTTACATAAGGCATAACATAATTTAAAAGGCAGTGAGAAGGAATATAAAGAGCAGAATGAAAGTAAATAGACATATACAAAATAATAAAAGACAAAGGAGTAAAAGTTGCAGCATCTTTTTGAGGCCATTGCTATCCTAACTTCTAGTGTTTTAAAAATGACACCACAAGTACAGCTGCTTTGGATAGATTAAAATGACATAATAAATTAGTTAAGCTTCCTAAATGCCTGAAAACCATCCCCTTAAGGGCTCAGTTTAAACCAAGTGTTAGAAGCTAGGCCAAGTCAGACAGCAGAGGAAAAAAATTAATATCAGCCAAGTGCTGGAAAACCTTTGGCTCTGACTGGCAAGTTATTCTAGTTTTTCAGTAATACCAATCCCTGGCCAATGGAGGAGATTAACTGATGCTGCTTTTGACTGCACTTTATAATGCCATGTTGTCCGTACTGTAAAACAATTCACACTGCTCTGTATAGCAGCATGTGCTTGCATGATCGGCTCAATATTTAAAGTTACTGTGTATTTGGTGATTGTTACATGTGAATGCTGACATATTCTACTTCTTGTAAAAATATTTTACTTTGGGGATCAATTCAAATTTCGACCAGCCTGCAGACATTTAAATATATTTGTGTTCATTAAGATATAAAAAAAACACAGTCTATTAAAAGACAGTCTGTCAAACATGTCAGAACTGTCAAGTCCATTCCTGTCCGTCACACTACAACACAGCTTTCTGCTATTTTTATCCAGAGATAACAGAAATATTGACAACCACTAGGAGATGGAGGAGAGTCAGAGGATCAAAAGCCAAAACCCTGGTCGAAAGGAGACGGTTTTTAAATAGACAACATTTTATATTGTGTACACTACAGTTATGATTTGCTGTAAATTTCTTGGTATTAATTTTCCATCGTAACCAAAGATTTTTAAATTCTGCAATACAATTATTTTCCACCCCGACACACAAAAAGCTTATGCCAATTAGCCTAGCCTACTTCATAACATGGCAAAATTGGTATGGATCCACAAATGGGCTGACACGCTGCAATAACGCTGTTAATAAAGCTGCCATCTGTTTAACCACTGTCTTTTTAAATGCTGACACATATACACACAGTCAGTAATCCACTCACTTTGTTGGTGCGTGGGTTGAGCATGAGGGGCTTGCCCTTCTCTTTGGTGTGTGCCCATCTGCAGACAGAGACACAGGGCCTCAGGGACCAGGTTGTCCTCAACCTGGATAACATGGTGGACAGTCACCGGTCTGGTAGGTCCACTGGTGGAAAGCTGCTGAGGAAGGAAAGAGAAACAAAGTTGACAAAATAACTTACTGATGACTATCTATTTCCATCTTCATCTTCCTGCTTGGGAGAATCACAATTGATTCACAAAAGTTGGCCATAGTAAGTAAGTAGCTGTTCTGGGATGCTGACTATTACTAGCAGGTCTCCTGGCAAAAATATTTATGTACAGTAGTTCATATTACCATGGACAAATAATGTTTTCAAGTCTAAATTGAAACATACATTACCAGCATGTGCAATGATAACTTTGATTATTCGAGTTTGGGGCAGTCATAACTGTAAAACAAATGTATTGCTGTCTCTTACAGTTGGCTTCCCACAAGATTCAAATGCTACAAAAATCTACTTGTCAATTTGAATGTTTATGGTGCGTATACATGTGAAAGTACTCCTCAGTGTCAACGAGTTGTTAAGAGTTATTGCTTTAAGGTTAAGCCATGCTTGCTTCTGACAGTCATGACCTGAAGTGCACTGCTAGCACAACCTTTGGACATATGACATCATCAGACCCTTATCGCACCTTGGTATGACATAAAGCTATCAGTAGTGAAGACTGTCGGCCTACCGACACACACTTAATCACAGAAGCCTACGAATGCACTTGGTGTGTGTATGGACAGTCAGTCAACACAATCGAGGATTACAGATGCTGACAGCAGTGGCCAGTCATTAATCTGGATGTGGACAGAAGTGATTTAGTGCGTGATCTGAGAAACAAAGCTTTGAAAGATTGTCATAATCCTTTTCGCAATGAGCTCCACATGAAGACAGAGAACAAGCTAAATCAGAGTGACATTAGTCAACAGATAGGAAAGATGGGAAGACAGGCAGACAACATGTATCACAGGCTGGAAGCACAACTCCAACTAACAATCACAGAAATCATAAGTGGCATCTGCAGAGCATACCTGAAGGAATACATGACTTCTACTATTGTGGGAGTGAAGGAGCTCATAAATAAATAAATACACAAAACAGTATCTGATGGCAGAATTTCCCAAAACGATGCCACATCAACAACCATTACTGCATACTCACTTTACATGAGGGGCCCCTACCCTTCTTTCAGCTGCTGTTGGTAGCCTGGAATAGTATCGTCATTGTAAGAGCCATGTCATGCATGTGACCTGTGATTCGCAGCTATATTGTGTTGTGCTGTGTTGAGGCGAGTGCAGAAAAAGGCCAGTTACAGCTTCTCTGATATACCTTTGTAAGTTGTGGACAATTAAGAGCAGCCTTGCTTCCCCTCGTGATAATTATTGCAGCAAAAGGTCATCCCCAGGACTATGAAACCACAAAGTAAATCCTGCCTTCCCACCAAACTTGCAGAGCCAACGGACTGAAAGAACAACTTTAAATTCCCACATGTGATATAGATATAATACTATCCTGTGCTTTAAATGTTAATGTCATTGAGGGCAGATTGCTCAAGCATCGTGTTAATATAGAGCAAAGCAGAAGGAGATGTAACCACAATAATTTATCCACCCAACTGTTATACATGCTCATTTTTGCTCAATTTAAACAATTTTCCCGTGTATTTATACATTTTATTATCCAGCTCAAATTCCTTTTGGCCTTCCTTAATGTCAAGACCTGACCCAGAGGAAATGCAACTGGACCTGTAAGCAAGTTATGTGGAAGCAAGTTCTATTTTAGTTCCTTGTAGTCTAGTGGCTGAGGCTAGCAGATCTCTGAAGGAAGTATTGCTTTGAATACAAGATACATGAGGAGACTACAGTCAACTGCAGTCAAGTGTTACCAAATATATATATATATATATATATTACACATATATAATATATGTATATATATTATACATATATATAATATATGTATAATATATATACATATATTATACATATATTATATATATATATATATATATATATATATATATATATATATATATATATATATATATATATATATATATATATATATATATATATATAGCAGTGTCTAATTTTCCTTATAATTTAAACCTATAGGCAGATTACACAGGGAAAAAAAGGCTTGAGATCTAACTCCTTTGAATGATTTCATGGCCTGGAACAACATGCAGCTGAGCTCAGGTGGCTGAGCAAACCTAGAGCCAGTTAATGTGGCAAACAGCACTCATCTGTGCTGTCAACATTTCCTGCCCTCCTCCATTCCTCACCTCACCATACTTGCTTGTCTGCCCATGTTATCATAGTAATAATCACCCACACAAAACCACAAGAAAGTATCAATGGAGATAAGTTAAACAAATATAAACAAGCATTTAAACAAGATGCCACTCTCATGCTAGATCAAATAGTGCTTGCAACCGTTATTCTTTATGCCAATCCCTGTGTTTAATCACACTATGCTGGTTTACTTTTGATGGGCAACTAAGCCAGTTTATAAATTACCACTGTGGTCTGATCATGTGCCCCTCTCTTTGAGTAAAATATCTGATGAAAGAAATTACAAGCATAGCCAGCTGGCTGAGTCTTGGCTTACAACTAATAGATATCCAGGAAACGTTGCCTAGAAAGCAGCATTAAAACCAAGGGCCAAAGCGGCAGACTGAACAAGCAGCAGACATGTTAATGCTCTGTTGATCTGATATTCAGAGGGGAAACTGCCTTGATGCAGCCTCTGTGAATTCTAGTCTTTGTGTTGTACACTGTCCAAGAAAGATTTGCTTCCCACCTGTTTCTAGAACATATAAAGCCTGGACACCTGATGAGGTCCATATTTGATACAGTGGAGGTACTGAATCTTTTTTCATTCCATTTCCTCCCAGACTTTATTAGTGTGTCAGCTCTAGGGAATCAAACATGCTGAGCTTGTCTGTAATTGTTTGTTTCATACTTTTTTGTGTCTGCCAAGTAGCAAGGTAATTCTGGCACAGAAACCATAATGAGACAGCTTTGTATCAGTGCTGGAACAACTAGTGTGAATGCACTACCTGGACACTTTCCACAGCCAGAAGCTGGCCTGGACTGTTTGTAACTGGAATTGTTTGTATAAAAATAGCTCATAAAAGTAGGAAACCAACCCACCTAGAATTGTGCAATTGGATTTCTTTAACGTAAATCAAAATTATAGTGAACTAGTTATTCTAAGCTTGTGCTGAGATCTCTCACAGGTACTGCACCTGAATGAGTAAACTTTAGGTTTAATGGCCACTGCTTAATGAATAACTCAAGGCCCGCTAATATTTACTTTTTAAATTCTAAAAAGATGAGGAAAACAGGACACACAGTCCAATCTAGCCAGACTATTAAGTCTTGCATTACTGTGTCTGGAAGTACTCTTAATATAGAAATAATTTGTGCAAACAATGACTGTATTGACTGAAGTAGGCATAATGTAATAACAAAAGGTTTCATTGCAGAAATGACTTACTGACAGAAAGCCAGTGCTCTCTTATGTAGACTATGCATCCACTCATAGTCTAACAAGCAATCTATCACACCCACGCTTTCATGTGTAAACGTTTTATGGTCTTAGAGGTGAATTTTACCGGGATCAGAGTACATTGGTATAAAAGCAAAAGCAGTATTACAGAGTATTAGTATAATTTTGTTACCTCAAATTGTCAAACAGACATTATAGCTGTGTAATAATTATTACACATTATAGCTGTGTAATAACTAAGAGAATTAATCTTAGTTATCTTAGCACTATTACTACCTCCATCTTCTGTATGGAGATGTAAGTGGATGGACGAGTGTTACTGCTGATTGTGAACATATAACAACTATGTTTACACAGAAAAATAAGACGGACATATAAAACAAACATAAAAACTGTAACTGCAACTCGCTACAGTGGTAAGCTACTTAGTTAGCCTAGCAATCTCATACACAGCCACAAACAAATAGCAGCTAACAACAGCTACTAGCTAACATTTGGCTAGCTCACAACTAACAGACCAAGCTGTGTCGTTATTTGAGCACCGGTTTCAGCGAACGTCTGAACTGAAAAAAAACACACAGCCCCAATGTTTGTACATGTTTGTTAAACTAACGCAGCACTCCAACACGAAAGTTTATAGCCTGATGGGTTACAAGCTGTCATTCATTGAGACCCCCTGCTTGCTAATTCCTGGCTCAGAAAAGGGAAGTTCTTAGATGACACAAAGACTTTCTATTTTCTAGAGAATAACGACTCGGCTTACCTGCTCTTGAATATTATAATACTGCGGTCACTTCCGTTGGACAGGTTATTGTTTATAAAGCATGTTTCTCCTTCAGTTAGCTGTAAAACTGTTGTTGTTTGACCTCTTGGTTCGTCGCCACTGATGCAGCAGAGTGGTGGTGAGGAGAGGAGATTCACGCAGTGTAGAAGAACTTGGCCGCTCATCCAATCACATGTTGGGATTTCCTTCTTGGTTACCGTAAAGACTGCGACATGCGCAAGCTGTTTTGGAGTGAGGCCCATCAGTCGTAGTTACTGTAAAAGAAGGTTTTCTCATTTTGATGAGCCTATAAGTGAGTTTTTAAGATGTTCTTTATTGTTAAATAAGAAAAGCTTTGATGTTTCGTTTTTATGCACATTGTTCTGTTGACTTTTTGATGTTTTGTTGGTTTTTAAATCCTGGTGCTAAGAGAAACAATAATTCATTCAGTTGTATATTTTTATGGTTGAAATGTCAAATTAACTTTTTTTCAGCATCACACATTATTAAGTGAGACTGCCTGTTAACCTTTTTGGGCTTTTTTTCTCTCACAACCAATATATTGTGATATTGTGCCTTGTTGCTTTGTGTGTGCAAAATAAGCAAAAGAAAAACAAACAGTGCACCACAAAAGAGCCCAGCAAGATAATAACATTACTAGCTAAACAGCAGAGGGCATTAGAGGTCTGGTTTGAATTGGTCACCCAACCTCAGATTTCACAATGCAATAGGTTAACCTTGCCCCAATTTGGCTACATTACATTTACACCAGGCTATAAATGCTGTGGTGCACAAATGTCCCTACACAAATCTATATGAATCAAACTCAAAATACCCTTAAATAACTAATTCCAACAATAATTTTTAGCTCAATTGGCATTATGCCATGAAAGCAGAAAAAACAAGGTTGAATAATAGTTTAAGTATTGTTTTATTAATTTTTCAGCAAAAACAGAGACTGCAAAAAGAGATACTATCAATCAATATTGAGCATTTAAAAACCTGACAGCTTTTTTCAAATGAAAAGCTGAGGCCTCCTTGAAGCGTTAGTACAAAAGAAATAAGAGCCCACAGAAATATGACTGTTCAACAAAGCGACACATATTAAAAACAACAAAGTTTAAGCTATTTGAATAGCTGTGAAAGCCATGCAGAAGGGAGAGGATATGTTACATGCAGCAAGCTGGAAGCATCGAGGTGTACTGAGGCACATATTCTACATTGCTTCACACACTTAAAAGACTTAACGTCGGCTCAGTAACCACATGTGTTACAGTATGTTTGTGTTATTTGTCAATGATGTTATTGCTGGCTCAGGTTACCTGCAGAGGTAACTGTATAATGCAAAATGTGATCATATGACCAGTATGGGTTAAAAACTAGACTCCTTTTAATTAGTTTGACTGCAGCACTGCTTTCTATTTCTATAAATAGACAAATGACTCTGGATCAGAAATGTTTTCTTTACTTGAAAACTTCTGTCAGTTAGTACAGCAATCCAGCCAAGGTATAGTGAATACCTTGGAGGTACATTATTGATGAAAATGAACATTGACAGTGGTTGCAGCTTTCATTGAGACTGAATGTGCTAAATCTACTCTAAATGTGCTTCTTCTATCTTCTATCGTGAATATAAAAGAATATACCTGGCTTTGCTGTATCATAGGTTGTACTGTTAGCAATTCTCACGTATGGCTCTTAGGAAGTCATACTATGTTGTGCAAGTGATGATCTGCTCACAACTTGTGTATGTTGGCTACAGTGAAGGTGCAAGTATTAATGGAAGTCAACATTTTTAGACCAACTTTACGTGAACAGTTAACTTGTCAGCCTTTTCCACTGCAGAGAAAGAGATACAGTTGCTGCACTGTGGGAAGGTGGATATCATCCTGACTTAGGCTGCCAACTCTTGCTACACTAGTAGCTAGTAGCACTAGTGTTCTGTGTGTATATTGAGGATTAAAATGAATATGTAAGAGGGTATGAAAGACTTGCTAACTGACTGGGTATCAGATGCTGGACTGAAAGATCACCAAACAGATAAAACATGTCTTATTCTGTGTTGTAGCTGTTCTGGCAGTGTTTTTTTTTTATATACATCTCAGTATTGTGCCTCTGGCATTCCCAGTAGCCAGAACCTTGTGTACATACAGCCTATTGACTGTATACAGTCTATGGTGCACCCTCAGCAGAGCATTACATGTCAAAAACCAGGGATAGTGGAATTTGCCATTTCCATATGCTCGCTATTTGCTTTTTAGGTCGACAAGTGAAGTGAATGTCAGATGCAGTTGATTGAGAAATTAAGAGGCACAAGCCAACAGCCTTCATCTGTTAATAACTTACATCTGACTGTATCTTTTACCTGATTTGGTTACCTTGAAAGGGAGACATCAGATGCCAGAATAAATGACATTCTGAGGGTCTACTGTCTAACACGCTGGATAGAAAAGTATTTCAAAATATATGTTTTGGTTATTTTCTGTTCCATATATTAATATGGTTACTGGGCAGCATTGAGGAGTTTTGAGTGCAAATCACTTCCTATTAAGGTTGTAAAGGATCTACATTCTCCAAAGTTACTGTTGTTTGCATTATAGATTTCTGTGGCTAACATTTAAGTGAGCAAAATGATGACAGATATCTGGCTGTCTAGTACAGAGAGGATAGCATCTTTTCAGTAAGTGTACAGCAGATGATGACCTTATTCGGTGCATCAGGCAGACAGGATATGAGACTATTTACGATTGAACTAGAGCAAAGTTTGCTGAATAATCATAAATTATTACCATAGAGCATTCCACAAAATACAACTCACTCCAAATTAACATAAAATTGTGCTCTAGCCTTCAAAGAATACAAGAATATTTTAAACACAAGAATATCATTAACAACAGTCTTGAGAAATATACTGTAGAATTAAATATGACAACAGTTTTATACAAGTTTACAAGGCATGTAGCTGTGACAGAGCTCATTAAGTCACTGTGGGAGTGTTAAAACAGCAACAAATATAATCCTTATGGTTCACCATGTAGCATAATTTGACTGATCGTTTTTCAGTTAATACATTCAGAGAAACTTGGAAAAAGCATTTCCCGTGTCACTTTCATTATTCGGCGAACATCACCATTGGAAGACTGTCTGACATTTCAGAAAATTACGGACTGACCGACACACAGCAAGGGATCATGTATAGAAACAAAAATCTAAAGTAAACTAAGTGATCCCTCTCTAGTAGGTTACGGTTATCCAGTACACATTAGCCTGGGTAACTCTTGTTAACAGGCTGACTGTTCCCTCTTAGTCATTTGCAGATGTTTGTGTCACAGAATAAGTCGCTATCAAGTCAAAGTTTGACCCATCTTTAACTTGACAAATGAAAGCAAACCACAAACACCACGGTCATTAATTAGCTGATTATTTCTAAATATTCTCATGTAGAACAAATCCTTGATATTTGCAATGCTAAGCAGGGTTATTTATATTTAACCCAAATGCTTGCTTTATTGCCTGAGAGCACCTCTTGACTAAGCTGCAGGATTGCTTGTTTAAGTGAGGGTTTTAGTCACAGCGTGTAGCGTGTCATTGCAATAGTAACAAAGAGACAACTGCTGCTAACACTAAGGTCTAATGTTTTAAGCAGCATATTCAACGACACTCCTCACTATGTAAAGCACTATGAGCATTTCCCATTGTGATGCTATACTGTGGTGGACCCTGAAGTTGAAATTCAACATCAAGAGTTGGGAGTCTGTGGTGGCGGAGTCCTGTGCTCTGGAAGCCTGGGCACCTTCCGGTTAATGTTCGGCTGTTTGCTTTCTTCCCTCCATCCTCCTTCTTTTCCTTTCTTCCCGTCTGATTTCTCCTTATTCTGCCTGCACAGTTTCAGTGCTCGGGATATGAACACATCCAGGTCGAACAGCCGCTCTTTTTGCTTGACAGGAAGTGACTCCAAGGAGTCATCATTTGCTGGCTGAGAAATGGTGGAAGTAGACGAAAGGGGTTGAGATTCTGCAGGAGGAAGAAGTGGCAAGGTGGGGGGAGACACTACTTGAGGTGACTGAGGAGGAAGTGGAGAGGTGGGAGATGATGGGAGAAGTGAGGGAAGGGAATTAGAGGAAGATGTGACACGTGGAAGTGGGCTTAGTCTGTCTTCATTATATTCAGCTGATGGTTGCCGCACAACTTCTGCGTAGTGGAAGACTGGAGTTGGGAGGTCAGTCGGGGAGATAGGGAGAGGGGGAGAGGAGGTGTAGTGGGAGGGTGAACGTGGCTCCAACGAAGGACTGGGACTGGGTGAGTGCAGACGAGACTGGGTGCTCTCCACCCAGCGAGAGATCTCCTGGAATAAGTCCCCCGTCTCCTCCTCTTCTGCTCCTTCCTCCTCCTTCTCTCCCAGGTCCTCCACGCTGCCACCAATAGGCTCAGCAGGCACAGGGAGGATGTTAATGTTACGCTTCCAATGAGACAGATCCAGGATCAGCTTAGGCTCTGAGTAGTGTTGAGGCTTGCCCTCCCTCCAGGCGATTTTATCCAGATATGAAGGAGAGCCCACTTTGTAGTCACAGGAGCGGCCACAGTCCAGTTCCCCATACCCCAAACCACAGGCCCGTTCCAGAGAGGAGTGAGAGTTCTCCAGGAAGCGTTCAGCTGAGCTGCTGTGGGAATATTTGCGTGGGTCGACCTACATAAGACAGATGGGGAAAGAGAAGATGATAAATGGGGATAGTAAAGATAATAGAAGATACTAAAGTGAGGAATTAATTCCAGTTCTATTATGTGTTGAGCTGCTTTGACTCATTCTAATTTGTTACTAAATATCCTATATGTGTTGAATTGTAACAGCAATAAAAGATAACCACATGAAGTTCAAGAATACTAAGAACAATAAGAAAGTTCATAAATACTTAAGACAGTGATGGCAACCTTTAAAAGACAGTGCATTTACTACCAGACTGGTATGGCAAAAAAATTTAAAAAAATAACAGGAGCAAAGGGAGTTCTTCCACCACAAACAATTTGCTATTTGATTAAATTTTCCTTTTGCCAAATAGCAGGTGGTGAGCTTATGGGAGAGTGATTTGTAACATGATTTTTCTCATAAGAAGATTAAGAGAAAACAAATGTGCATGGAAAGACATTAACAAGGGCAACGGGGGGTAAAATAGCAATGTCAGGAAACAACATGGTGTATGAGAAATGTAGTTAAATTTCCAAAACACCATCAGTTACAGCACCACTGCTGTGACATTGAGGCTACACAACATCTCAGTCATGAGCTGATGTGTTGACATAGCACCTTTAACCAAATCAGAGAATCTTCACAACTGTGTTTCATTAAAATAAGACAATGGTCGGTATGGGGGAAAATGACAAAGCATATCCAACCTGGGCCTCCTCTAACAGTGAGGTGGAACTGGCCCGGGGGTCTCTCTGCACCTCCTCGTCTTCTGTGGTGTCTCCCAGGTCAGAGGTAATGTGGTCAGGGGGCATGCAGCGACACCTCCCGCCTGACTGCTGCCAGGACACATCTGTTGATAAACTGTTCTCGTACCTGCAGGAAGGCAGAGATTAAGTATTTATATAAGTCTTATAATAACTTCGCTGTGCATTATATTCAGTCTGATGTGTTTATTTACAGCAGGAACCTTAGGTCATTTTTTGTATCTCATTATGCTTTGCCAGACCTTTCCAAGTCAGACTTGTAGGCAAATGTTTGATGGATTAAATGATGGTACCATGTAGTAAAGTGGTCAAAATATTCTGAAAGCTCAGTGTGTCTCCATACAAAACTTATGAGCAGTCAGCCTTCAATGTTAGCGTTTAAATTAATTTCAGACTGTTAGAATTATGTCAGTATACACTAAAGTATTTTAAACAACTCCAATATACAGTAATTGTGAATTATAGCCTCAAATGAGAGGTAAATATTTTGTGTCCCTCCAAATAAATATATAATCTGAAAGTGCAGTGTTAGTAGGTTAGCTACACAATATAAAATTCGGATTAAAACATACTAAGAAATTAATTCCCCCACCAGTGTATAAAAACATAAATCTACACACCTCTCCCAGTGGATGCTGGAGGCCTGACTGTTGCTGTTGCTGAGGCTCTGCTCGGTGATGAGGCTGTCCTCCAGTTCGTCCTCGATGCGGAAGGGATGCGATGAGGTGGGCTCATCCTCTGGACAGGAGTACTGCTGGAGGAAGGGGTGGGACAGCGCCGCTTCAGCTGTCAGCCGATCCATGGGGTTAAAGGTCAAGATACGCTCAAGGAAGTCCACAGCTGAGAGGAGAAGAAGAATAGATCGGTGAGGGAGGAAGAGGAGGAGAAATAAAATGTAGTGTCCATCAAGTGTGTTCTTATACACATTCATCTTCCTCTCTCAGGGCTAAATTATATGTGTTAGACCTCCAAACCTCTACACCTTACTCTATCATCTTTTCATCCTTCACAGCTCAGAGAAGCCGCTGTCTTCTGTATCTTTTTTCTTTCATTACTCTTATTTGTCCCGATTCTATTTCACACTCCTTGACTTTCCTCTTCTTCCCACTACTACTACTTCCCCCCGCTCACCCTGAGCATCCACTTCAGGCAGCAATTCAGAAAAGGGTTTCTTGACTCTCCATCCATGACTGACATATGAAGGCATCACCTGGGAAAGGAATGGGATGGCAGTGGGGTTAAAATATGTACATAATTCTGCTGTGGTTATTTCTTTTTGTACATTTCTTTGGAGTATTCAAGGCACTCCACTAATTTAATTCCTAGTATAAAGCAGATTCTAGTTGAAAGCAACACACCTTGTTGGAAAGAGTTGTGTACACATCTAACCTTGTCTGTAGACTAAATAATTATAGTCTAAAGCTGCAAACATAACATGACAATGAGACCCTGTTCCATGTTTAAACAATCAGCTTGCAGACATATGACTAGCAGCAGCCACTGAGGCGTCACCTGTAGCAGGTCCTGCCTGTCCTCCTCCCTCAGCACTGGCACAGTGTCGAGAATCAGCTGCATCTGCTCCAGCTCATGAGCTCCTGAGAGAAGGAACCGACCAATCAGAGACAAGCAGAGAAGAGACTGAGGATCAGTTACATAAGCTCAAAAAAAAAAGGTGACCAATTAGGAGTCAAACAGAAATAACTAGGAGGTGTGAACTGTCAAGTGAGAGAAACTGTAAGGTAAAGAGGTTCAATAAAAATTATGCAGATAGGATGGAATACTCTGCAGTCAGCTATTAAAATAGTTTTCAATTCTAGAAATGACCACTCAAATATTATAACAGGCACTTTTTTTTTCATTTTAATTCCATCGCTTGAAATCACATAAAATGTCACTTCTTGCATCTTCATTTTCTTCTTCTCCCTCTGATTATTAATCTGTTTAAGAGTAAATCCACTCGGAGTCTAATACTGGTAGAACAGTAAAGCTTGAAATTTCAGGCATGTTGTTTTTCTGGTCACACCCAAACTGTGATGCCACAGATGGTACAGGATTTCTTTCTGTGCAGAATGTATAAAAATCCTAATCTAATATTGGCAGACATTTAGCCCCACTATGACCCAATCCTAATGTTAAACCAATATAACATAAACCATCCAGCTGAGTTTGTTGGGGGTCGTACACAACCAAAGTGCACTTTACTTTTGACAAATGATGGAGAACAAATATTTTGAAGTCACTGACTGTGGTGTAACCAGCATTGCAACATGTTTGAACTTTTCAGGTCAGTGCAGCAGTATTTTTACACCCATGTGATACCGTGTGGATTTTCCCTTTAAATGTTTCCATCAAGCTAATGGACACCAGCAGGTGGTGCAATATCCACACGTTCGTCATGCTAAGAAATAAGCAAGCAGTGGCAGTGTATTTGAATGAGAGTGCATTGCTTCCCCTATGGTTAACAAAAATATATTGTGCGATGTAAAACTCTGGTGGTTAAGTTAAAAGCAAGGCAAGCATCTCTAACAGCCGATGTGTGAAAGTCTAGCAGAGAGGAACACCAGGGAATGGATGATGCTAGTGAGTTTATGGCACCATCTCTCCTGTGGTGTAGAGGGCTGGTGGAGGTCAAATCAGCCTGTCAGGAGGAACTACATCTGCTTCAGACAGCAAGAATTTCTCTATCATCATTGTTATTCTGGTCAGGCAAAGAAGTAGCCTGCAGAAAGAAAATAAAGTATCTTTGGTGGAGGACACTCTGGAAAGAAAAACTCTCCTTAGTCCTCACCTGATGCCACCTTGTGATGCAGTCTTTAAGCACATTTTTTGCATCTCTGCTAGTACAAACTTTACATAAGTTAACAAAGGTCACGGTGTGTTTGAATACAACTGATTTACCTGATTGATTGCTACTGTATTCACTTAGCCACTCAAAGAATCATATTTAGGCTGATGTTGCTAAGATGGTCTGGTGTCACTTCCTCATACTGTGCATACTAATACTGCAGATACTGATGCTACTGATATATATTGCATATATATATGCAAGAGTACTAATTTCCCCCCTTAGAAACTTTGCATGTCTATCTTTATTTTCACATAACAATGCCAGAAATGCCAGAAAAGGAACTGTCAATTCCTAGGAACACATTTCTCAAAAACATCTTGCAGGACTTTTAGTAATAAGACATTTCTGCTGAATACTAATGATATGGTCATATTTCAGTATGTCATCAAATCAATGATCAGCAATATCATAATGTTTTTGTAGGACATCAAGGTCGCGGTGACAGTGTTTTGGTGGAGGCTGTATGACAAACAGTGGAGGTACCTGCAAACAGCATGCGTCCTGTGAGCATCTCAGCCAGTATGCAGCCAGCGGCCCACATGTCTATGGCCTTGGTATAGTTGTTGGGAGACAGGAGCAGACGGGGGGAGCAATACCACTTAGTTACCAGACCCTCGGACAGATAACCCTGGAGAAGCAGGTGAGGAAGTGAGTGAGAGAAAGATAGGAGAAAGAGAGAGAAAGAGGTAAGTTAAAAGACCGAGCGACAGAATGATATACTGCAGTTACATTAGGGATGAGCCTGCAGCAGATTGGCTTGTTACCAGTTAGTACCATTTAGTAGTGTACTTGTAAGATGTGTAAATCTGCATGCACAACATGCATGTGTATGAGGTGCTCAAGTTGCTCATATTCATTACAATCCTGCTGGCAGTTTGTTGGTAGTTATTTTTGTTGGAGTGGAAGCATCGTGAAGTTTGTAATGTCAGCTACAAAAAGGAAACGAGCTCACAAGGGATATTTTGATTTACACCCACAAAGACTTCATCATTTTGTGTCATATACGCTGGATACACTCTGCAGTGGAAAACATACTGAGTTTCACTGAGCCTTTGATGCTCTGCTGTAACAACACACGTCCTCTCATTAGGGCTGCTCCAACAAGCCTCCCTTCTGCCTTTTACTTTTGTAATTGTTCACCTTGCGAATAACACTGATGAAGCCGTGCATGGAGATGAGCCACAGGCGAGCGTATTTACATGCAAACCAGATTTATTTATAATGAGATGTTTATGCCTGATCATTAATGATCTTGTCGTTTCTAATATATATCACTCCACTCTCCGACCTTGAAAAAATCTAAAAATCTCTGCACTTACTACATGATATTTCTATTCTTTTTCTGGCCTCGTATCTCTCCTGAGCCAAATTTTACTGCCCCAGGCTTAAAACTCAAACTTCTTGACAGTCATGATATTTGAAAACTATATGCACAACAAAATATGCTTATAATTAGGCTTACACATTCTCATACATTTTTATATTTCTTGGCAGCTGTTGGCTAATTTCTTTCAATACTTCTCATACCATTTGAGTGCTGTGAATTGCTTCATAATGACAGACATTATAGGGAGACTGTGGACACTTAAGTCCACTTTTTTCTTACTGGTATACTATTCTTGTCCACTTTTGTCCCCAAAAATTGTAACAAATGCTTATGGTTGGAAAAGTGTCCCCAGAATTAGGCTGGGGTCCTTGTTGGGGTGTCTGATCTGCCGTTAATCACCCTTTTCCTATCCTTTTCTTCATCTCTCTACTCCTCCCTCCTCTGTCCTCGCTGCTCTTCTACCCTTCTGCTCTCCCATCACTCCTCTCCTAAAGTCTACTGTTTCCATTTTCCGTCTCATCATTCACCTATGTCTCTCTCTATCTGGTACTTCTTGCAGAATTACTCTATTTAGCAATATGCCATACAGACAGCATGGGATTTATCCTGGCCCAGATGCCTTTTCATACTCAAAATGGATGTCAGAAATTGCTCTGTGAGCTTTTTCACACCAGTTAAATTATCTTGGGCCACCTGTAACACCAGTATAATATCAACTTCGCAGGACACAGCCCCTCTGATGATTACATTTTAGGCCTGGCCCAAAATGATTTTACATTTTACTTGACAGCTGAAAAGCGAGTTCCTTCTTCATATATAAGATGGTAAAAAAAAAGATATTGAATTGTGTCTCCACCACCAGGTTTAGGGCATGACTGAGAGCCTTTATTCATCCACGCCTATGCTGCCACTTATACATCCCTTTCAGCAAGGTGCTCATACATGGAATTCAGCCTGGCCTAAAGGGTTTTTAAATGTCAAAATGTCTCTCTGACTTTTTTCGGGCCAGCTTTTATATTACTCCTAGAATACAAGATGTTAAATGAGTAGCCCGGTGGCACATGGTTGAATAAGAAGCTATGAATTGGGAAGTAACAGTTTTACAGCTCTCTCTTCAGCTGTTTCTCTTCTCTCTACTCTTTGCTCCTCCCGTGCCGCCTCTCCTTTCCTCTCATTCCTCTCCTCTTTACCCTTACCTCATGTGTACCCTCAGCTACCCCTTTTATGCTCTCTCCCTCCCTCCCTCTCTCTCCACGCCTACTTCTGCCCTCACTGCACCTTACTTACTGCCTCTCCTTCCCCTCCATGTCCTCCCTCGTCGCTGCCTGTTCTCGTCCGTGTACCAGCAGATGACAGAGCAGAAACTGATTCTGAGTGCTCAATGATGGTCTGACAAACATACACTCACCTTGTCTTCCATCTGTCTGTCCCTCTCTCCCCTCTTTGCTGATCATTCTCTACATCTGAGCTGTCCTTTCTGCTTCCCGGCAAGCATTTGATAGACAGTGACTTTCATGGGCTGGTCTTGTTTTATGTCAAAAGTACAACACTTTCAGGATGGAAAATTGTTTGATGATAAAGGTTCATCATAAAACAGCTTTGGAACTATACACTGGTTTTCAGCTATTTATCATTATAAAATGTTTGTTGGCTTTCTTCACTCCTTCCTTGCCTTCCTCCTCTTTTTCCTTCTCCCCCCTGTCATCACCTCCCACTTTCCTCTCCATCCGCTCCCTTAATCTCAAATCACCCCAGTGTTTCTCTACGTCACCATCAGCAGCTGCGACTGTTTCCCCTACCTTTCCTCTTTTCTTCACTCTTCACCCCATCTCTCTCTTTTCGCCGCCCTCCTCACTTCACCTTCTTTCTCACCTGTTTCATCCCTCCTTCTCTTCTTGTCAGTTACAGTTCCACTTTGATTATTTTTACCTGTCTACTCCAGCTGTATCCCTCTGCATGTCTCCCTCACTTCCTTCCCTTTCTTCCCCTTCTTTTCTCTTTCTTTTCAAACATTCTCTCCTTATTCACCTTTCCTCTCCTTCTTTCTCTCTGTCCTTCATCCAGGTCATGAATAATTTCTGGGCAGATCCAGCACTGCCTCAGCAGGTGACATTCGCACACACACACACACACACACACATACACCTACACTCATACTCACAGAAACACCAAGTTCCTACTGGTGTAGACTGTAAACAACACCACAAATAATGTTTTCTCTGCCTCCATTTCCCTTCTCTCTCTCCTCTCAACCTTTCTGTCATCTCTCTTTGCCTGAGCAAATGTTTGTCTGTGTAGTCAGAGGTGCACATCTAGACAACTCGTCAAACATTTCGATGCACTGCAGAGTCACAGTGTGCTGACAAAACCGCTGTGATAACACATGGGCCACGTGAGATACTGTAGAAGCACTAAGGAAAGGTATTTCTTTGGAGCGATTATTGTTAATTGAAAAGAGGGCACGTCACTGAGCGGTGAGAACTAGAAATCTAAACTAGCCAATCTTACTGTCAAACAGGCCATAATATAAAACCTGATTATGGTCGAGTGTGATGCAAGGACCCTATTTGAAAGCAATATAAATGAGACATAAAAAAACAGCGCCACCGGTCTTGCTTTATGGCTCAATATGAAAGTTAATACTATTTGTGAATTTCCATCACAGCTGAAGTCAATACTGCCCACGTCCATTACCACAAAATGTTTGAAAAAGCGGCGCTTTGGCTCTGCATTATTAAATAAGAGAGAGGATGCTTGCACATTCACTGCAGGCATCTGCTTTGGTGTCAACACTGCATCACAAATAGCCCAGCATCATCTTACACACATCATCATACACACAAGCACACACACACAAAACTCTGGTGATACAATTTTACGCTAATGAACAATGACAAACTGATGTTCTGCTGGCTAACAGACACATCAGCTGGGACAGACTCCCAACTAACTCCCACTATCCAACTCAGAACAATTCAAACCGTGTCAGCAGTGCTGTCAGCAGTCGGTTTAAAACTGGAGTGTAATGCAGACAGCACTCCTGTTGGTTATTAATGCATCCCTGTTATCAAAGCTTTGAAGCTGTAAAGGAAGAGGCTGATACAGCAGCACCAGAAAATGAAAAAAATACTATCTGCAGGAGCTGAAATACAATACTTATTGTGACATTAAATCTCCAATAAATGACCAATGACTTCATGTGAATTATGCATGTTTATAGTCATAACATCTGCACATGAAAGACACATTTTATCAGGCAAGTGTAGGACTTTGATAAAAACAACAAACCTTCTATCCCTCAATCTATCTATCTATCTATCTTGCGACAGTGAACATTGTGTTCTCTGACAGACAGAGCAGTTTCTGCAGGTACACAGTGTGAGAGCAGATATGCACCCAAACACACACACACAGTGAGATAGAAGTAAACCTTGTTTCTTCTGTTCTGCATGACCAAAACTACCTTCCTCTCTCTCACTTTTTCTCTCTATTTGATCTCTTTTTTGTTCCTTGTTTCTCCTCTTTGCACTTTTGCTCACCCTCCTTCTTTTTCTCCCTTTCTCTGCATTTGTACTTTTCACCTCACCTTCTTTCACCCTTCCATGACTCAATATTCCCCACCCTTGCTCCTCATCTGTTCTCTGCCTCCCCCCCTCGCCATCCCCTCCACCCTCCTCTTCCTCCTCCTCCAAACGCACCCCCTGTGTTTGCACCCAGCTGATCCCCAGTCCCGTGTTCAGAGCTGACAAAGATCGCCTTTCACAAGAGCTCCTCTCCACATGTACAGATCTAAAACACACACACACACACACACACACACACACACACATCCTGCCCTGCTTGTGTTACAGTATTGCTGTGGGATCTTCGTGCATAATAGAGCAGCACAATGGAGCAGTAAATTGTCACAGTAATCTCTCAGAAGCCTTCATCTACAATGGACAGGCTAATCACAGGGTTTGATTAGCACACAACCTGATACCAGGTTTGGGAAGAAGACGATAATAACAGGGTATGGGCTGGAAAGGAGGCCTAATGTGAACGACACAGGTCGGCAACATCAGACATGGGGATGTGTAATCAGAGATGCCAGTCAAAGAAAAAAAGATGGCTTTGCTGTACTGCAGTCGCAACATGTAGGATCCCTCTGAGAGGTGTAGCAGTTACACACTTTTCAAAGTTTGAGATTTAGAAATTAAAAGCTGATGTCTAAGATGTCACCTGAGATACCACATCGAGAAGACACCAGAGAGACAGATCAATTATTCTGCACTTCAACTGTGAGACGGACAAAGCATGTGTGCAAACCTACTGATTTTCTATAGGAGGATTCGTTTGCAACAGTATCCCATCCTACAGTGTATCCATTACTACACACTGCGTCAGAGCAATGAGGAGAGTGAAAAATCCTCCCAACTTTATCAACTTTGCTGACTTGAATATTTATAGTATGCTTCGTTTTTGCAGAACAAGTTTCAAAGAGTGCCATTTTCTAACAAGTCAAAATCACTGCAGCCAATACTTTGTGGACAGAGATCTCAACTTTTATGCTGGCTTGTCCTCTGAAGATTATGGATTTATAAAATTCAAATAAAAAGTTTCAAATAAAACTTGTTAAGAGAGCATGAGCCTAAAGAGAATAATGATCACAGGCATTCACTGGCCTCTAGTCAAAGAACACTTGGCACATTTGCTTGATTTACATGCCCCCCAAAAGATCACTAAGCGTAATTAGGTTAAGGCTGGAAATGTTTGTACAAGTGTTGCTGATTATAATAAACTTCCAGCTTATATTATGTCATGTTTGGTCATCAGTCTTTTCCTTACAGAGGAGCACTTTAAAAAAATATGACATTCAGCTACTAGTATATATGTATAACCAAGAAAACCATCATCATTTCTAAACTTGAGAAAGGAGAATGTTTTTTGTGTTTACATGGACATTTTTGAAATTAGATTACCATTGAGGTGGAGAATGAAGAAGACTGCACACACATGTAAGTAAACACACATGGAAATGGTGCAAATGTCCTTGCAGTATATGTGTGTGTGTGTGTGTGTGTGTGTGTGTGTGTGTGTGGTGGGTTTCCTTGTGCGTCTCTCTCTTCTCACCTTATGAGAATAGTGAGGGTCGACTATCCTGGCCAGACCGAAGTCTCCGATCTTGAGCAGCAGTTGGTCTGTGTTGATGAATATGTTGGCAGGCTTCAAATCTCTGTGCAGGACGTTGGCTGAGTGGATGAACTTCAGTCCCCTCAGCAGCTGGTAGAACAGCAGAGTAGCGTGACCTGTTCAAGGGCAAAAGTCAGATATCAGGATACACTGCACTGCTTCTATTCTCACTCTTGTAATTACCGCAACACTGCTTATTCCTGACTCAGAGCAAAATGTACCTTTTTTGTGTGTTTTACTCTGACTTGCTTAGTTATGTTTAATTGAGTAAAGCTAGTATAGATAGGTTACTATATCCACATATGAGCCAGTGACATAACTAAAAACATGAATGAATGATGGAAAGACTCAATGAACGAGCACATTTTGGGTAAAATTCTGATCTAATGTGTGACTTGTGGATATGGGCAAAACTATTTTGGCACATACAGTATGTCAAAATGATGGTTTACTTACCGAGCATATTTATGAAGAGGAAACAAACAAGCAAAGGTATGAATGAGTCAATGTAATGTAGATGACAAAGTACTATCTCAGTATGGTCTGTCTCCAAAGGGTGTGCCGCTAAATCCCATAAATCACAATGTAAACAAAGCCAGCAGCGCAGCAACAAAGTTCCCTTTTGTTTCCCATACCTGTGTGTAGTGGTCCTTGTTCCAGCAGCCGTGCCATGTCCGTCTCCATGCACTCCTGGACGATGTACAGAGCACTCAGCTGGGTTGGGTCTCTGGGCAGTGGTCGTCCATACGGGGCCAAAACCTCATGAACCCTCACCACATTTTCATGCTGCAGCCGCTGGGTGATTTTGACCTCCCGCAGAGCGTGTTTCACCGTCACGGCATCACGCATCACCAGCTTTTTAATTGCCACACGCTGTCCGGTGCGCTGGTCCACAGCTGAGAGGACCAGGCCTGTAACACCCATGCCAAGAGGTCGGAGGTCAACAAAGTGACCGCCCAGGTCAAAACCATGGAGGAAGAGGGGGGTGTCTTGTCTGGCCATGACAGCTCAGTCTGGAGGTGTTAGGGACAGATGATAGATGGATTCCAGGTACCTCAAGCTTTAATATTTAGATTAACAGTGCTTTCTTATTGTCGTATGCACATAATGTTACATCTTGCTGGTGAGTCCAGAACCTTAACTAGAGACCTGATTTTCCTCTAGGTAGCTGGTGCATGTTAGATGTCTGTTCTCACGTAGACAAGACCCAAATTCAGTACCCCAACTAGTCTGGTGAGAGGTGGTGGCAGTTTTAGGGGCCCAGGAAAGTTCCTGTAGGATTTTCTTTTATCCAGAATTGTGGCCCAGAATTTCGAGCTGTACTCGGTATTGTATGCAGGTTAGAAAAGGACTTATTTCCTTCAGGCCTAAGAAGTGTCTTTGTGCATCATCTTCACCTCCTCTTCTGCTACTGTGTGTGCAGATACTTCTTAAAACACACTTTTACTGAACCAGCTGTTGTTAACACAACCTTTGAGGTGTTTAGGACAAGGAGTGTCTGAGCAAGAAAAAGAACCTCAGAAAGGATCGAAATAAATGAAACTAAGTGGGAAAAAATCTAACATTTGGTTTAGTCAGTGATCTTGCAGCTACAGGTTTAAACATGTGTTGGTAAAGCATCTACAGTACATGTTTAAAAATAACAGATTTTTCCTTCGACATTTTGCCCTTGACACTAATGATGATGTCTTTCTCTGCTGCAAAGATTGATGCTGTAGTCTGGCTGCAGGGATGCACTTCTAACCTCTCACTGTATTTTCTTCACGCGCAGATAGTCAGAATATCAGTGAGCCTTATTAATACTACCCAGGGCAGGGGTATCCATAGAAACAGCCCTCTGTGTGGCTGATCCTGCTCTTACATGTGTAGATGCATCATGGGACAGCAGCAGGCGGACGGTTGGCTGTGCACTCCTCTCCCTCTCTGCACGCTCCACTGTGTTTGTTATAAGTCTGTAATCTTCATCGACCAGCCAAAGCCTTCAATAGTGAGGCAGGAGAAAGAAAGGAGGTGGGGTTATGTGAGTTAAATTAAATGAAACTCTGTTGGCTCCTCCTCTTCTTCCATGACACCAGAGACAGTCTCCGTCAGTCAGTCAGACAAGTTCATTCAGTGTGAGATCCACAGTTGGACAGCGGTCAAAATCTGGAAGTGTGGCACTCTCTCTGTGTGTGCATGTGCATACGTGTGCATGTGTTTAATCCCTCAGTAATCTGCTTCCTGTTGCCTTCTCATGACAGTAGGGATTTCAGCATCAGGCTGTGGTCACTGTGGAAAGATACTGCTGTTAGCTGTGTCGCTCAACACATCTGCTGCCGCTGCTGCTGCTGCTGCTGGGGAGCAAAAGAGGAAATGGGAGAAGATAAAGATGAAGGTTCCACAGCAACAGAGCCAGTGTGTTAACAGGGTCTGTGTCGCAAGAGAGTTACCATTACATAACACTGAATGGCAGCGTAACCTAATCGTCACCAGTAACTTAATGTGGTTAGAGAGGATAATCACATCAACTCAATGATGCTTTAATATCTGCTATATGATGCTGTTGACATTTCAGAGCAGAGAGACAATTCGACAGGATGGAAGGAATTATCATGGCAGCATTTTTTTTTTTCAATGAAAAACTCGACTTTTCTAGTTGCATTTTCTGATTGCCTCACACATTCCAACTTTATTCTGTCTAATTTAAAGTTAAGCAAATTAAAAGTGAATCAGCCAACCTGACATTTTAGTTCTATTTCCACCCCTTGAAAGGTCATGCTAGAAAACAAATGCACTGACTGTCTCGCACACCTAGATCCCTGGGCTGTAAGAACTCAAACAATCCATCAATCCATAAAACAAATCTCTTTGCTGTCAAAGGCCTGAGGGCTGGCTGGAGTATTGGCTCTCTCCCTCCCTTTCTTTCTAGAAATGGGGGATGTGCACTCAATAACTGCTCTTTAACAGCCTTCAAAATACATACAAACACACACACTCCATGTTCATGTTAGCCTCAGTCAGGGCTGACTGTCAGAGGCTGTAAGAGTGAAAGGTGAGAACAGAGAGACTGAGAGAGAGGGAGCGTTGACAGTGTTGCTGGGTGGGAGGTGCAGCACTGGGCTAACTTAATATATAATGCATAACCACTGGAGAGATGGTTCTTGGTGTTCTCTCTCAGCTTTATTCTCCATATTTCTTCAGGTTATGCAACCAGAATACATATTATAAATAGGAAGCATTTGCAGTTTCTTGATGCAGTGCAGTAAAATGTCTTAATTTGCAATCGTGAAACCCATTGTCAACATTCTTAGAAATATCACACTTGGCTTAAATTTTACTTTAACTTAGGTTAAGGCAGAAAAATGAAACTCTACACTGAAATAATATGATGTTAACAAATGTGTAGGTGATAGAAGATGGGAACAGACAAGGGTACATCCTGTTGTACTCTGGCATTGTGCAGCCGCCTCTGTGTCCCTGACTGTGTTTTCTTTCTCTCTCTTTTTTTAAACTCTATTTACTTCCCAACAGGCTTTAAGGCAGTTTTAGTTTAGATGGGAAACGCTGCATCCTCTCTGCACACTGGCTTCATGCAGCTGCCTTTGTGTGTCTACACAGACCCCAGTAACGCCCCTCTGACAGAACAAAAACAGTGAGATTGAAGTGCATCTAATAATACATGAAGCCCCATTTTCCAAAAGAGAAAAAAGTATACCAACGAGAAACAGGCCTGCGCTTCTTTGCCCTCCTCAACAAGCTTCACGTTATCTTCTCTATCTCAGTGATCTGTTCGGTGTGCAATAACAAGAGGAAGAAGAAAGAAATAGCAAATCCATCAGTACTCACGCAGCCGCAGCCTGCCGCCCAGAAACAAAGATCCGGGGAATAGATGTGAGAGATACGGGTCCCTGGAAGCAAAGAAAGTGAAACACGACCGCATCTCTCTCTTGTGTGTGATTGAGATGATACGGGGGGAACAGTCGGTACGGGTCGGCACCGGGGGCGATCCGCCGAGATGAGATAAGCCGGAGGCTGCTATAGAACCGGTTATTGTGGGCGACTGTCCGCTCTCTGTCCGCGCTTCAGAGGAGTGATCTGAGAGAGGGAGGAGAGAAGGGATCACAACGATTCAGATAGACCTGAGTGGCTTCACACACACTCACACACTGCACCATGGATGATTAAGTACCCATCTATCTCTCTCTCTCTCTCCCTCTCTCTTTCTCCTCTCTCCCCATCTTCTTTCTGTTAAGTCTCCCTCTCTCAATTCAATTCAAATATCAATTCAGTATGCATTACAATATTGCCAAAGCGTCTCTCTCTCTCTCTCTCTCTCTCTCTCTCTCTCTCTCTCTCTCTCTCTAGGACTCCCAGCAGCACCCTCCTGACCTCAGTTAAACCTGGGTCGGTTTAGTAGGAGTGCTGGACCCACTGGTCTCCAAACCTACCGATGAAATAATATAAGAATACATGAAAGTTAGGGGGGGGGGAAATCAGGCAATGGAACTTGAGGATAGCCCAAACCAGCCTCCAGCTTATTCTAGCTTGATTATTACTATAGGAGTCTTTGTTCATTGTGAGTGAATATCTTTTTACAGCTGCAAGGATGCCACCACATGTCATGGATTCCCAATGAGAAATAAATGTTTGTTCAAGTACAAGAGATCCGAAGAAAGTCTTCACTGTTGGGAGATACAGTCATAGAGATGACATGCTTATACTTGAAAACAGGAGCCGGATTTCACTGGAAATTACTGTTTATGTGGTAAAATATGCCACTTTTTCAATACCATAAAAATGAAAAAGTGTGCTGTCTGAGATTATTTCTAGTCTGTTACTTCATGATGGAATAAAACCATTTCACACTTTATTGGCCAAAACCCCAGTTTGAAAGTTTCAGAGGACACAAGCTATAGTCTATCTTTGACCAACTTTGTCAGGTCAGTGATCTTTACAAACAAGAGTAGAACTAAAGACAAAAGTGCAAAATTGTGATTTTAAAGAAAAAATCTACCGTTATTTGATATATCATTGGTTAGCCGTATTCTATATTAAGCTCTAAGAGTAATTTTGTGATGAAGTGTTTCAATTCAGTTTGTGATTTCTTACTTTTCCCAAAATCACTTCTTCAAACCCCAAAAAGCTGTGTGAACTTGTTGCACTGTGTTGGGTCGTAGGCCCTCATAAAGATGGAAAGAGCATAACAGGAGCATCGCAAAAACAACAACAGTTTCTCTGCTGTTTGCAATGTTTTATGGCTGTGTTGTATAATTAAAAAACAATAAAAATACAAAGTACCATAGTCTCACATCCTGTGGTTAGTAGAGGGTGGTTAGGGCTCTTATCAGAGTCAGCGCAGTGAGAGAAAGAAAAAGAAGGAGAGGGCAGGTCATGGTGAATGTAATGATGATTATGCAGAGGTGCTACAGGATTAACTGAGAAGACAGAGTCTGTAGAGAGAACAGAGACAGAGAGAGAGTCACCTTATGTAATGAACCCAGCATAAAGTGACACACTGAGCTTATGGCTCCTCTGAGAAGAGTAGAGGAGAGGGATAGTTCTGGATTTTGTGGGCTATTCCCGCTTCATTAAATGACACACATAGGTGACTATGAAAACAGAGTGGGAGACCACAGCATCCTGTGACCTTGACAGTAGTGTTAAAGATGTCTCTCTCATCTCTCACCAACCTGAGGAGCTCACAGTCTTTTTACTTTATTTCATAGGACACTTTCAGTTGAATTTTGTTGAACAAGTGTGATGCAGAAATCTGATGAATAGTTTGCTAAATGCAAGTGATTAGGTGATGGGTCAGTGGTTCCTTTGTGATTGCAGAGGGGAGGTTGTAATCAGAGAGCTGGTGCTGTTGGAAAAATGAAAGTGACAGAGAAATGCTCATCCCTTTCCAAACAACAAAGTCCTGTACCCCCTGTATCACATACCTAAAGTGAAGCTGCTTGGATTAAAAAAGCTTTAAATCTTCCGGTTGTGTATCTGCTCCTTCGCCTGTGTGTCGTCAAGATAAGACCGGGCTACAAATGGAACGTGGTGAAGAGGAAATTGTCAAATACTTCTGTTGCTTTTGCGTCAGAGCAAAGTCTTTTTCCAGATGTTTATATTTGGTAACAGTGAAGATGTCAGAAAATGTAATGAAGATCATTTTGCAATAAAAGATAAAATCTTTTCTTTGCCTTTCAAAATAGCTCAGTGTTCTTTGAATTACATACCACTGGCTTAAAGCTATTTCATCATCAATCAGGTGACATCAAAATATCACTGTAGACTCATCAGTCAGTCTTCAGTCTCTACGTCAGTGTTTTGATATTGTGATATGCTTCTGTCATGAACGGGACTAACACTGGTGCAGTTCAAGTGTATCTACAAGCACAAAGGCATGAAACAACACTTTCTGTGTGTATTTTTATTTTACTGCACTGACACAGCTTCTGAAATATTGCTAAATCACAACCTGCCGTTATTTACAACAGAAAGATGAGATGGCAGAAAATAAATGTGCTCTGATGTACCAAAAATAACCTTTTGTTCGCAATTTTGGGTCTTTTGGGACATCTGCGATTTTAAATTCCTGAAACCATCTCCAGGGGAGGAATAACACAGGTCATTGTTTTAAGTACTTCAAATGCAATAGTAGCTGGGACTTGAGGGAAAGTCATTAGCCACTGGAGGCTAGCCAAAAACTAGATAAAATCACTGGCATCTTTAATTTAAATAACACTGCTCACAAGAAACACTAAAAGGCAAAAATATAGGTACAGAAAGAAAATAAGAGGGAACAGGAAAGAGAGTTAAGAAAAAGAGAAGGAGAAGATGATGATTGGGAGAAAAGAGCAGCCAGGCTACTTGAATATCTCTTGTAAAGCCTTAAGATGTAAAAATCATGCTTAGATAATATGGATAATACTATGATACAGCTGCTGCTCGTCTGATTCTTTTGATTCTTTGTTCTCTGTGTCTGTTTCCCTTCTGGATTCTGCCCCCTCTAATTAACACTGATAGCATCTGACAAATGGAGACATCACAGTGTCGCACACACACACACACACACACACACACAGGCATGTATGTTGTCAGCAGCACCTGCTCCTGGTCTTGACAATGTGTGGTCATTATTTATGGGTCTGGCCTGAGAAGAAAGGTGAAGGGGAGAAATTCAAATAAAACCACGACACCGTACTGGTTCCCCATTTATTTGTATTATTGTTTCATAAAAAGGAGAAAAAGTCCCTCTTTGTCTTATCATATCTATAAGAAAGCAAACATTCCCTATAATCTACCATGTGATACAGTTCAAAGGCAAACTGTTTGTGATAAGCAGGGTTCTTTGTTACTTGTTTGATGTAAAAGCTGGCAGAATATGTAACAAAGCAAAACAAATCCAGAAAATGCATTTAGTATTAGAAATGTTACGTGAGTCATGAAGGAATTCACTGGACAGGAGTCCACCTTCAGCACAGAGTGAGCAGCAGTATTGTGTGTGTCCTTCTCAGATTACCTCCCTCCAACAGATCCCTGTCTAAGTAGGAAAGGAAATTAATAAATTAGAGGGCAGGCTGAAATTTCCCTGTGACAACATCTGGCTTAGTCGGCTCGCATGGTGTGTGTTTGTGCTGAATGTTTTTTTCCAGAGAGGTGATGGCCCAAAGAGGAGACATCTGTAGGTGTTCACAGATGACTCATGAGGGAACAGCAGATGCTACAATGCCAAATCATATGCACAAGCAACTCCCCAGTGAATTCAACACTTTTCAGTTCTTTGTTTTTTACCTTTAAGGTGACAGAAAGCGAAGGCTGAACATAGTGGTTGTTATAAAACAGGGAAGAAAATCTGATTCAAATATCATGCCATTATTTTCCTTGAAGGTCTACAAATCCAGTATTTAAAAGGTGCACCCCATTGGTTTTACATATGAAGTTCAGTTTACTCATCGCAAGGATTACTGCTGAGCCTGTATTTTTGATATATCATTGGTTAGCCGTATTTTGCGAGCTTGACTCATACTAGCGACTTGTGGGTCCACAACTTTATAGAGGTCCAATACCAAATCACTGGAATAGCCTTTTAATCAAAGGGGAATGGGTCAGCAAGGTGGATGAGCTTTCTCTGACAAGCTTGGTTTATCTTTTTTTTGTCAATCTTATTTATAGCTTTTCCAGTCATATGACAAACCAAGAAAACATTAAAACATAACGTCACATCCATACCCACCCAGATCTACGCATTAAAAGGACAAAACTAATTGAAAATGCAAAGAAAATCAATTTAGCAAAAAATAAATAAAATAAAATAAAACTGCAAAAAAAAAAAAAAATGAATAGTGCAGCAGTCTTAGATGAGTTATCCCATACATCTCACAGTTTGTGGTGGGATGCCTCAAATTATTGTCAAAGCCCTCACCTCTCTGGCCTGTACAAAGCAAGCTGTTTGAGAATAGAAAACAATAATCAATACAAATCTTCTTGGTTTCTGTTCTTGCATAACTTACTGATAATTTACTTCAAAACACAGCTGCTCTGTTCAGATTGATTTGTATTATTGACAGAACGCAGCATTACTGGGAAAGAGCACTATCTTCCTTGCTGCACCGCCTGATATCAAGGGTTCACTCTTGAGATACCACAGTGCGAGGGGAGTTGAGTAAAACAAGAACACAGAACAGAAACCAGATGGGTGGTCTTGGTAGGAGATAGAGATGCAAATACACATCGAATGTAAAACAGAAACAGGTAGAGAAAGACGCCCGACAAGAGAGAAAAGGTGAGTTGAGAAACAGACACAAGCACTCAGAGATAAACAGACATGAGAGTGAAAGAGAGACAGGAGAAACAGACAGCTGGAGGAAGGAGGGAGGAAAACAGGTCTAAGAGCCGACAAGGTTATCTAACCGAGTGTGTGCCAGCAGTTCTCTCTGAAAAGGGCCGGCCTGTCTAAATGTCAACACAGCCCGGAGCAGTGAGGATATGCACTGAATACGATATGCAGTCGAGAGATATGAGAGGGACACACAGACTGAGACAGGGCAGCAGGGTCATTTACATCAGCGGGTGTCATTAATACAGCAGCACACACAGAGAGATGTTAATCACATGTACAGCAATTAATTGAAACTCCAATACAAGTAAGAAGTGACATGAAAGTTTTGTCAATATGAAGTAGATGAATAGCTACTGATAAAGGCTTTGAGAGTGTTTCTTCAAGCTCTAAAACATGACACTGAAACACTGAAAATCATAATAATACCTTTTATACCTTCCTGCATTCATGCATTTTGTCCTTTAATGTATAAATATAGTAACTGAAGGACAAAAACGTGAACTCATATATATCTTCTACTACCTCCATAGAGAGAGCATATTAGGTGTTTTTGGGCGCCTTCACCACCACAACTGCTGGTTCAGACTTTAAACACAGAGCAAGTTCTCTAACACCACCTGCAGGACTTTCTTTGTTACTGCAACTAAATGTACAACAAGTGTACAATAAAGTGATAAATGATAAAGTGCTGAAGTTGATGCTAATGGATATTTGTTTATTACAGGGGTGAAAATGAAGTTGACGCATAGCTGGTTTGAATTAATCATTAATGAAAAAGGTCAAGGGATAATTCACATTTTAATTAAACAAATGGTTGGAAGTGTATCTACAAGCACAAAAAACAGCTAATGTGTGACCTATGCTTTAATCTGTGCTCTGTGATGATTGATGACTACGGACGTGAGTTTATACTTTCATTTATCCTTTTGAAGACTGACAAGGCTTATGTAAAATGAATACTCCTATCTCCTGTATGTACGGCACTGTGGGCCTCTTAATCAGCAGAGTCAGGAGGTTAAGAGAGAGAGAGATAACCACCATGGGTCTCGTTCAATGTGATGCTCTGAATGTACACTCTGCAACACTGCTCTGCTGGAAAATAAACCTACTTTTTTTTTTTTTTTTTTTTTTTAAAGAAGCTTAAAAAGGTGTTTTGGCACAAAAAATGACCACAGGAGTACACATAACTGTTTGCTGTTTTCCCCTAATTTCATGATAACACATAATATGAGTGCAACTGTCAGCATGTCCTATTTATAAAGACTGACTTAATATTGCAAATTACAAAATGTTAAAAACACACAAAAAACAAACACAGTAGACAATGCAATACAATAATGTGATATAACTGCACCAAACTCCAAATTGTTGGGAAGTTTTCCTTTTTAATTTAGAAACATAATAAACACAACCAAAGGAAAACTATGCTGAACTGTAACTTAATTCAATACAGTTAACTGACCATAAACTTATATATATGTACCTAAATACTCTAAATAAGGTATTAAACCGCTGTCTTTTTGTTCACAATCACAAAAAGCTTAATACATAGTTGTTGTTGTCCTTCATTATAGTTCATTCCAAAGAATAAGGTTCTAGAGTATCTACATGATGCAAAGTCGAAGCCCTAATGTCCAAAATAGTTTTCTTTTCTCTCTCGTGATGTCATGGCAGCTGCACTGGGTTTACAGTCTGCATTAGAGACTAAAAGACGCTTTAGAGAGTAAGGCTTTCAGCAAACAAAATCCAACATTTTCTACTATTTAATTACTTTCAAAATGGTATCTTGTGCTATTGTCGCATGTGTTAGCCCAAAGGAAGGCCATAGTTGGGCTGAGACAGTACAGGATCCTTACTCAAACTTTATCATAAAAATCTCCAAAGAGAGAAATTTAGACAATAACTCAAAATTGAAAGCCATGCCCACATTCAGCAAAGTGATTTAACAAGTCAGAGCAACATTTATGCTGATTTCATCTGTGGAGGAATGCTCTGCTATGATCCCCTTTAGACTGAAACAAGGTTTGCCACTTTATTTAAATAAAACTTAAGATTTGTACAATGATTGGCCTGGATGCTTCTGTACACTGCTGAGTAAGCAAAATGAGGAGTTGGTGGGTGGTTGCGGGACGTGGTTCAGGCATAGAGAGGCTGGTAGCCACTCCTCCGGCTGCCAGACTTACAGGTGATCACACATACGCTCAGCATCCCAAAGAACTGCAACAGGAAAGATAAAGGTAATCAGACACAAGCTCTTAAAAAGGTATTTTCTGGAGCTTCACATGTTATATGACGGGACAAGCTCAAACACTTTAATTGCCATATTTGAATAGGTTATTCTTGCATGTGTACCATTTGAGGGAAGATTATAAATTTAGCCTTCTTTTCTTTTTTTGCTTTAGTAGATTTTTGATCAATACTGTACTCAACCTCTGTGGAAGAACGAGAATTACAAAGTAGTGTACGGGACAATCAGGAGGTTATTCCAGTCAGATATTTTCCCCTAAGCATAACTGAATCAGTACAGTGTACAAATATTGAAATGGCTGTCAGTGTGTGATACCACACTGACCCTTTTCTACTGCAAGAGGTAGCCCTCAACAGAGCTATCATTGTGTAGATCTTCTATTCGGGTTTAAATTTGATTTTCCATCCCTAGCGAGCCCTGTCATATCAGACAAGTAGTGCTAGGTTAGGAAACCCACGCACTTGGGAGGCACAACATGGCACAGAGAGATGAGTGTAATATGTAGCCTACTATTCCTCCATAAAGATACACCATCTGTTGCACTGACTGACATGTAGCTTATTCACTGTTGCCTTTACCTTGATGATGGCGAAGCCCAGAATGACCAGCATGGCGTAACCCAACACATCCTGTAGGAGGCGATCCAGCTTGGCCTCACAACCCTAAAACACATGCACAGTGTACAGTGAGTGAACATATTGTACATGCACATCGGAAATGTCTGCATGAAATGTAGCTCTTGCTTTATTGCCTCAATTTGATTTTGCAGACTTTACATTTTGAGTCATAAAAGCATCATAAAAAGAAACATTTAAAGCATTAAAAATCATTCAGTGTGATTCAGTATAATTCCCAAAGTCTTCTCCAAGTTGCTTACAGTCCCAAGCACAACAAAGACATAAGCACATGTCACCACATGTACACCAACACAGTATTTATGTGAAAAAGAGCAAAGTGTGCGTCTGTATGATTCACCTCTACGTTAAGCAGGTTTGGTTGATCCAGTCTGCCAGTGCACTGTGCGCTGGTACTGTTTTTACAGCAGGACAGAGGCACTGTGTTGTTGTGGCTGCTAAACCAGGTAGTGTTGGACCAGCTGGTGTAATTTCTGACACCACAGCACTGCAACTGCGCAGAGACAAAGAGAGAACAGACAGGAGTTAATACAGAACTCAAGAGGAGTCCGGACAATATGTAGATATATAGAAAAGGAAATACAACCTATAATGTGGCGTGAGTTTAAGTACAGAGGTTATTTTCAGATGTGTGAAGTCCTGTTTATTTTTTAACCTATACACTTTTATTCAACCTGCTTTATTTTCTACTTCTGCAAGCAATTTCCTGCATTTTCCAGGATGACTTTTGACAGACCCAGAGGTGTGAATTTGGAGCATTAGGAGCATGTAGGTGGTGAGCGCAGTACTCGTTTACGGACGTTATTTTTATTTGTCCATATTGTTGAAGACTTTTATTTCAGCTGTGCTACAAATACCATGACATATTTGACCATATACCTTGACATTGATACATCGTATATCAACAAACTGCAAAACAATTTTACATTCATTCACACTTTTGTTCTTGCATTAACACACAAGTCATCTGTTATATGGAAAGGATGACCTAACAGGTTAAGGCCCAGAAGTTAGTCTCATTTAAATATTATCCCGCCTTAAAGGCAAATTTATATAAAAAAGTAGAAGCAGTTATATAATATCACAACAATATGTGTTCTATCAGCTCTGCTCAATATCATATATTGTCTCCATCTGGCCAGTTTTCCACAGGAATAACTAATAAATAATATTGCGTTTTAGCTGTTGCTGTTCTAAGATGGCTTCTTTCTTAAAAGACAGGGGAGAGAAAGACAGACTGAGGAGTGAATTGAAAAAACAAAAGAGGGAAATGAAAGCAAGCATGTGAGAGAGAATGGAAGCAAAGCAGAAGAGGTTGAAAAGAATGAAAGTACAAATGAGAAAACAAAGCTATTTATATACAGCAGAATATAACACCAACCTGGGTCTGCAGGTAGTCCACAGCTTTGGTCTCAGCGTCCTGCCCATCATACTTTGTGAAGACATCATTCATAGAGCGCTCCAGGTCTCCACTTATCTGGACAGACACAAGAGAAAACCTCAATGTTGGCAGCCATGTACTTTACTAATGAGCTCAAAGAGTATACAAATGTGTAATAGCAGGTTTAAAATGAAGGAGATCAAATTTCTAATATGATTTACTGTCAGCAGCAAACATTGTGTGACAGAGAACCTGTATCTGTGACTCACCTTGCCCTGGTAGATGAAGCTAAATACCAAAGCAGCCACTTCAGCTGCAAAGATCAACATGATGATCAGAAAGAACTGTAGAGGAAGAAAAGGAGATAAGTTGTGAAGAAATGTAATGAGTAAAATAGAAGTGAAACAGAGTGAAAGGATAAGCAAAAGCTAAGGGGGAAACTAAAATGAAACGTCTAACATTGTAACTGACGCAATAAACGTTTGCGGTTGCATTTTCACCTTCAGACTCAGCTGAGCATGCAGCTGCAGAGTCTGACAAACAAACAGGTGTCAGGATGACTGAAGCACAAATCATGGCCTACACCTCCTCTCTCCTGCCACACACACACACACACACACACACTTACAAAGCTAAGGCCAAGTTTGGACTCCCGGATTGTGGCGCAGCATCCCACCAGGCCAAAAATGAACATCACCACGCTGACGCCGATGATGATGGCTGCTGGGATCAACGTGTACTTGTCCTGAATGAAGTTGTCAAAGTTGTCATAGCTCTTGATCACATAGGCACCGACGTAGGCCAACGCCGCTCCTGCAGCCTGCATGGAGGAGAAAACACCAACATGTTACACATCAAAGTGTTGATTCACAATTGACAAGTTACCAATCTGGTTATGGTGAGAATAAACATTGAACATGTCTGCATACAGATCAGAATTCTTTTCTGTGTGTTTAATATACAGGGTTCGTACAGCGTTTTAAGAGTACAATTCAAGCACTTTTCAAGCACTTTCAAGGTTCCTAAACCAAAGATTTCCAGACACTCAAAGCCTTTATTATCACACCTAAATTGTTACTATAAATGCCAGGAGACAACAAACAAAAAGATGACATGAAACACCAGATTATGCTGAAAATCAAGCATTTTTCAAGGAGTATATTCAAATTGAAGCATATTTTACAAACTTTCAAGACTTTGTACAAACCCTGAATATAGTTGTTATTCCGGGAATAAACAAATAAATAAGGATCCTACTGAAATAAACACTATTGATCTGCATACTTTTATTTTTATCTGCAGACATAAATACAGATCATTCTACACTAAGCACCACGTACGGAGATAAGAGCTAAATTATCGCACACTCTCCTAATTTGGACAATTTCTGCTCTAGTTATTTAGGCCTGTGCCAAAAGAATCAACAATTATGAAGAAATGTATCATTCTGCTTTTTAAAACCTCTGCGTACTTAGACTTTGCATTTAACAAAGCAAGGTGCAGCAGAAAACAAAACACACATTGATACAACTGAAGGCATTTGTCACATGATCTGTGTTTTTCTCTCTGTGCTGTAGTTAAAAGCGTCATCTTCATATTCTGTACATTAAAATGGCCAAAAACTGAGAGGATAGACAATCTAACACTGTTAGATAAAGCACAAAGAGATTTGTTCTCCTTTTATTATCTGCTGTGATCTCATGTGATGAACACAGACTGTGAAGGTCAATGATGGTCTGTCCTGGTGGAGTCAGACGTGGATTAGGCTTTAAGTCACACTATCATCGTAACTTTTCTACACGTCATGCTTAGCGTGAGCTCACCAATCATAAGACTGCATGCCAATGGGCCAGTTTTGAGCATACACAGTACAGACTGGAATCACAGTGTTAAATGATTTCTCATTTTATTGTAAAATGACACCGTATCTGTTTAGCTATCTGGTCTAAAAACCCAAAACTCTAGAGCGTCAAGACTGTAGAAACTTCAAGCACAGAGACAACTTTTAAGAAAACAAGGACTCTAAAGTATTTATCTCATTATCAGCACTCCTGACTTCCCTTTGCTCTTTGAGACTCACTGTCATCAAACTTGATAACTCCGGTCTGCGATAGAAGAAGCCCAATAGTGTGAGAAAAAAAGAGCAAAAAGCGAAATCAACTGCTGAGGGATGAAAGCCACATACATAACACTTAATAACACAGAATCTAAACTGCAAATGAGATTACGCTCAAATAAAGTTGTTTGTGTAAATCCTGTTTTGATATGCTGGTGGCACAGCCGGAATATGAGAGTAAGAAAGAAAGAAGAAAAAGACATCAGAAATCCCCTTTCATGTGTGTCTGCAGCTTAGTGCCATTTTCAGTATTACTTCCCCTGTAATGAGGCGAATTATAGATTGTGTGCTTGTCTTTGTTCATATGTAAGCATGTGTGTTTTGTGTGGCCTAGCAATCATTCATCCTCCACTTCAGCCTCATGACTCACTTCTCTTAATCACTCCATAGTCATGGGATCCCTGTGGGGTAGTTACTCTACACACATACACACACACACACACACACACACACACACACACACACACACACACACACACACACACACACACCCCATCGCTCACCCCTAATCTTTCCAGAAGTTCTGATCTTGTGCCTAAGAAGCAGCACAAAGAGGCTTACACAATGTATAGCGCCCATGCATGGTGCCACCTCTCTGGAATGTGAGAAACGAGGCAATGTTCCTTGATCTGTGGGGATGATTTTAGTCCCTGCGCTAGAAACGCACTAGTACTGTATCTTAGACCAGGTTCCAGGGGGGCAGACATGATGTAAGTTTTGCAAACTGGGAAACAAAGCAGCCGTGACGTTTCTGCTCATGTGCTTCCAAACAGTCAGAACACATTAACCTTTGAAACTTTTGATTTTCCTTGTTAAATAACCTCAATTGTTTACCAAAAAAAGAAACAAAAACCCTTTTAATTACACAATCACATACACACACTGATTAGATTTAACCAAGAAACCATGTTTTTTGGCAGCACTATTACATCAAAAAGTGGATTTTATACAAATTTCCCCAAATTCACTACGAAATATCTGCCATCTTTTAAGCTTCGGGATCTTCAAAAGACTTTAAATAAACTTTTGTGGGTTTGTACAATGTTTGCCTGCATAATATGATTTTGTAAAAACAAACCTACAATGTTGGTCAGGCAGAGTTTAAAAGGATAATTTATTGCAAACCCTCTCTTATGCCCAAGTTACTGTTAATCTTGTTCAAAATGATATCCTTGAGAGCTTTTTTTGTATCTAACGAAATCTAACTCACACGGCTATTTAAGACTCTTGGTCTGAGGAATCAGAGGAAAACTCAAAGCTGGATGCTCAATATTATATTATTATACACAACTGAGCTGCAGCTCAGTGGTGACACTTTGAGATATGTGTTTTTATAAATGAGAGGGTTGAATTTTTACTGCTTTGCAACTAGAAACCTGCAATGCATGTGACAGATTTTTGTCACATAGGGATATGTTGTGTAATGCCTAGCTCGTGAGAAAAACAAGAAAACACTGATTTACTGGAGTACGGCGATGGATGGAGGAATGCAATCGACCCTACACGCATTAAAATTATTCAGGATAGACTAATCGATCAAACTCCCGTTACAGAAGAGAACATTGCAAGTGTGAGACAGAAAGCGCAAGATTTGGAAGAAGATGGAGAATAAGGAGGTAAAAAAGTGGATGTGGATATTTGAATTAGAGAGATAAACCAGGCCTGTGTTTTCCTATGCAAATCACACACCCACAGGCCACTTCCCTCTCACAATAATCAAATTACACAAACAGGCAGAGAAGTTTACTCTGTCCCTTCAAAACCCATTTCCTCTGAAGGAAAAAGAGGAGATCTGACAGCTGTTTGCCAGCCAGGAGACAAACAAAGCCAGATATGAACTCTGATCATTCATTGAGTGGGTCAAAGTTCAAGCTGACTGGCTGACAATGTTACAGCAAAATCCAGTCAGTCAGTGAAATTCACATTATTGGGAAATGTCACTCATAGCCGTTTTGGCGTCATCTGGCTTTTTAAAAAACGAACTACGCAGATTTGAGCCATATTAAGGTACAGTCGAAATGAGGACGTACAGCAGGCTATTTAGTGATGGATGGCGACTGGGCTGGCCAGAAAGCTGGCGCAGGCTACCAGGATGTTTATCAAGTCATTACTCTGATTTGCCGGATGTAAACATTAAAGCAACACACGACTCACAGACTACAAAATAGCGACGATTCACAGAAAAAGGCACTGCTGTACTGTACAAATCCACCGAAAAGAAAAGACGTTTAATTTCTCATTTCTCCATCCTAGAGAGCCGTCAGTATGAATTAAAATCTATGCAGGTGGAGAAACAACACCGCGACTTACCCAAAATACCAAGCTGAGGAAGAGGAGGACGGTCTTGGACGTGAAAATTCCGCAGTCCATGTTGTCTGGCGGATCTGAAGAGACTGAAGAGGGACTGTGGAGTTGCTGCGGTCCAGTTTTTATCTCTCAGAGCGCCGAGCTGTTCCTGCTGCCTGCTGCCGCCGCTTTGGTCACAAGTTTTCCCTGTCTGACTGCAATGACTGTGATCACACGGTCACATGCTTTGGGGAGGGGAGCGATGAAACAGAACAGGTCCTCAAGCATTCCATCCAGCCCTCCACCCCCCGCCGGGGGGGAATCCCACACATAATAATACATAGGTACATTAACGATAAAAGTAAAACTGAGGCTGTTGGAGGCATTTTATTCTGGTTTGAGCAGTTTCACAAACATGTTCAATACTGAGCAATGAACACACTTTTATCTTGATTTAATAGATCTACTTTGATTTGAAAACTGAACCTTTTTTTGGTCAGTTTATAAAAAATAAAACCGCAATTTTTTTTTTTTAATAAAACCGCCTTTTTTTTTTTGTTTTTTATTATTTTATTTATTTATCATTTTTACAGTTTTCCCGAAGTTATAACAATCATACCACAAACCTACACTTTAACGACTACATGACTGAGTAATGATTGTTTTCACGGGAATCCTGAGGCTGTCATGAATCTGTGGATACATTCAAAAAGGGTCAAAAAGGTCATTGAATGACAATGACAGTCCCCTCTTCTGCTCCTCAGCAGTTTATAACAATGACAGAAATGATTCCGATCGCCTTTGACACACACAAAAAAAGAGAAGACTGTGGGAATGAATCACAGAGGACATTTACTGCTATGGTTTTATTAACACTACTTCAATAGGGGGGTTGGAGGCCTTTTATCTGCTGAAGTGAACGCCTCAGTTGTATCTCGTAGGCTGAATACTGGTGATTTAATCCACTGACACATTTAAGTTACTTTACTCTGGAAGTTTGGGGGAGCACAACATAACAGCTGCTCTTCTGATGACGACACAGACAAAGACTCTTTATACTTTCCAAACCACAACAGCACATACTCTAAAAGGAATCACTTATTATAAGTGGCAAATTCCTTTCTGTTTCATTAGAAGTCCCTGTAGATGTAGCTGAGACAAACAGAAAAACCCACAAGAACCCTAAAACTGTTTCAGTAACTATTTGCTCAAGGAAGTAAAGGTACTGGTTTAATTATGGGGACATGTCAGTCACAATAACACAATGAAATCCAAGGTGTATACAGTATAGTGTTAAGATAAAAGGGCACATGTCTGTAAGGGCATTTCTCCCACTATCAATTCAAGTTCCTTATTGAGATTATTACAACTTTAACTGATCTGATATGTCTGCTTGTGTGTGTGTGTGTTTGTATATCTGTGTATAACAGGAGGCGGCGCCATCACTGCACTACAGAAGGCAGGACTACATTTGCCGAAACTTGTCCCTCACACTCACACAAACGCACACACTTTATCTCATATTAATAAAAAAAAAGAGGGAGAAAGCGCGAAAGAGAGACAGAGATAAATTCTCTATGGTTTGAGCAATTTTGAAGTATTTTTGAAGCAGCATAATATCCAATACTGATATTCTAATCCGTGTGTCCACGAATCATCTCCAGCTTAAAAACACACATCCGTAAACCTTTAAGACTAACACAACAAATGACTTGAATGTTTTCTAAAGATGCATTTATAATTATAATAATAATAATAATGTGAGAATCACAAAAAAAGACAGAATTTTCATCAATAAGTCAAATTATTGAATTATATAATTTATGTTAACATACCTGCAATTTGGTCAAAATTAAATTACTGACTGCACAAACAAGTACACAAAATGGTTACAAATAATATAAAGTAAAAACTATTTTATGTTTGAAATCTGACTGAACTTTATATTTCAAATCCTCTATACTAAACCTAGTATACCATACATTATTATAGTATTATATATAGAGTATTGTATGCTGTTCATTTACCAAAAGCACTACACTACACTGAAGAAAGGCAGTCAGAGTAATATTCAGTGCAGTATGATGACATTGCTTCATTGATTCCTTTGCACTTGATTTAATTTATCGGTTTACACGCAGAGGACACAGCATGTTAAAAGCTCATAATAGAATTATGACCTTTTTTTTATGGCCTCCTGTCCCATAAAATGATTAAAGTGGTTGTCAAACCATAGAGTGGCACTTTAAGAAGAAAGAAACTGGTTTTAGATATACATGCATCCATACTAATGTGAATGCATCCCTCACTGGTCACTTCATAAACAATCAAAAAGCTCAAAAAGACCCGGGAATTTAATCTTGAATTCGTTTCTCCTGCCGCCCCTCCTTACAGGCTGATAACTCTTATTCTGGCTGAGGTCCATCTCCCTCCACACAGAGGAGACATAAAGTAGCCTACAGTAATAGTTTCACTATATAACATATGATGACATAAAACGTAATTTTCTGTTATATAACTTTTTTCACCTCACACTTTCATTAAAACTGTCCTGCTTCTGCGTTTCAGGAATTTATATCTATGTTGAAGTCACTACATGGTGGGTCTGCAAGGCAGCTGTGTTTCTTTGGTCATCTTTAAATGAATTTAATTAGCAAAAACGACTGAAATAAAACTAGATTTTGGAGCCAGTATATCAGCCACATTACTATTTAAGCCTATGTAATTAAAAAACTCTGTACTTGATTGTTTAGAGGGTGTAACTTTGTTAAAATGCTCAAAATACCCTTCTCAAATTACACTTTACAACTGCCAGCTGGTAATTTAACTTCAACAAAATTTAATATATTTTATTAAATTCCTAAATAAAAATATAGATATAGACAGTTAAAATTACGCTGATTCTTGTGAAGTGCTTTTTGTATGGATATCCAACATTTTACGTAGAAATTTCACAGAATTATCCAGCTGGAGAAAACACAAATTGTATCAAGTTTGAGAAGGAGAGAAGAGGCGCACTGTGGTGGCGAGGCTCACCCTACACGGTTCTCATCAGGGCTTGATAAAAGCTGAACCTGTCAAGGGGGCAAGCAGAGATATCACTCTGTCCTTTTCTCTGTGGATCTCACTCACTTGACCCTGAAATTAGTGCTATTACAATGTCCTCTGCTGAGGCTACTTTGCCCTCGGCGGCTCCGGCCAAATCTCCCAAGAAGAAAGCCAAGTCTCAGAGGAAGAAGACGGGTCCCACAGTGTCAGACCTGATACTGAAGGTTGCGTCCGCGTCAACAGAACGTGGCGGCGTGTCCCTGGCAGCCCTGAAGAAGGCTTTGAAGGCCGGAGGATATGACGTGGAGAAGAATAAAGCCAGAATCCTCATCGCCATCAGACGCTTGGTAGCCAAAAAATCTCTGGTCCAAACCAAGGGCACCGGGGCCTCGGGCTCCTTCAAGCTGAACAAAAAGCCCCCCACACCTCGAAAGAAGAAGGTGGTAAAAAAGAAGTCAAAGGCGAAAAGGGTCAAGAGGGCCAGCGTCAAGAAAGCAGCCGAAGGTGCCACTCCGGCAGCCAAGAAGTCACCTAAGAAAAAGAGGAAGGCAAAGAGTCCCAAGAAAGCCAAGAGGCCTGCTGCGGCCAAGAAGCCCAAGAAGCCAAAAAGTCCCAAGAAGGTCAAACGCAGGGTCGTCAAGTCTACCAGGACCAGGGCTGCTGCCAAGAAGTGATGAACACTGAATGCTGACCAGACGACTTGTGTGGACTTACATTCATTCTAAGAACTTGACTTTGCTTTAGCTATTTTACAGTTTTTCTATAATTGAAAATACTGAACCTGCTGTTTTTACACCCCTTTCCCTGCCACCATCTGCCGTGGTCTGTAAGAATTGAATTGCAGTTGTTGGAAACAATAAACCTATTTAATTTATAGAGGTGTTGTGTGGTTTTATGAGAACCTCGACAAACTGGATATCCTATAACATTTTATACATTCTCTGTTCATGCAAGAACTATGTGGATAAGAACACAGTCTGCTGTAGAAAATATTAAACTGAGGAAAATAAAACATGATTGAGCCCTGTTGTCCGGATACATCATATTTCAGTCAATGTAACGCAAAAGGATGATGGTGTGTCCATTAAATAGGGAGTAGTAAATGAGTGAACAAGGGGGTGATGTCGGAAACAGAGTTGATTTGCTTGAGTCACAGTGACGCAGGAGAACGCTGGAGAGCGCACGAAACGTTTTGGAGGGGCGCTTTTACGCACCGTTACGCACGGGGACCAAGGCGTTTGTTGTGAAGTGGCGGACACAAGCGCGGTCACAAATTAGCCTGAATAAAACTTGTTTATGCGTCTATGCATATATATGAAAGAGAAACGGTATCTGAATCTGCCATAGCTACCACAGTAGCATACAACTTTTGTCGCGAACAGACAGATGATGGTAAGAGTGTGTTGAACCTGGATTCGAAACCCTACCACAATTTGTAAAGTTTCTGTTTGTTTTGTTTGCGCCAATTTGAAGTGAAGATTGATATCGGGCGGGCCCGGGCTGGTAATAAAACAGCAGCTGGTGACTCTCGCCAGCTGCTTGCCAAACGCAGCTAATCATCATTGAAAACAGTGAGGCTTGACGGGCGTGACAAGCCGTGTTCGTTGGGTTCCTCTTATCTCCAGCAGAAAAAACACATGGCAGGGTTTCTGTGCGGGTGAAGGGATAGGCTAGTATGAGTATGAGTATGGGCATACCATCCTCATCCAAGGGACATCACATGAAATAGTGGTTACTTTGAGGGATTTTGACATGAGAAAAAGAGGTGAGCAAGGAGGTGGGATTTCGACTAGCTACTGAGACCAATAAATGAAAGAAATGTGAGAAAAAGCTTGAACAAAGATGATCCCTATTCATACACAACTTAGAGCCCTTGGATACTATATGCTGAAGTCATGAGGTCTTGAACCCGTGAAGTGAAGTCATTTTGTACAATATGTGGTGACTCACAGGGCTGTACAGTTCATCAGCTGTACGGTTTCATGTTGCCATCTACTGGCCAGATTCTGTAACCAAACGCAGTCGGGAAGGACTGTTGTTCACCTCAGGTCAGTTTTCATTAGGGGTTAGGGTTAAAGTAGGCTGAAGGAAAATTTGGCAACTCTGGAGCTACTTTTATAAAATTATGTTCTCATTGAATGCAACCCAAATTTAACTTGGTGTTTCTCATTTAAAAAAAACTGTAATATACAGGAGTAGTTGTAATGAGCTATTTTGGTAACACTTTATAATCCATCCCTTACTCATTCTCATTCCTCATTCTGTCTCTCTCTCTCACCATCACCATCTAGCCTTTTGGTTTGTTTTTCCTCTTTGTTCACACATTCACACACACACATTCAACATTGCACCCACCACTGACTTATGGACTACAGATTCATTTATGATTTTGGTTTTGTCTTAGTTTCCTATACAATTATTGTTTGAATTTAAATCTTGTGAGGTATTCCTCTTTGTCTAGCCCACCTAAATAACCTAGGCCCAGCCTGTCCAGGTGCAAAACATCAAGTTAAATGGCTCCGCCCATCTCTACCTGCAGGCAACCTGCAAAGGAAAAATCAAAACAGCAGGAGGAGCACTGACAGAGTCAGAGGTCGTCACAGTAGCTTGCCTGCCGAAGGCACACTTGTAAGAAATGATTGTCACAACTGTCATGAGAAAAGGGCAAAAGCCTTTGTTTTTTATTGTACTTCATCCATTAGTATATTATGTTTTGGTAGCACATCACAATTGTGAAATCATAACCACTTAATAGGTACCGCAGGATGTCATTGTTCTCAACCGTTCAGCTCTATTTTACCAGCAGGCCTATGTACACAGTAGGTAGGTACCCAGTATTTAAAAAAATACTTACAGTAGACTATAATTTATTTCTCCTTTCCTCTAAAGTTTCCAATTGTTTACCATTGTCTGGTTTTCTTCTGCTGTACCTACATTTAGGTTTAGTATTTTTTATGTACTGATTCATACAAGGACATTACAAAGTTACACAGTAAACTGCAGGCTGTATTAAAGTGTTGCTGCCATTTTATATAGAAATGTAGCTTAAAAATGAAAATGTTTTGAAGATAGTTATAAATAAATGACAAATATTTATGTAAAGTAGTAAAGACTTCTTTGTCTATTCATTGCACTTAAAAAATAATCTGCAATTAATTGAAAGAAACTTAGCACTAACAAAGTTAATAAACAAAGCAGTAACATAATAAAGTAGTATATAGTAAAAAAGGTAATTAGGTAATTTAGTCACTTGTTCTCCTTTATGATCTTGTGTGAAAAATCTGGAACAATAGCCTGTAGATATTGTTAAACTGGTTATATTGTAATTCTACAGTTTATTCCTACATGTATTGCTTTTACAGATCTTTTGTAGATTGCCAAGTTCAAGGTGAGGCTTGATTGTTGGGTGGTGACTCAGAGCAAGAAATTCTCCGGATATTCCCAGTGACATTCACTCATGTGATAGTTCACATGTGAAAACAAAGCCACTACCCCTTTTCATATCTGCTTTATGTTTCCTTTGATAAGAGGAAGTCAGTGAATAACCTTTATCTTAAAAGTAGAAAAATGTGAAACAGCAAGCAAAGTACCTTTTAACATGTTAACATATATCACAGCAATTGCTGTATATTATTATTATTATTATTATTATTATTATTACGAGTAGGTTAATTTCAACACACTGATTTTATTACCTGAGCACCCGCTGACTGAGAAATCACATCTTTAAATCACTTGAATGATTAGATAACATAAATCACAGTAATTGCTGTATGTAAAACACAGGTTTATGGCTCTTACCAGAACATCTCCTACTGTAGGTTTTATAATATTGCCTTTAAATATGGTTATACAGTGAAGTTATTTTCCTGTGACAGAAAATAAGATTAGTCACAATTTAGGAAGAGTATTCAGGTTAAACCCTTAGACAGGTAATCCCACTTTGCCCAACTAAGTTATTTTTTCTGTTTATAAGTAGCCTATAATATATATACGTTGGGGTAAACAAAAAATCAGACTTGCAAATGAAAGCAAAACCTTATCGTCGCCCACAAGTTCTTAAACAAGATTTTGTTATATGTCTGTCATATGACAAACCACAGAAGAGGAGGAGAAATTTGGCTGGTACCAAACCCTATATTCAGTCGTCTTAGCGTTCTCTGACACAGCCATCATGAAGGCAGCAGTGACCCTCCTGGCTCTCTCTCTCCTTCACGTCTGCTCTTCAGTCCCTGTCAGCCGCCCCACCAACTGGCTCAGACAATGTCGTGCCTCCACCAACCTCTCCATCACAGCACTGGAGGTGCTGCCAGGCGGAGGCTGGGACAACCTCCGGAACATGGATGTGGGTCGAGTCATGAACCTCAGCTACTTCCAGTGCCAGACCACTGAGGATGGGATCTACCTCATCCCAGATGAGGTGTTTGTCATCCCCCACAAGGAGACGGGTGTGGAGACAAACTCAGAGATAATCAGCTCCTGGCTGGAGCAGAAAAGCTCTACATCTAACACCATAAATGCAGACATATCCTTTCTCACGGTGCTGAATGGCAAATTTTCTACAGAGAACCAGAGGATGAAAACCCATCAGGTCAAAGACTCTTCAACTACAGCCAGAGTGCAAGTAAGTTTTTATTTTCCATTGTTTGGATGTATACAATAAAAAGCACATATAGTTGTGGCAGTGACTGCGGATCAAGAGAGAAAATAATCTCTGAAATACTTTGTTTATGTATAAAAGAAACACTACTCTACCATGGATTACTTATTCATTTGGTTGATAGAAATGTTCACTTCCCTTAAATATTTTATCTATTTATAGGGCTATTTAACAGAGGCAGTGTGCATTACACAACATTGTTGTAAATGTGCTTGTGTGAGCCAGAAGGCCATTTCCTATCTGTAGTTCCTGGACAAATGTTACACGTCACTTTGAAAGCAAATAAAGGAAAGGAATAGAAAAATAGGAAAATATGCATGTCAGATGTTAAAAAACCCAACAAAAACAAACTATAACATGATGATATCTAATCTTTTTCCTCAAAGGTTCGTAACTTCATCTACACAGTTAAGGCTTATCCAGACTTCACTCTGGACACACGCTTTGCTCAACAAGCCAAAGAGATAGCTGATGCAATTGAAAACAACCAAACAAGAAACGCAGACTATCTCTCAGAGAAGATGGTGCTGGACTATGGAACCCATGTTATTACTAGTGTCGATGCTGGGGCTGCTTTGGTACAGGAAGACTACCTCCGGTCTTCATACGTGTCGGACAGCGTGTCAGAAAGTTCCTCTGTCAAAGCACAGGCAGGCTTAAACTTTTTTGACAAACTCAAGTTTGACATAAGCAGTCAAAGTACCCAACAGAGCTCATCACTTCAAACATATCAATCCAACATTCAGTACTCTCTTATCCAAAGCCATGGTGGCACACCTTTCTATCCTGGCATCACTCTGCAGAAGTGGCAGGAAAGTACCAGGAACAACCTGGTTGCTATTGATCGGTCAGGATTTCCCCTGCACTACTTTATAAACACCAACACCTTCCCTGATCTGCCACAGCCTACAGTTGGCAAAGTGGCTCGTACTGTGAGTCAGGCCATAGAGCGATACTACAAGGTCAACACCCGGCCTGGATGTGTCGACATCAACTCCAAGAACTTTAACTTCCAAGCCAACATTGATGATGCATCCTGTGAGGGCCCTGCTACAAACCTCAGTTTTGGTGGTGTCTACCAGGAGTGTGTTTACCTCAGCCCAGATGCAGGTCCACTATGTGATGCCCTGGCCCAGAAAAATCCTGAAACCGGTGATTTCACCTGTCGTTCGCCTTATTCCCCCACTTTACTGAGATCAGAAGTGAGACAGCAGGCTTACACTACATACGACTGCTATGAAGAAAGCTATAGCTGTGGGTTTCTTTGGCTTTCTGATTGCACTGATAAATATTGTCAGCACAACTACCACGTTCGCTCTGCTCGCATCAACACCTACTGGTGCTCAGTAAACGGAAAGGCCCCAGATAACTCAGGGTATCTGTTTGGGGGAATATACAGTCCCTCTCTCCTCAACCCCCTCACCAATGCAAAAAGCTGCCCCCCAAACTTCATTCCAGTAAAGTTTCTCTCGGATGGCCAAGTGATCTGTGTCAGTAATGACTATGAAACTGGTACCAGATACTCAGTACCATTCGGAGGGATCTTCAGTTGTCAGTCAAGCAACCCACTGGCAGGGTCCCAACGTCGCTGCCCTCCCAAGTTCAGTCAGCACCTCGCTACAGTGAGCGACGGCTGTGAAATTCTTTACTGCGTCCAGTCAGGACTGTTCACAGGTGGGCAGCTGCTTCCGATCCATCTGCCTCCTTTCACTAAACCTCCACTTGTCAGCATGCAAGCCACAAACACGGTCATGGTGATGACTGAAAGAGATAAGAGCTGGGTCAGAGTGGGGCAGACTAAGGCGTGGAAACTGGCCACCCCAGAGGAAATCAAGGAAATTGTAAGCAAGCTTAACCCAGAATTGAGTCAGATGTCTAGTGGAGAAAAGGCAGGGGTAGCCTTTGGGGTGATGGGTATGATGGTGCTGGTAGTAGTGGCAGTAGTCCTGGTGAAGAGAAGGAGGAGGCTCTCTGGGTTTAGGACAGTTAGAGGCTATGAGGAATTACGTGGAGAGGTTGAACGTGATGAAGGAGAGAGAGAGACACAGCAAGATGAGGCTTAAGAAAAACACACAGTTTAGAGGCATGGAACTCATAAAGGTTAATCTGGTGTGACAAGTTTTGTTTTTAACTTCCTTGTTGATTGTCACCTCAGATATCACTGTCATGAATCTCACAGTAGTGGAAAATGTTCCCATGTTTAAGTGCTCCTAGTTTGAATCAGTTTAGCTTTGCATTAATTATTATTCTTTTAATATGTCTATGAAACCAATTAGTAATTCACAAAGCCACATTTTAACAATTGCTCTGGATAATAAATGTAATAAGTTTAACAATACATTTATTGGCAGGCATTTTTTCCTGAGAGCATGATTTTCACTTTAAGCCGTATTTAGCAGAAGTAAACTTTGCATTTTGCATGTACAAACTTTAAACAATATCATATTTTAGATCTGCACAATGCCATGCAGTGTATACATATTTGTATTCCCTGTTTAAGAATGTGCATGCTTTGTATGACTTTGTTTGAATGTACCGTTCATAAAACATGTTTTTTTAGAAATATTTTCACAGATAATTGATTAGCATTTTGTGAAGCTTTTTGTTTCAACATATGAATAAAATAAGCATTATATTAAGAATTTATTAGTTTTTGTATTTTATTTTTTGTATCATACTAATAAAATAATCGACAGGATTTTAAAATGTATGTCAATTAAACTCTTTTGCACTGCACGTAACTACTAATTAAAGTCATGTAAAACAACTTAATGGATCAATTGTTTCTCAGTTACTTTGCTTTCAAATTGTATCAGTTTGGGTGTTGGGTGGGGGAATAATGCCAGAGAGATAGTGTGAAACTGAAACAAAACATACTGTAGATAACAGGCAAGTGTACTCAAACTCCTGCAGGGTGTGCACTGCTCTAGTGTACATGAAAATACTCTTAACAAATGTGTTTTTTTCTGACAAATCAAGGTGTTTGTCCTCAGACTGCATGGTGGTCTCATTTAACTGTACATGTTTAGGCAGGTTCTCATTGACTTCTGCATATTACTCTCGAGTAGATTATTACTGTTAATTACGAGTTGGTTAATTTCAACACACTGTGCTTTTATCACCTGAGCACCCGCTGACTGAGAAATCACATCTTTAAGTCACTTGAGTGATTAGATAACATAAATCACAGTAATTGCTTTATGTAAAACACAGGTTTATGGCTCTGACCAGAACATCTCCTACTGTAGGTTTTATAATATTGCCTTTAAGTATGGTTATATTATACTGTGAAGTTAGCTTTCTGTGATAGAAAAAAGCTTAGTCATAACTTATTAAGAGTATTCAGGTTAAACCCTTAGACAGGGCCAACTGAGTTCTTTTATATGTTCATAAGTAGCTTGTACTTCGGGGTACAAAAATGACTTGCAAATGAAAGTGAAACCTCATCCTCCCCCAACAGCTCTTAAACAAGATATTCTTGTTTGTCATATGACAAACTGCATAAGAGGAGGAGGAACTATGCTTGAACATTATATTCAGTCATCTTAGCGTTCTCTGACACAGCCATCATGAAGGCAGCAGTGACCCTCCTGGCTCTCTCTCTCCTTCACGTCTGCTCTTCAGTCCCTGTCAGCCGCCCCACCAACTGGCTCAGACAATGTCGTGCCTCCACCAACCTCTCCATCACAGCACTGGAGGTGCTGCCAGGCGGAGGCTGGGACAACCTCCGGAACATGGATGTGGGTCGAGTCATGAACCTCAGCTACTTCCAGTGCCAGACCACTGAGGATGGGATCTACCTCATCCCAGATGAGGTGTTTGTCATCCCCCACAAGGAGACGGGTGTGGAGACAAACTCAGAGATAATCAGCTCCTGGCTGGAGCAGAAAAGCTCTACATCTAACACCATAAATGCAGACATATCCTTTCTCACGGTGCTGAATGGCAAATTTTCTACAGAGAACCAGAGGATGAAAACCCATCAGGTCAAAGACTCTTCAACTACAGCCAGAGTGCAAGTAAGTTTTTATTTTCCATTGTTTGGATGTATACAATAAAAAGCACATATAGTTGTGGCAGTGACTGCGGATCAAGAGAGAAAATAATCTCTGAAATACTTTGTTTATGTATAAAAGAAACACTACTCTACCATGGATTACTTATTCATTTGGTTGATAGAAATGTTCACTTCCCTTAAATATTTTATCTATTTATAGGGCTATTTAACAGAGGCAGTGTGCATTACACAACATTGTTGTAAATGTGCTTGTGTGAGCCAGAAGGCCATTTCCTATCTGTAGTTCCTGGACAAATGTTACACGTCACTTTGAAAGCAAATAAAGGAAAGGAATAGAAAAATAGGAAAATATGCATGTCAGATGTTAAAAAACCCAACAAAAACAAACTATAACATGATGATATCTAATCTTTTTCCTCAAAGGTTCGTAACTTCATCTACACAGTTAAGGCTTATCCAGACTTCACTCTGGACACACGCTTTGCTCAACAAGCCAAAGAGATAGCTGATGCAATTGAAAACAACCAAACAAGAAACGCAGACTATCTCTCAGAGAAGATGGTGCTGGACTATGGAACCCATGTTATTACTAGTGTCGATGCTGGGGCTGCTTTGGTACAGGAAGACTACCTCCGGTCTTCATACGTGTCGGACAGCGTGTCAGAAAGTTCCTCTGTCAAAGCACAGGCAGGCTTAAACTTTTTTGACAAACTCAAGTTTGACATAAGCAGTCAAAGTACCCAACAGAGCTCATCACTTCAAACATATCAATCCAACATTCAGTACTCTCTTATCCAAAGCCATGGTGGCACACCTTTCTATCCTGGCATCACTCTGCAGAAGTGGCAGGAAAGTACCAGGAACAACCTGGTTGCTATTGATCGGTCAGGATTTCCCCTGCACTACTTTATAAACACCAACACCTTCCCTGATCTGCCACAGCCTACAGTTGGCAAAGTGGCTCGTACTGTGAGTCAGGCCATAGAGCGATACTACAAGGTCAACACCCGGCCTGGATGTGTCGACATCAACTCCAAGAACTTTAACTTCCAAGCCAACATTGATGATGCATCCTGTGAGGGCCCTGCTACAAACCTCAGTTTTGGTGGTGTCTACCAGGAGTGTGTTTACCTCAGCCCAGATGCAGGTCCACTATGTGATGCCCTGGCCCAGAAAAACCCTGAAACCGGTGACTTCACTTGTCGTTCGCCTTATTCCCCCACTTTACTGAGATCAGAAGTTAGACAGCAGGGTTACACTTCGTACGATTGCTATGACCAAAGATATAGCTGTGGGTTTCTTTGGCTTTCACATTGCCATCGTAAAGTTTGTCAGGACAACTACCACGTTCGCTCTGCTCGCATCAACACCTACTGGTGCTCAGTAAACGGAAAGGCCCCAGATAACTCAGGGTATCTGTTTGGGGGAATATACAGTCCCTCTCTCCTCAACCCCCTCACCAATGCAAAAAGCTGCCCCCCAAACTTCATTCCAGTAAAGTTTCTCTCGGATGGCCAAGTGATCTGTGTCAGTAATGACTATGAAACTGGCACCAGATACTCAGTACCATTCGGAGGGATCTTCAGTTGTCAGTCAAGCAACCCACTGGCAGGGTCCCAACGTCGCTGCCCTCCCAAGTTCAGTCAGCACCTCGCTACAGTGAGCGACGGCTGTGAAATTCTTTACTGCGTCCAGTCAGGACTGT
>VMKM01001072.1:0-186185 GCA_008360985.2 Macquaria ambigua
CTACTTCTTTGGATAGCATGTTTAATCTTCTCGGGCACATACAGTATTTATGGGCACAGACATTTTCTTTGGCACTGGATAACTATAATGTTTTTAGTGTGTGTGTGTTTTTTGTTCAGGAAATAACTTTTCATTCTCATGTGCCCTCAGAGATTCATCTGTTTTACTATTTGTCTGACAGACACAAGATCTCTGCCTCATTCTCTGGCTCATATGGAGAGCTCAGCTGTTCAGGAGCCGAGTGTAAAGCAGTCACACATACCTGTTTAGATGTATGGATGTCTACTGATGTCTTGGGGAATGGTTAGCACAGAGATAGATGGACAATGACATCGAGGGACTGGCCAGTGACGAATGGACAACATCAGTATTTTTGTTCTGGTCTGCGCCTGGCTGGAGCAGTAGTGCAGTCTGGTTTTTACTCTGTGTTTATGATTTTGGCTGTGTGGGTTGTGTGTTTGTGTCTGGACAACAGCAGGGCCCAGAGGCTTGAGCGTGATAGAGAGGTTAACCAAAGCATAGCCAGAGGGCTGGAGTCTGGGTTTGTGTTTTTGAGTGTTTTGATGGTTTGTGTTATCTGGACTAAGAGCCCGAAAGCTCACGAGATCCAGCCAAGGCCCTTGGGGGGCTGAGAGATGTGTGTGCTGTGAGGCTTGTTTGCTTATATATATGACAAGGGGAAGTGTCGTGGACAGTTATAAGGTGTTGGGGAGCTCCAGAAGAACATAAAAGCTCAAAACATTAGCAAATACTGTCCTGGAACTGTTTAGATTTACGTCTCTGTGCAATAAGCAGAAACACACCGAAACAGACATGCAGTGGCGTGAATATGCGTAGAAAGGCAAGGACATCACACTGTCTGAATTAAAGGTTTAATGAGATGTGTGTGTGAAGGTTTCCAGAAAGAATATTGGGACAAGTTGAGAATGGCATCGGTGGTCCATGCGTCTGATTCTGTTGGTCCACATGGTTTGCTAATGCAACAGAAAGGTCATGGCTAGATCATGCTGATGGAAAACCTGTGGGCCATTAAAAGCCTGCAATTCTCCAGACAGTGGTGAGTCATTGGTGGTTGATTTGAAGGTTAACAGTAACCATTCCTCGTGAGTCAAACATATCTGGCTTTGCTTGGGTGAGATTTTTCTTAATTGTGTGATAGATTTGTTGGGAAAGTATGTTAAATGGGTGCTAGCTTGTGCCTTTTGATATGTGCCTTTGTATACGTCCTGTTTTGTTTGATTCATCATTGCTCATGGCGATGACAAGTGGACATTTGTTTTTGATGCTGTATTTGACTGGGAAAGGCGCAGATTATACAGGTTCTGCTTTCTGCTCTGGATGAGAGAACAGAGGGAGGGTGGGACTGAAAAACTGGCAGGGTGAATGAGAAGTGAGGACATCTGGTTTGGTTGTTTATTTACCCAGTGAGGAAGTGACAAAACAGTTTTCTTTCATCTGCTGGCTCTACTGGTTTATTTGTTCAATCAATACTTTAATCCCATTCCTCTTTCTTTGTACCAATTCAATTCAATTCAATTCAGTTTTATTTATATAGCGCCATATCATAACAAAGTTATCTCAGGGCACTTTTTCTAGTAGAGCAAGTCTAGACCGACTCTTTATATTTACAGAGACCCAACCTTTCCCACCATGAGCAAGCACTATGCGACAGTGGCAAGGAAAAACTCCCTTTTAACAGGTAGAAACCTCGAGCAGAACCAGGCTCTAGGTGGGCGGTCATCTGCCTCGACCGGTTGGGTTGAAGGGGGGGGGGGGGAGCAGGAGAGAGAGCAGGAGGAAAGAGAACATACAGCAGCACAATACAGTTTCACACAGAGATGTAACGCAATGGCCGCGGCAATGGCATGGCTGTCAACACCAACAGAAACAATACTAAGAGCAACATTACAGCAGCAATACTAATAATAATAGCAACAGCAACTGCAGCAGCGGGTGCAGAGGAGGAGCACGGGGGCAGCAGGCGGCCGCAACCATAGATCCAGACTCTACAGCTCCGGAGGCAGAAACACCTGCAGAAAGCAACAGAAGGAGAGAGAAAGCACACAACTACGGGAAGAAGTTGAATTAATAACAAGCATTGATGGGATATGAGGGCGTACAGATGGAGAGGAAGAGGAAGAGGAGGAGAGAGGAGCTCAGTGCATCATAGGAAGTCTCCCGGCAGTCGAGGCCTATAGCAGCATAACTAAGGGGTGGCTCAGGGCTCACCTGAGTCAGCCCTACTATAAGCTTTATCAAAGAGGAAAGTCTTAAGCCTACTCTTAAATGTGAGGAGGCTGTCCGCCTCCCGTACACAAACTGGGATCTGGTTCCACAGGAGAGGAGCCTGATAGCTGAAGGCTCTGGCTCCCATTCTACTTTTAGAGACTCTAGGAACCACAAGGAACCCTGCATTCTGGGAGCGCAGTGCTCTAGTGGGGTAATAGGGTACTATGAGCTCTTTAAGATATGATGGTGCCTGACCATTTAGGGCTTTGAAGGTAAGGAGAAGGATTTTAAATTCTATTCTGGATTTTACAGGGAGCCAGTGTAGAGAAGCTAATATTGGAGAGATATGATCTCTTTTCCTGGTTCTTGTCAGTAAACGTGCCGCAGCATTCTGGATCAGCTGGAGAGTCTTAAGGGACTTATTGGGGCAGCCTGATAGTAGAGAGTTGCAATAGTCCAGCCTAGACGTAACAAATGCATGGACTAGTTTTTCTGCATCTGTTTGAGACAGGATGTGCCTGATTTTTGCAATGTTACGTAAATGAAAAAAGGCAGTTCTTGAGGTTTGTTTTATGTGGGAGTTAAAGGACATATCCTGATCAAAGATAACTCCAAGATTCCTTACGGTGTCGCTGGAGGCCAGGGCAATGCCATCTAGACAAACTATATCTTTAGATAATGTGTTTCGAAGGTGTTCGGGGCCAAGTACAATAACTTCGGTTTTGTCTGAGTTTAACATCAGAAAATTGCAGGTCATCCAGGTTTTTATGTCCTTCAGGCATGCTTGAAGTTTAGCTAATTGATTAGTTTCATCTGGCTTGATCGATAAATATAATTGGGTATCATCTGCATAACAATGAAAATTTATGGAGTGCTTCCTAATAATATTGCCCAAAGGAAGCATATACAAGGTGAACAGAATTGGTCCAAGCACAGAACCTTGTGGAACTCCGTGACTAACTTTGGTGTGCATAGAGGATTCATCATTAACATGTACAAACTGATATCGATCTGATAAATAGGATTTAAACCAGCTTAGTGCGGTGCCTTTAATGCCAATTAAATGTTCTAGTCTCTGTAATAGAATGTGATGGTCAATGGTATCAACGCGCACTAAGATCTAGTAAGACAAGTACAGAGACAAGTCCTTTGTCAGATGCAATCAGAAGGTCATTTGTAACTTTCACTAGTGCTGTCTCTGTGCTATGATGCACTCTAAATCCTGACTGAAAATCCTCAAACAGCTTATTGTTGTGTAGAAACTCACACAACTGATTGGCAACTGCTTTCTCAAGGATCTTAGAGAGAAAAGGAGGGTTAGATATAGGTCTATAATTAGACAAAACCGCTGGATCAAGAGTGGGCTTTTTTAGAAGAGGTTTAATTACAGCTACTTTTAAGGACTGTGGCACATAGCCTTTTAATAAGGACAGATTGATCATATCTAGTAAAGAAGTGCTAACTAAGGGTAAAACTTCTTTAAGCAGCCTAGTTGGGACGGGGTCTAAGAGACACATTGATGGCTTAGATGAGGAAATCATGGAAGTTAGCTGATTAAGGTTGATGGGAGAAAAGCAGTCTCGAGGAGAGACTGTTCATCACGTCAAGATTACAAACACAGAGTTCTTGGAGAGCAACTGAGGAGGCAGCGGGATGCAGACAGGTGGAGGACGACTGGTATAAACACTTTTGACTGGAAGTGGTCGGACGAGCGCCACATGCACACTTCTTCAGCATGTTAAGAAAATCCAAAGCTTCACTGACTTGATTACGATCACCTGAAACCCACTGACACCATGTACTGCAGTATTATCATCTTCTCATTAAATGTGATGATAATGAGAAATTAAGGAAACATCTTTGTCAAACCATCATCTGTTATAATCCAGCGCTATCAGTCACGTTGCATGTGCTTTTTTCCACAGAGCATGTGTGTGATTTTGAAGTGAACATCAGTGTGTTCACATTACAGCAAGTGTGTACTGTCGGCCCAGCGGGATGTGACGCGCTGATCCTTCCTTTGGGGTTTTGTTGGAGGAGGAGGAGAGCTGCTGCTGCTGCTGGATGGACTCGGCCTGCAGCTGCACTCTCAACACACACGTGTCTATTTGATGTCTAATGTCTCCGAGACTCTAAATGAACTTTTTGAGATTTATGGCTGCTCTGCATCTCTGGTGTTTAGTCATGATGATTGTAATTGTGGAACGGATCATTAGACCAGCAGCAACACAACCCAACCAAAACCCCGTCCTTATCATTTTAGTCTTGTTCTTGAATATATTCCAGCTCCACACACACACACACACACACACACACACACACACACACACACACACACACACACAGCTGTGTCAAGTCAAGTTGAGCGGTGGAAGAAGTGTTCAGATATTTCAGATATTTTACTATATTTTACTTAAAAGTAACAATACCACAATTTAAAAATACTCTGCATTACAAACCTTACTTAAAGGTAAGATTATGTAAGTATTATAAGCAAAATGTACTTAAAATATAAAAGTACTCATTACATGCCAAACTGGGCTCTGTCAGTGTTACATTTTTATATATTATTGGATCATTATTACTGATATATTAACATGCAAGCAGCATTTAAATATTGTAGCCAAATGAGGTTGAACTAATTTTACTCATTTTATATTCTGTCAGGTTAATCTTAATTTACTGTATAGCACTGTATTTTATATGATCGTGATGACACGTTTTAAAAATCTTAATCAGCAAAGTAACTACAGCTGTCAGAGAGATGTAGCCTAGTGAAGCACGAAGTACAATATTTACCCCTGACATGTAGAGCGGTCGAATAACTAACATAATAACTAGCATAAAATTAAGTAATCAAGTACAAGTACCTTAGAATTGTACTTAATTGTACAGTACTTGAGTAAATTTACTTAGTTACTTTACACCACTGGTCAACTTTATTTATGTAGCCCAAAATCACAAATGTGCCTCAAAATGGCTTCACAATCCCCTCAACGGTACATAAAAGTACTGCTTCCAGAAAAAACTCTGCCAGGGAACAAAATCCAGGCAGAGTTCAGTTTCCCGACAAAAGGTAACTGGCTAAAGAAATTCACACGCACTTCCCTCTGTGATTGGTCAGGAGCTGAGAAGGTAAGCAGGGTTTTAACTTCTCTCTAAAGCTCTCTTTTTTATTTCTTTACACAATTATTTCTTTCTCTTTTATCATTTGAACAGCCCAGTGCAACACTATGAATGTCCTCCAGGAAAGACTGGAAAATGTGTGCCGTTATCCTCATATTTAAACAATTTAAACACTATAAACACTTTTGATTTCCAACATGGTGGCCGGACAACAGGCCGTACGAACCAGTTATTTTCTAGTGTAACCCAGCCCTTACTCTTCTACTTGTTACACCTCATTTAATGCTTAAAAATATTCAAAATATTTCAAATTTGAATCTTTTTTGAAAGGGTGCAGAAAAGCATAAAACTGATACTGTTCTCCAAACTAAACTAAACAATATATGATGGGGTTTGTCATTCAAAATGACCCATGGGAGCGTTTTGTGATCTGACGCCGCTTACAAATAACTGATAATACTACTACTAATAATACTTAAACAAGACGGTCAGTATTTCAGTTTTGTGCTTATATGTTGCATATTCCCAAACTTAGGTGTTAAATCAAAGGACCACAGAGTAATTCTGGGACCAGGTAGCATTGTAGCACAGAAAAACTGTACACATTGTACAGACAGAGGGGGGTGAACTGGGGTTAACGGGGGACCAGCAGCTGATGGGGCCTCCCAGCAGGTAAAGCTAGACTTAAAATAGCTGTTTGGTTGCTTCATGCTTTGGGTACAGGTGAGATGATGAAATGAGTCTGAAGGTTTCTCAGACACCATAGCTGGCACAGCGGTTTATAATGCTATGAGAAAACAACTGGAAAGTTATCACGGTGACAGTAACTATGAGAATCGTAGAGAATCGACTTTCAACTTATTCACATTCAAAATAAACCTAAAAATGCCCCGACATGTAGACAATTGTGTAAAAAATAAAATCCTTAAATAATCATCCCCATGCAACTGCGCAATATCCGTTCAGCTTTGTTGCTCTTGAACGCGCCCTCGAAAGGCACCCTGGGAACGACAAGATGGCGGGACGCTCAAAAACTCCGCTGACTGGCCCAATTCACAACAGAATAAACTGTAAATAACAAAGTATAAGTCAGCGTTAACCGCAAACTGTCGAACGGTACACCGTCAACAGGTTGTCGGGTAACCGCCGGTAACCATGAACCGAGTCCGGACGAAGTTTGACCCTCCGTCCGGTCTGACAGGCTCCGCGCTGCAGCAACAGACGGCCACATCAAAACCAAACCGACTGAGGAGAAGTTTCAGGCGGACACAGCAGACACAGACAGCGGCGGAGGTCGACCCTCCAAAGAGCCAACAGTCAGGTAGTAACTGTATTTCTGTTCGGTTAGTATTATTATCTGAGGTCTTTAAAGTTGTTCCTCAGAGTTACCTGCGTCTCTTGTCTGCTGTGACGGGTCCAAGCCCTGACAACGTTCCGCCCTGCTGTATGTGTTTGCCAAACTTCATTCAAATACCTCGCAATTTTAGTTTTTTCATGTATATCCAAGAGCTAACCTACATCACAAAACATGACTAAGTATATATGTTTTACAAACCATAGATTTCATACTTCAATTCGGCATACAACAAATTTATCACATTGCAGTTATGACTGGAAAATTTTAACTCTAGAGTTGAATTTAACTGGGATAAAGTGTGGATTATATGCATGCCGAATTTACCTAAAGATCCTAACACTCCGTAAATAGTCTATTGTATGTACATTTTCCATGTTAACAAAAATATATTAAACTTTCAGACGTTTTAACAGTAAGAGAGCAGAATATATGGAGCTAACAAGGAGTTGGCAAAACGTATGAAGTACGTTATTTTAAATTAACAAAATGATTATCCATCAGTATATGGATTATAGTTTTCTGAATTAATATTTTGCAGCGTGAAGTGTCCTTGAGCAAGACACTGAATCCTTACCAGCTCCAGACCTTGACCTCTGACCTCCTGTAGAGTGCAGACACAGAGAAAAGAGGTTTACAGAGAGTTAACTGAAGTCAAATAGGCTGAGCAGTAAATGTTGTTTGTGAATCTGTTTCTGAATCAGTTGTTTGTGTTTCTTCTTCTCCAGATTTTAAGACCCCGACCAGGATCCCGAGGTCCAGAGCAGGTGGTGGTTTCAGTGGAGAGTCTCCACAGAACGACTCTGACTTCCAGCAGGACATCATCTGGGACGCCACCTCTCCTTCACCCAACAGACGGGGTAAGCTTCAGCCTTCCAACTTTCTCTCTTTCTATAAAGTTCACCATTTCAGTTACTGCTGCAGTGACTAGACACTTAATTGAATCGCCGATCAACAGAAAATTAATCCACAACAATTTTGAGAACTGAATAATTGCTGGTGTCTTTTACGAAACAAAAATGCCAAATATTTTAATAGTTTCCAGCTTCTCAAACGTAAGAAAGTTCCACTTTTCTCTGTTTTTATTGTAAACTGAACATCTCTGGAATAATTACTGTTGGAGGTTGATTTCTGGACAGTCGGTCTAACAAAACAAGCTGGTTTTGAGCTGCGTGGTGACTTTTTTCTCTTCAGGTAAAAGAGGCACGAAACAGCCTGCTGGAGTTGTGGACATCTCAGAGATCGTCAGCAGGATCGCTCCAAAGGTCAGTACATAATTACATATCGCCCCCCAAACATTTCAGTTTTTGGACCTACTCTGTAAGGGATTATTAATGTTTTCACTGTTCATGACTGTGCTCCCAATCACAGCTCATTTACATTGTTGTTGTGTTGTTACTCGTCTCTCTGAAGCACGGCAGACCGAAGGTTGCAGAGCCGACTTTACAGCAGTGGATCGGAGACAGCGCCACCATTCCCTGCACGCCCGATGTTCAAGTTCCCAAACCCAAGAAGAAATCCCCGAGGTGGGTTCAGAAGAACCAGCAAACACAACCCCAAATCAGTTTTCTCTTTGACATCACAGAGCTTGTGCTGTAGAGGCATCTGATGGCCGTAGACTGAGCGTTCATCCTCTCATTAGGAGTCTAATGGATCAATTAAGGGTCAATAAGATTGTGAGGTTGTGATATAATGTCAAAGGCTGTTACTGTAATTGTGTCACACTAAGTAACCAGGTTACTGTAAATCTGCGTAGCTGACAAATAGGGAGTAAAAAATGCTTTTTTTGTAAAACACAGTTTTTGAAGAAAAAATACATATTTATGTAGTGTGAAACCTGATATTTGAGAAAATATAAGGGGTCACTGAACTACACAGTAAATGTGTCCTGTGGTGTGAAATAAATTAGAAAAAAAATCTTAAATAATATACAAATAGCATGACAGATATTTACCTTCATTGTTAGACACTTATTTTCATGTAGTGTTATTTATTTAATATGAAATTATGAATAACAGTATTTTTCCTCCATGACTTGTTGGACTTTTTCAGTAAATGCGAGTCAAACTTTGCTCTCATCCTTTAAAACTGTTGAAAATGATACCAGTTTAAGATGAGTGACGATTATATCTCCCCTAATGCAATACTCCAACTGTCGTGAACAGTTATTTAAAGATATTTCAAGATAAAAACTAATAATGTGTCACACCACACACAGGACAAACATGGCAGTTATTGCATTAAAGAGAAAATGAAAGGTATTAGATTTAAGTCTTTTTATGTAACTTTGAATATGTAGAAGAAAAAGTTTAATTTTGATTCAAACAATATCAACCATGTTTCTTTAAACAAAACTAAACTAAAAAATAATTTTCATCAACAGAATGAGCTGTGACTCTTTGACAGAGCAGATATTTTTGAAACTTGAACACCACAAAGTCTTTCCTAATGTAATTCATTGTGTGTGAAGGAAGAAAGAACATTTAATTTTGATACAAACAATGTCAGATATGTGAATACATTTTTTAAATATATAATGGCTGCATTTTAGTTGTATTTACTTTCTGCGTCGTTCTCTCTTCTGCGTGGATCCCTGTTCATTTTCTCTCCATACTTCCATGTCCTGTCTCTCCCTCACTTCTTCACATGCTCCGACACCAGACCTCATTTTGAAAGCATGGCTCTTTATATATTAACTGTTTTGACAGAAGACGCTGCTTCCTGACTTTTTTCACACAGATTGTTGTAGTCAGTTGTTCACAACATCACTTCTTTTTGTGTAACCTCACAGTTTATATGACCCTGTTCACAAACAAATCTGACTGAGCCTCATTTGAGCCCGTTATAGTCATATACTTAAAAAATGTAGTTTACATTTAAACTGTGTAGGTTGTTTGACTATCTGGTAACAAAAATCACAGATGCCAGATGTAATTTAGATTTATGGATGTAGTATTTGCCTAGAAGCAAAAAGAGGTGAATCACATACAGAGTCCGTCTTCTTTGCTCATGTTTGCTGACATTTTCAAACCTTAAGGAAGTTTGCATCCATGCCGTGTTTCCAGAATATGTCGGTGTTATCACAGAAAGCTAACTGTTTGGTTTTGTCACAGGCCAAACGGAGTGGACGACCTGCTGAAGCTCGCCAAACAGTTTGACTTCAACATGTTTCGTCAGGATGAAGAAGAAGAAGTGGAGGACCTGCACCAGCAGAGCCTGGAGCTCCTGTCAGGGGACATCTTGGATTTGGAGAACGGCGATCGAAACGACTTTTCACCTTTACTTCCTGGAAGCTGTCACGCAGCGGCTGGGACGGACGAGCCGGTCCACCTGGATCAACATATGGAGGACGATTTGGATTTTCTGTTTGATGGACCGACCCAACACGTAAGCGGTAATTTAAGTCAGGCGTCGTCAGCTCAGCCGTCACAAGTAAAACCTGCTTCCAGCGTGTCTTCCAAAGAGGCTTCTGGGAAACCGCCTGCGTCCTCACGCGGTCCCACTTCTGGTGTTTCCATGACCAACACTAAAGGAGCTTCAGCAAACGACGAGTTTGAGGATGACTGGGAGAACGATGACTTGCTAAATGACTCTTTAGTGTTGGAGATGACACAAAATCTGCAGTACTTCACTGCTCCAAAGCACTGCTCAACCCAGAAACCATCCGGTGACGTGAAACATCAAAGTCCAGTAACTGTCCCTGTCAGCGGAGGTGACCAATCAGCTGTTTCTAAGGTGGAAAAGGACAATGTGAGACAAAGAACGACTTTCAAACTGGAGTCTAATCCTAACTTCCCTGTCAAAAGAGCCCACACACACTCATGGACGAACTCGAAGGTGGATTACAGCTCGAAAACAGCAGAAAAACACTCTCGGCAGAACAGGTTTTCATCCGGTACGGGTGCTTCAGTTGAGGTGGGATCTCATCGTAGCTGGCAAACATCAAACACAGTGAAGCCAGATCCACAGAAACCACAGTTTCATCAAAGGACTTCTGTTGCAAGCTCAAGTGTCAAATACAACACGACTGCTTCTACTGCGTCAACGAAAACAGCTCAAAGTTTCCCACAGAAACCTGTGGTAGTTTCACCCCACAGCGAGGCTCCTGCGGCCTCCGACCTCCTGGACGAGGACCTGTACTCTTTCTTCTCGTCTGACCCGGTTTGGGACGACCCAGCTGACGACGACCTGCTGTGTGAAATGTGTGAAGACGTGGAGAACCAGATCCAGAACGCAGAGAACATTTCCACCAAACAGACTCTTCCTGTGGGTCACATGTCCGACCAGAGAGCAGCTCTGCAACCGGCCAACAGAACCTGGGACAACAGGAGCCAACAGCCAGCCAATCAGCAGCCTTTCCCCCAAAAACAAATGCCAACAACAACTCTTCCCTGTGCTCCAGGTAGACCAGCTGGCACTTCATTGGCTGCTGGTTTTGTCTCTAACATCGCTGCAGGTGTACAGATGAACTCAGTGACGGATTTTTTCAGATCCACACAAGCAAAAAACATTTCAGGATCCACAAACAGTTCGACGTGTCTGCAGGTGAGCGGCAGGGTCCAGTCAGCACCGCAGGGAAGCACCCGCAAAGACCTGTTCACCTTCAAGAAGCCAAACAAGCCGGTTTCTACGGTGACCAACAAAGGTAAGAGCAGGTCCACACAGTCAGAGCGTGTTTCCTCCTTCAGACACTCTCGTTAATATCACAGCAGATTCAGACGTCAGACGGTCCCTCCAGGCATTTCCAATGTCATGATTGAATAATTTTACACAACGATTTCATCCTATATCAGTGAGATCTTGCAATGTTTTCCAAATTCTCGCAATTTTTCCACAAAAAATGATTAAACTGGACGAGTGCTTGCTAACTTACGTTACTTACGGATACGATCCAATTCAAAAGCACTTTCTTTGATTTTTATTTGACTTTGAGCCAAAACAAAATAAAAATCAAGCCTCTCCACAGACAAACGGCCTTCTAGCTGCAATGGGAATAAATTTGTTTCCCTGGAACTTGTCTTCTCAGGCAGTGTTTGCCCTCAGGCCATGTTTGCAGTGAACAGACTGAGCCATTTCTAATATGATACCTAAAGGTAACCATTTGCTTTGTGGAGCTTGTTGCCAGCTCCACACGATATGGTAAAGTAACCATGTAGACTGGACTGAGGGCTAATCGGTGGGTGGAAAAGTCGATTCACCTAAGAATCGCAAATCTCATCTTGTATGATTCTAAGTCGATTCACAAATGCCAAAGATATATTTTGTAATAACTTTGTGTTGGAACGAAAAAGTCGGAACTCAACCTCGAGGGCGCAGTGCAGCACCCGGACGGTGTTCAGCGCGCACATACTAGAGTAAGCTTGTAGTTCATCTTTAAAAAAGGCAGCGTTTGGACTAATTTTGGATTTAATGACTTCATAATTAGCTTTGCAAAACAACAAGTATTTTGTGGATACTACCCCATCACCTAGAGAATAATGTTAGCGGAGCGCTAACAAACGAGACCGGCTGACCAACACACACTGCAGCACTTTACACAACTCCAACCAGCTCAGTCCTGCGTCCGTACAGCGTGTTGGATACCGGTGGCTGTCCCGGTACTGAGGCTGTTCTCCACTGCTGGAGGCACAACGTTAACGACAACACAACCAAAATATAGTGCCCCCTAGACTTGCCGCGGTAGTCGGTGTTACCGGTGTAACACGGTGTTCGGGCATACACCGATTACAGATTTCACTTCTTACGTGACGAGAGTACGAGAGTCGACCGACAAGACGATGGCGGAGGATTTAACGTTAAAGATCAGAGTCAGCGCTCTGCAGATATTGAGCAGCGTCATCGAAAATCTTTTCTTGTGTAATCGGTAACAGCCGGTGCTGTCATGAGTTTATTGTGGGGAAATGTCCTCACTGTTAGTTTAAACTAACGTAAGTGAGGAATGCTAAAGAAGGAGCCGCAGTGAGCTGGTTAGATGAAGAGCTGCAGGTTGTTGCTGGGCGAACATCAACCCTCCGGCATGTCTTAAAGGTAAGCAGCTGTTTTTACTGGGATGTTTCTGTTGTGTGGAGCCACGCTGCTTCACAGCTCTGATCACGGCAGGTCTTACAGGTGTCCCAGTACTGTTACTATGGTTACAAGTCATTAATCACCAGAGTAGTTAGGGGAACTGACTCTGCGCCTTTTCAAAGAACTGCCTTTCCATTTGTTCATCTTTCTCATGATTTTGTTTTTATCCATTAAAGTAAATTTTGATGCATTTTTAAATTGTATTTATTTTATTTTTTTTTAAGGCAAGTTTATTTGTATAGCAGATTTCATACACAAAGGCAATTCAAAGTGCTGTACATAAAGCAGAAATAAGTGGAAAAATAGCATAAACATATGAAACAAAAAAACAGAAATACATTTTTAAAAAATGAAATAAGAGCAGTAGAAATACAGTGGATGTAAAAGATTTAAGAAGTTCAAAGTATAAAAATGTAACACCTTATAAATTAAATATTGTAAAAGTACGTCTTAGTTGTTGTTGATGAGATTGACTCTGTTTCTCAGCAGTTGTGGGTAAATGTTCGGCAGCAGAGATCGAGCTGAAGAAGCAGCAGGCGATGGAGAGGCGACGGCAGCGACTGCAGGCCGCCCAAAACCTCCGAGCTCCCACCTGACGGAGACAAACCGACCTCGAGAAAACAACGAACCCGTGGAGCCGAACAGTGTCTCACCTCACCTGCCGGAAGCTGCTGCCGGAGCTCCACCTGTTCTGAGCTGTTTGTCCCGACATCAGCTCAAGATAAAGACGAGACGCCAACGTTTCTTGTACAAATACATTCTTGTGAAATTAAACTGTACATGTGCTATGATGTAATGTTTATGTCGTGTTTCTGTTTTATCAGAAGTTTTTTGTTTTTGAAATCAAACCATGTTTTGTGTATTTTTAAAGGATTAGGTCAACGTTTGGGGAAATACGCTTATTTAAATTAGTAGGTGTGTGTGTGTGTGTGTGTGTGTGTGTTTTAAGTGTTGAATTCAGAGCTGGAGTCAGGACATGGTTAGCCTAGCTTAGCATAAAGACTGGAAGCAGGGGGAAACAGCTAGCCTGGCTCTGTCCAAAGTTCAAAAACACACCTACCAACACGTCTAAAGCTCACTGTTCAACACGTTGTACCTCGTTAGTTTAATCTGAACACAAAAAGAAATGTGAAGAAGATAATTTGTGGTTTTAGGGGGAGGGAGCTATTTCTTGACGAACAACAGTGTATCCATCCGCCCAGTACGTCTGTGCTGCGTCTCCGGCTACAGTGCAGGTTGTCAGATACGTCGGTGAGCACTGGTTTCGGTTTTGGTCTCTGTACAGGTACGATGGCACCAAACCTGGCAACCTCACTGTGACGACCAGACTTCAGGAAGCTGCTGTTCAGCAGGAAGTAGTTCCACCAGGTAACTCCCCCTGAAACCACAAATGGTCGTTTTTACATTTCTTATGTCTGATTACACTAACGAGGTACAACGTGCTGATCAGTGAGCTTTAGAGCTGTTGGTACGAGTATTTTTGAACTTTGGACAGAGCCAGGCTAGCTGTTTCCCCCTGCTTCCAGTCTTTATGCTAAGCTAGGCTAACTGCGTCCAGACTCCAGCTCTGTACTGAACACACAGACACGAGAGTAGTGTTGATCTTCTCATCTCACTCATGGAAAGAAAGCGAATACGTAGTGAATAGAATAGTGGGTTTATTTTTCCACTTTTGGTGTAAGCTAGGCTAGCAGTTTCCCCCTGCTCCCAGTCTTTGTGCTAAGCTAGGCTAAGGGTTAGGGTTAGGACTGTTACTTTAAGATGTTCTGGCTCTTTGTTGCTGATAAATAGTCAGATTTATTTCTCATTTCTTTATTGATCATGAACACGAGGAGGCCTGACTGTCTGCTGTTTCTCTTTATTCACTTTATTTTCTGTAAAGATCTTTAACTGATTTCAAAGTGTTTTACCAATAAAAGGTTTATTATTGACATCATCATTGGTTGTTAGTATTATTGGTTTTATTGGATATGTTTTGTGATCCGTCTACAGAACCACAGCAAACATCCTGAGACCAGTTCTGTATGTACTGTGTATATATACACAAGCAAAGAAATACAAAATACAGTTACAGTGCAGTAATAAGTTTCCCCAAATTTAAACAGTGGTGGAAGAAGTATTTACATCATTTATTTAACGTAAAAGTAGCAATACTACAATATAAAAATACTGTGTTGAAAGTAAAAGTCCTGTATTCAAAATCCTACTCAAGTACAGAAGTATTAACAGCAAAATGTACTTGAAGTATCAAAAGTAAAAATACTTGTTATGCAGCGGCGGTGAAGCTAGTTGAACTACTTTGGGGAAGTTTAATACAATGGTTCATTTAATAAACTCAGTTTTTAAATATGAAATCTTAATCTGCAAAATAACCAGAAGCTATAGCGATCAAATAAATGTAGTGGAATACAAGTTCAGGTGCGGTCAGGTGGTCCGGTCGGGCTCGTCAGGTCTCCTCATTAACAGTCTGGCAGCTGTCTGATGGAGCAGATATCGTCCCGGCAGGTAAACCGAGCCTCGTTATCAGCAGACAGGTGTGTAACTGTAGTCCAGCAAATCACAGGCGCTCAGATGTAATCAGCCTCGGTTTAATCACGCTGCCTTTGTCCCAAACGCACTCCAGGATTCACTTTACTACATTTGTAAAGGAGATTTCTCTGAAGTTTGTCTTTGCCAAGCAGAAGTAGTTTTTTAATTATAAAGTCCTGAACGTCAGAGCAGTGTGTGTTGGGAAAGATTTGAACTCATGAACTGTTGTTTATTTTACATTCTGTTTACTGTTGGTCTGGAAGAAGAAATAATCTCATTGGTTGAATTAAACCTCAGGTAGCCAATGAAGTCCCTGCTGTGTCCCTACAGCATTTTACAAACTGAGTGTGTTCACAGTGTGACGGAGGCTCTGTTAGCATTACAACACAACACGTTAAGAACGTTTAAAACGGCAGCATTCAGGCTAAAATCAGTGCTGTGATACTTCCTTTAGTACACTGTGTACACTATGTAGTAGTGTTGTCTCAAATCGAACACTGCTGTTGTTGTGCAACGGAAATGATGATCGCAACATTTGACCGCTTCTTCTTCTTCGTCTTTTTAATGGTGAGTTGCAGCTGGGCGGAGCGTTATCGCCAACATTTGACCGCGATTGTCGCCCGCCAAAATATCTGCCCGTTAACTTCAATTTTATTCATTTTCATTTCCGTGTCTTAAAAAAGGCGGTTGCTAACAAGTGTCTAAATGAGACTACAGAGGTTGTCGGGGACATTAAACGTCATCACGCCAAACACAGAAACTCATCTACTCACTCGTCCGCCTTTACAGCCTCGTTGGGTTTATACTGCAAACTGTTCTAACTCAAACTTTCCCAAGGCTTTTGTAGAAGAGGTCAGCGCTGGAAGCTCAGTGGTGGAGACGCTGAAGTCATGTGACCGTGGTGTAGCTGGTTTATAGCCTAACGTTAGCTTGTTACTTCTGGAGATTGACTTTACGCTTCAAACATCATAAAGTGGTGTTCATGTGTGAAGATTATCTTGCTGAACAAAACGTGTAAGTATCATAAACTTTTGTTTACCACAGAGTTTATTTTCTGCAATAATCCAAAATCTAATGGAAAAATCCCATTGGCTGTTTGTGGAGGGAACCAGGGCGATGCTAACTTCCTGGTTGGACTACAGAAATACATCATCCCTGTAGCGCTCTATATAGAGTCGCTGTTTGAGCATTAAACTAGGACACATACAGTTTCTCACACTGCAAGAAACCAAACAACAATATGAATGGCAAAGATCGAGGTTGGCTGGTTTCCATGAATAGCTAAATGAACACACACACACACAGTTTCTCATAGTGTTTGTGTGTTAGTTACCTGCCGGGCAGCAGAGCGGTTTCATGGCTCCACCTGACGCCTACAACAACATGGCCGAAAGTGTTTACGGCGGATCCTCTTACCTGCTGCAGCCGACACTTACCTGCAGGTGAAATGAAGTTACCTGAGAGTTGCACTGAACTCTGAATGACCCCCTGCACCCCCACCTCCCACCTCACTCTGCTCCATTAATTATTCCCGGGCCAATCACAGAGGATAGTGACAGGTGAGAGGACAGCTTGGTGTCCGTCCAGCTTTTACAGACGACATCCACACTGATAATGAGCGGGACAGGTTTCACTTTAAAGACGTTTTCTGACGTCCTCGATACGTTAATGTCAGCCGGCAAACAAACAGCAACTACACAAACTAGTACAGGTCATGTCAGACTCCAAAACCCTGTTGATACCAGTTAGAAGGCAAAATAAGAGCAATTTAAAAAGTCAAGACATAAAACTACACTGTTATACTTTTGTGTTTTATTTTCAATAGGAAGAATACAATATAGGCAATAATGGACACTTGGAATAACAGTCTGAGCCAGAGTCAGTGGCAAAAACAAGCACTAGCGCAGTTGCCCGCAGGGATTACGTTGCAGCCCATTTGTGGCTGCCGGCGGAGGCGATCTGCTGGACCAATTCCAAAACTTTTGCTATTAGTCATTTAGACCCTAAAATTTGTATATATAGAAAGAATTTAAAAAAAAGAAAGGGCCCAGGTATAAAAATACCGGGATTACCCTTTAAGTGCTAAGGAATCATAGATTAGAAGTTTGCTGATCCGTAGCCGTAAGCGAGCACGAGTTGCCGGCTAAAGCTGAATCACTTCACAGCTCTTTCACATCCAGCCTGTAGAGGGTCGGACACGTTCATGTTATTTAATCCCAAAGCCTTTCTTACAGTAGCGTTTAACTTCCACATTCACGCAGACGACCTCCACCTGTCGAATCAACCCAAATGTCTCTGCTAGAGCTCAAATCAGCAGCCGCATTAGTTTGTCGTGTCGACATCTTCCAAGTCCCAACGTGTTGCCTGATACCAAAACGATACTGGTTTCAATACTCTGCTTGGAGAAATATAAACATCTTTTTTTACAAGTCAGTTGTACAAGAAATTTTCAATGCCAACTTTTGGTTCTTGACAGTTTTAGATAGTCGAACACGTTTCAGTTGGTACCTAAATAGTTCAGTACCCAGCCGAAGTCTCAGTTTGTTCTTCCTGGAACAACCGATGTCAGAGCTCATAGTTTTTAGCAACTCTTGTTATCACGCTTCTCGTCCCTCCATCTTTGTTATCAGTGTTCAGTCAGACGTCATCTTTGAATGAAAACTGTGTCGTCTTTAAACCTGATACAGGAGCTTCTCTGTGTTCCTTCATAACTCGGCCACAGAATGAAGCTGACATTTCTCTGTTTACGCTCAGGTTGCTGTGTGAAAATCCATATTTCTAGGAATCGTGTTTATGGTAGTTTTAGCCATTTCGGAGGAGATTATTTAGAGAGCCAGAGAGACATTTTAGATGCCGGCTCTGCAGACTTTCATGTTGGCCCGTGTGAAAATTAATCTGGAGTCCAAATCACAAACAGATGAGCAGGTTCCATGAGAGGCGGCGGGTTCGGGGGTCCGTGTGTTCAGCGGAGGGAGTATGAATGAGACTTTTAATTGGCGGCGACGGCGACAACTGGCCGCCTTCTCCTACAGCTCAATTAGGAGCATTGAGACTGCATCCTGACCTGGAACATCAGCTGATCTGATGCTTCAACTCAGTGTAACAATGTGTTGTGCCACAAAATCTGAAAGTTTTCATCATAGAACTTAAAATATGGATCACACAGTTTTAAAATTCAGACTGTGTGTGTGAGAACCATCGCAGTTGAGTATAAACAGGTAAACAGCTGGAATTGAGCATTGTACGAGCCCTGCGTACTTTCAAAGTCTTGAAAGTTTGGAAAATTCTTGATTTTAACCATTTTGTTTTCAAGGTTAGGAATATGCTTGAAAAACGCTTGATTTTTCAATATAATCTGGTGTTTCAGCATCAACACAATCACTCATGGAAACCAAAAATATTTTAATATTTGAAATGAAACGATCCCGTCCTTATTTGTTTGTTGTCTCCTGGAATTTATAGTAACATGTAAGATGTGATGATAAAGGCTTTGAGAGTCTTTTGGTTTAGGTACCTTGAAAGTGCTTGAATTTTACTCTTAAAAAGCTGTGTGAACCCTGAGTACGACTAAAATTAATTTGACTAAAATTATACTAAAACGTCTTAACAATTATAACAAAAATCCAATAATTAAAGTGTGATCAAAAGGAAACGATATTTTCATCAAAAGACTTAAACTAAATTAAAATCAGTTCCCAAAATAACACTAAGATCACAACTTCACTACATTTAATACGTCAGTATGGAAGCTTCAATCCACCACTCATCCTGCAATGGGCTTCCATATTTCCATTCTAATTTTTGTTTGCATCTCTTAAAGAATAATCATAGTTTCATAGTTACTTCCTGTCTCAACTCTCGACCTCCACAGAAAGCTGCGGATGTCACATAATGTGCACGATGTGGCCCAAAGTATGTGGACAGCAGAAAATTACACTCATATGTGAGAGTTAAAACCACGCGCGTTGAGAAGCGTTTCTTTCTGCAGCTGGAGGCACCGTCATGTTGAAACAGGAAACTTGTTTCTGTCGACACAAAGTTGGAATAAAACTGTTGTGTAAAATATCACGAAGCATTAAGAGTTCCCTTGATTGGTGCTAAAAGATCCAAACAAGGAAAAACAGCCAGAACAAAAGTATATTAACAGTATGTGGCGTGTGTCTCCATATGTGGTTCAACATGTGGCCCCACACTGACACCTGCTGGTAGGAACAGAGCAGTGCACTATTTGTGCACAGAAAGTTGTATACTTCTACTTCTTAAGTATCAAATACTTAAAATCTAAATTTGTAAAGTAACTGAAGCTGTCGGATAAATGTAGGGGAGTAAAAAGTAGAAAGTGGCATGAAAAGAAAATACTCAAGTACAAGTACCTCAAATTTGTACTTAAGGACAGTACTTGAGAAAAATGTAGTTAGTTACATTCCACCACTGCAAAAAACATCAGTCTTAAATAATTTCCCATCAGATACTTCAACACTTTTTTTCCTCAATCGGAATATCGTGATAATCTAACAGGACGGTACCTTCATTAAATACTTTACTCAGTTACTGTAAAAAAAACAATAACTCTCAAAGACCAGACTCATGCTGACCTCAGCGTCTTCAAGCTCATCATAAAGTACATGATTTGTAGTAAAACAAAAACAAAACAAACAAACAACAAAAACACTAGTGGAAAGTTACGTTTCAGTTTAGTAAATGAGACGAGGTTGACAGCATCTGCAACAACTTTCAAACCGTTTATTTCTCATTTTTCCATGTATGAAGTTTCAGTGACGCAGCAAAGACGAAAACAGGAGTAAAAATCTAAGACCTCCAAACAAACATCCCTTTAAATCAACACAAGACGTTTCAGCACCTGAAACTAAACAAGCAGGAAGCTTCGACGCCGGCTGTTTACAACAAAAATATCATCAACCTAAAGACAAAGAAAGTGAAGAAAAAACTAATACAGGTTTTTATCCCCAAAACAGAGCGAGTGGCCGGCGACTGAAACACCGTTATGGTTACAGTTGTTTTCAGTGGAGTCATTTTATACATTTCCAAGTTTAAACCTTTTATTGGCAACATCCACGCGCTTTAAATGTTCACGTATCACCGTTATTAACATGTAAACAACAGTCTTACTGAATTTCATGAAATGAGCTAAAACTCTGAAATGCAAAATGAATGAGACGAGACAAAATGTTCAGATTACTTATGAGCTTCATGATGTGATAATAACACAACCCTGACACCATTTCACATGTTAAAAATACCAAACTGTTACAGCTAATAAACAATCCTGTTTAAGGGTTGAAGTTCTATTGAAAGTTGCTATTTTTTCATGATTTCTAACTATTAAACATGCACAAAAACTGTCGATTTATATTTTATTGTATAACTGTATAAAAATTCAAATATGCAAGGGGTCAAACTTAACCAGCAATACTATCACACACTCTTCGTGTCACGTAGCATGCACAGAATAGATTATTTGCATCTGCAAGACATTTCGCTCATTTCATTAAATTTTGAGACCAGCCTGGTAAACTCGAGCTTTAATAAAACCTGATCTACATGCAAACAGCAACGGGCAGAAGAAACAGAGGAGATCAGGTCACACGTCATGCAAACACATCACAAGTCTTCCGTTTCAGGTAGAAAAGTCTTTTGTCTTTTGCAGCGCGTCAGTAAATAAACCGTTCAGTCACCGAGTGCAGCAGCTTTTAGCAGTTTGACGGCCATTTTGTTTTTCTCCTCCTCAGCTCTTTGCTTCTTCCCCAAAGTTAAAGTATAAAGATGTGACTGTCCAAAGCAGAGGAGCTGCACATACACAGATTCAGTTTACTACAGAACAAACTGTGTTTGGTTTACAAAATCATTTACAGTCTTGTCTCTGCTAATTCTGCCGTACATCGACAGGTGAAGCTTGTTTTTCCTCTAAAGACTATTTTACTAAATCTTATTTTTAGGTCTAAAAACAGGAATAATGAGCCTTTCCAGCCTGTAGGAGTCCTGCATGTCGTTCAACGATCAGCGGCTTTACAGTTTCTAACGCGGCATCAAGCAAACATGTAAACATATGTAAACATGAATTTCTGCACGTTTCCTAATTTCATTTTCTTCAAATGTACAGAAAACATAAAAGCGTTGACAGATTTTTCTTGGCTGAATTCAAACAGCAACAATTCTGATCTTATTCCACGAAGCTGAGAGCTTTATGTCTGTTGGGTCCAAACTTTTCACAGCAGGTTTCTGCAGTTAATCTGATTTCACAGATTACTCTCTCTGTTTAAAAAAGCAGACTCGTCCCTGTCAGCATGTTGTGTTATCGTAATTACCAGTTTCCAACTTGTAAATAATGTTAACGTCAACGTGTCATCATTTGTCTTGTATTTAATGTCATTATTATAGTTTGGACTATCTGACTTGGTGCTTAATAACACAAAAGTGCCTAAAAAAGCAAATTAATTTTGATGCTCACGTAAGCCAAAGTCTGTTTAAAAACATGCAGGTCCCAGGCTCCCCTTTAATTCTGACAAAATTTAGCCAAACATGACTGTAAAAAGAAGCTGTTCTTTAAGTGTAAGTAATGCAATACTCCGGTAGATAAATGCATTCAATAATACAATTACATCTCTAAAACAAAGACGCGGATTTAACCTGTAATTCAGCTGCATGTCAATAAATTCTTGTTGGCACTTCATGCTGTTTGTGTTGTTCTGAAATCAAGTAACATCACCGCTAACTACACTCGTCCACTAAAGTTGACTTTCTTTAAGATAGACTTTCTTTGATTCTCAAAAAAAAACAAAACAATGACACCAAAATAAATATAAAAAACCCACATACCTTGAAAAACCAGTAAAACATACAGTACACATACACACTCAAACACACACACTCCAGCTTTCCTCCACCAAACTGAAACCGTCGCTCTGCGTTAAAAAGCCGTCCGTCAGCTTTTAAAGTGCGACGCCGAGTCACTGAGAGTCCCTGTTCAATAATACTTGGTAAAAGTTTGGCTTCAGAAGGCTCGGGGGGGTGGGGGTGGGGGGTGGGGGTGGGGGGGGGTTCACAGAGAAAATACTTGCTTTGAAAACAGACAGAGCGTTTTGCTGGACGACGTCTTCAAGCAGATCTTCAGTAAATGGAGGGAAAAAAGTTGTCAGACGTCCACCACCATCTTTTTGTGAATGTCTAATCCACCAACGACCTGGAGGAGACAGAAGGAAGTGAGGTCACGCATCATTTCACGTTTTTAACAAAGTCTTATGGTGTGTTCACATCAAAGGAGAAGCACATTTTTCCACGCGGCACAATTACAAAGTAAATGCAAAGACGCGAATTCGGGCCGGGCGACGCGAATCACGTGACGCCAGTGACACGAAGTTCACATGACGTGGTGCCGCGAAAGCCTATCAGCATTTGATTCTCCTCCTGACGTCACTGGCGTCCTGACGGTGAATCAGAAATGGAGGAGAAAATAGCCGCTGCGATGCTACTTCATATTTCTACAGAGAGCAGACAAAAACGATTGCTTGGAGAAAAGTAAGCGAGGAAGCTGGACGACCTGGTAAGCTCTGAAAATATGTCTGTCACTTGATTGCAGCTATCGGTTGTACTTTACTATGAACCAAGTTACTAGCCCTGATCGAGCCAAACTCCATTCAGAAAACAAGCATTTTAAAAGTTGTTTGCTTGTCGTCTTGCGGACAGACCTGACAAAGCTTGAATTCAGACTTTTTAGGAATCAGCATCATGATGGAGTGATTTCGGCAGCCTTCTGCATGCATGTTAGCATTGTGAGCATGTTAGCATGCTGACGTTATTTTTCAGCTCAAAGTGCCACTGTAGCCGGATTCAATGCGTTTAAGGGCCTATCAGTCACCAAAACACTGCACAGCTGTTTGTAAAACTCAGACAGGATTTTACAACTCTGGAAGTTATCACGCAGGGCTCAAGCCGGCCTTAGTTTAGTTTACATCGACAGTGATTCAGATAACTCTGCAGACTGGTTTCCATCCAAATATATCACAAATTTTAACGAATTTTGAGAAAATCATCAAAAAAAGCTAATTAATGCGTTTCCATCCACTACCATTATGTGAATATTAGGAGTCAGTTCGTCAAGATAAACAGTAGGTGTCTAATTTTCCATTGGTGCCATTAAACCATTGCAGAAGAGGACGCATCATGACGTCATTCAAAGAGCTCCAGTCAAACGGTGAAAAACAATGTAGAAAACATGATGGAAATATGACACTTCTGTTAGTTTCACGTGTTAATGTGAGGAAGGTTACAGCCTCTTCATCGCTTCACTGGAAGCTTCAGTGGATGTTTAAGTCACATGATTCATGTACGTCATCATTTACTCGCTAAGTCTGTTTCCATTGCACTCATTTTCTTCTTATCGATACATCAACTTTTCTGCGATATTTTTAGATTTTTTCAAATTTCCTGTTTCCACTTTTATATGCGTACATTGAAATTGCTCTAAAAACAGGTGGATGGAAACGCACCTTCTGAAATGTGTCACACTCTTAGTGTCAAACCCAGAGAATAACCACAGCCTCTGCTGCTCTACGGAGCTTTTTAGCCTCTTTTAGCTCCTAGTTTTGGTTTCAGGGCACATTTACTGTTTGGTTCACTCTCAGCACTCTAATCTAATCACTTCCATGTTTCCAGCAGGAGCAGGCAGCTGCTTTCAGCAAAGAGAAGCCAAAACCCCAGCAACACTTGTAATATAAAGAGCAAATGTATTGTGAGACCAAGATATGAAGGCTATAAGCCGAAATGTGTTGGTCTCACAATGTGTTCAGATTATTTTCTTCCTCCGTGCACCTTAAAAGCAGGTGAAGTTGTGCCGGAAATCCCAACTCAGCTGTTTTCATCTAACAGGCTGATAAAGCCTCAGTCCACTACCTGCCCAGCAGCAGACAGACACAGTCAGAGACCAGCTGGTGAACGTAGAGGAGTGTTTAGCAGCTAAAGAGCCAGATATTTCCCTCAGGAGTCAGTGGAGACCAAAAACAGAGCTGACAGACCATGTTTTTCAGTCAAAAGCTCTCTGGTTAATACAGGTGATGAAGAGGGAGGATGAGAGGTGATGAAGCTGAATCATCAATACTTACGGCACAGAACTCTTCGAAGGATATCCTTCCATCACCGTCTTTGTCTGCGTTGATGATGGTTTTGTCGACGATCTGTTGAAGTTGGGTGTCCTTCAGGTTGTTGCCCACCATCATCTTGAGCACCTGGAAGAGCTCCCCGTTGGATATGTAGCCGTCCTTGTCCATGTCGTAGATCCTGAAGGCAACTGAGGCGACATGGAGAAATGATGTCAGCGTTTATTTTATGAGGTTTGTTTGGGGCATAGATGCTGATGCAGCAATTCAAAGGGCAACAAAAAGGTGCTTCTGGCCTTCATCGAGACAAATACACAACAACGTGATACAACATGTGCTGCAATGTAATTTAAAGGATGTGCATGTGGAATGCAATTTTCTATTGAAGTGTAAATCCTTAAAAATCTAGATGCTGAAATGTTTACACCTAAACTGAGTTTAGTTTGATATAACGCTGCACTTAAGTACAATATGACGTCTCTGAAGTCACCCTGTAAACACAATGAGGTCAATCCAACAAAAACTGAAGACGTGGTGTCACTCTGTGGCTGATACAAGTGGATAAAAGGTGTATTTAAAAGGTTTAACCGCTAACAGAAAATGCCATTTAATGTGAAAACACTTTATTGGATTGTTCTTTCATTTTGAGTGAATATAAAGAGGTTATATATATTTCTTATTTACTATTCTGTTTTCCTTTCTGTATATGGAGCGACGCCTGCGAGCTAGTTCAGGCAGTCGACTCGAGCTGCACTGCTCTAAACACACGTGACATACATATTTGCTCATCACTCCCCAATATCTGAGGTCTGAGCCTAACTCTGTTCTGCTGCTGTAATAAACATTTCAAACATGAGTTGTCTGACTGAAATATATATCATTGTTTATATTGTAGTAGAATGCACATATATTCTTACATACTTCTTGTTTTCTTATTGTCTATTTATCATCATTTCTCTATGCTTATATGCTATGCTATTTCTATTCCAGAATGGAAGCAACTGTAACGTGACCAATAAAGTATTTCTGATTCTGATGTTTGTACATAAATAACTGTTTAATAATCATAAACATGCAGCAGAGAAAGAAAGAAACTGGTTAATGTTGGACACTTACAACGCAACTTCTGCTCCTTGTCACCTTTGACGCTGAACTGGGAGACTCCTTCGATGAACTCTGCCGAAGGACAGAACACAGCACCATCAGTTAAAACTGCAGAAAAAAGATAATAAACCTGTTGCCACGTAATAAATGTAACTCATCAACAGAAAATGACCAAAGATCACCACGACATGATGGGGAAATAAGTTCTGTTGTTATGAGAATAGTTACAAGACGTCCCACCAACCAACAAAAAGATTTGTACTTTCTTTGAAGATCTCAGCAGAGAAAGAACGAGTACAAATAGGAAAAGAGACTGATGGTGTCACACAAGCTTCCCACGACCACTAAAGTCCTGAAAACGACTTTGGAAAGAGGATTAAATTATAGATAATGGACCAAATCTCATCACATCTGTTGAAAAAACGTACAGGAGAAGTTCAGAAAGAAATGGCTAATGTCTAAAACTTCACTGGCCAGACGTCCACAGATTTACGATGTTATAACATATACATACACACATAAAAACTGAGAGAACTCTGTAATAAAACATCAGCCAACATGGAGCCGCTTTAATTAGCAGAAATCACAAAGTTGATCTTAATGATTAGTTTCCTGTGCTTTAACTAAAATGGAATGCATCTATATAGCTTTACAATTAGCCTCTCATTCACACACACACACACACACAGAATCAGGGCAGCTACCATGCAGGGTGCTGATCTAACCATCAGGAACAATTTGGGGTCTCGCCCAAAACACTTCAACATGTCGACAGGAGAAGCCGGGGATCGAACCTCCAACCCTGCAGTTAATGGACGACCTGCTGTCCCTGTTGAGACCATAATGTGGGTTCTTTTGTATGTGGTGCAGACTGTCACGTGCTGCGTGTTCATGAAACCTGAACATCTGGATGAAACACACACGCACACATTTGTTTTTCAGCTTTCTGGGCCTAAATGCTAAAACTGTGTTTACTATCAATTTAAACTTGCTGGGTGTATTAGACCATTGTGGGGGGTGATTTATGGAAATAACGGATATTTATATGATTTTTGCATCAATGTAATAAAGATTTGTCAACTTTATTTTTTACTCGACGTGTGACCCAGATGTGTTTCTTCTTCTTTTTAACTAAAATATTTCTCTATTTTTTTTTCTTCTTTCAATAATGTGCACGAACTCCGGTGTGTTTCTCCTCTTTCCCTGTGCAAAATAAAGTTATTTAAACTTAAAATTGACTGACTGTTACAGCCTTAATCGTTAGCCCGTGTTTTGTTGTTTTCATTGATGTATTTCTAATATGGGTTATGTATCGATATCATGGAAATATTACATATTCAAGGATAAAGGATTTTGTCCATACAAGTTATTCATCAGGTGCATTCCCTCCAAGGTGATAGAAATGACTATAGTACTGCTGTTCTGGTTATAATTACTGCTCCCACTTTGGCACAAAATGCATTTGTTGGTGCAGAATGTCAGACTGTCGGGTCTTAGCGTTGTTTGTGGATTTGCCAGCGCATTACAAAAATGGATAAATTCCCTCATGTTGCTGTTTACACACAATAAAGAGTCTTTTCAGGGCAGCAGACTATGATAATCTTATAAGATAATCATATCTTTAACACCAACAGGTCATTTTTAGGACTGATGTCAATAGTAAAAACCTTCAGACGGAGAAAAAGTTTAAATTCAAGAACAGAGGACGTATCGGGGTGAGGAGGGAAACTGGCTGTTTCATGATCTATTTACCTTTAAAGTCGACTTCCCCGTTTCCGTCGGTGTCGAATATGTCGATAACTCGCTGCACGAGGGGATTCTGCTGGAGCTCTGGTAAGGACATAAACTCTTCCACGCTCAGGGACCCGGAGTTATCTAGGTCGAGTTTCTTAAATCTCTTTCCTAGCCTCTTAATCTCATCAGCATCAACTGAAATGAAACAGAGAGAGAGAGAGAGACGTTATTTACAGACAGAGAGAGAGAAAGAGCGACTGGAACAAACAAAGTTTCAGCATAACACGGGGAGATTATTCAGACGAATGTTGGCTGGCCAGTGAGTTTGGGCGACACATCTACCTGTGAACTTCAGGACACACAGTAGTTACAACACCTGTCGTCCACCTGCATCTTATCTGCTTCCTGTGCTGCCTGTAGAGACCATTCCCCCCCGCACAACACAACCAAACTTACCTGGTTTCTTCTTCGTACTGGCCATGGTTGTTCAGAGCTGCTGGTCTCTCACTGCACCAGTTAGATTGAACCTTGTGCTACCGGACCTCCTGGTGCCGCGCTCTAAGCTCTAACACCGGGTCATGTGACACCTCTTTCAACACTAATCACTCTGCTGATGACCATGAATCAGCGGGACACAGTGGGGGTGGGGGCCGTATTGTGTTGGTAACCTGGTAGTTCACGGAGATAATTTACCATGTCCTTTAAAATAATCAAAACTCTGAAGAGGTTTGGTCTAAGGAGATGAAAATGCTGCAGGTGTAGTTCAAAGAAATGACGACATCCATACAACAAAGATTTAATAATGAAACGTTGGTCCAAGACTTGAAACCAATCCTATCAAGTTTTAGTCATTTCACCAACATTTCACCAGTTTAAAGTCATTAAAACGAGGAATAAAACCAAAGAATCACAGAGCATTTTTCCTATTTTCATTTGTTTCTGCACCGCTTCTTTTTACAGGTAATAAGACAACAATAACTTAAGTTATATATCTTGTAAGTTGTCAAACCATGTTTCAATACTGACAAATGGTATTGTATATTCTCTCGTCATCCAACAATAATTGGTTTGTAAATACAGAAAAACCTCAATTAATTTTAATTCTGAACCTTTCTTGAGACCTGACAGCCTTCCTCACATCTGACCACTTCTACATGACTCCCTGCTACACTGCAGCAGCAACAACAGGCGTCCATGTGGACCACTAACTGGTGTTATGACACAGAACGACCACTAGATGGATCCCAACACAAAGGAATGGTGAGCCCAGAGTTACTGTACTGCTGCCACGCCAAGTACCAGACACTCCTGATAATGAATTTATTATCTCAATCATCATATCTAAGAAAAGAAATCCAGCAAAACACTTTACAGACAACGTGAGATCAAACAGGAAGGAACACTCTTCTTCCTTGCTATCATGATATTTTTAGTTTACCACTGTTTTAACTCACCAGTGTTACATATCATGTCTGAAAAGGGCTTTAGTTCATTTTATTTCTTTTTCTTGATGTTCTGATTTGGAGTGATGGTCTTGTTGATGATACATATTGTATTTGTTTTATGGATTTGATGTGATGTCTTTACATCAAGGACCACATCTTGGTCTTGGACTTTTTTGTGTTATTTTTGACATTTTGCAGACGTGTAACATCTCTCTCTAATTGTCTCCAATAAACTAAAGTCTTGTGACAAAATTAAAGCTAAGGCACCTTAACATTTCAACACACATAATTAAGGTAAGCAACACCTCTTCACATACCTTACTCCTCCCACCTGTTAGGTATAGCACCACCTTTGCTCCATATTAATCTGAGGAAACCCAGGTATTTCCCAATAATCTTGTAAATCAGAGGGAGGAAACAAACCCTCACCATCAGAGCTGCAGTAGGAGGCGGAGCAACACTGGAAAGAGGAGAGCTTTAATGTCACACTCCAGAAATGAAAGTAAAGTTTGTTTGTTGTTTGAGTGGCAGCCACGCAGCAGTCAAGACAAGTCTCCGTTTCTCTCTAAAAGAAAATTCAAGCTGAGTTCATCAGGTCTTTCTCAACAACACAGCAGAGTTTCTGCCAAACACTGGTGAGTACAGCTGATCATATTTACTGTTTCAACAACCAGGATTAACACAAAACTCTACTCAGGCAGGAAGTTACACTCTTCATTTCATGGCTGCTGCAAACTATCAGCGATCTGAAGATCAGTTCCTGTGCTCCATCTGTCTGGATGTGTTCACTGATCCAGTCACCACATCATGTGGACACAACTTCTGCAAAACCTGCATCAATATACATTGGAATACTAATGACCAGTACCTGTGTCCGATGTGTAAAAAGGTTTTCAACACAAAACCTAAACTGCACGTCAACACTTTGTTCTCTGAGATGGTTGCTCAGTTCAGACAGTCAGCTCAGCAGAAAGCCAGCAGCAGCAGCTCAGAGCAACAAGTGTCCAAACCAGGAGAAGTTCCCTGTGACGTCTGCTCTGGAACCAAACTGAAGGCCCTGAAGTCCTGCCTGGTGTGTCTGGTCTCCTACTGTGAGACTCACCTGGAGCCTCATCTGACAGTGTCAGGCCTGAAGAGACATCAGCTGATCGACCCTGTGGAGAACCTGGAAGGCAGGATGTGTACGAAGCACGATAAACTGCTGGAGCTGTTCTGTAAGACCGACCAGATGTGTGTCTGTGTGCTCTGCACTCTTTTAGACCACAAGACACATGAGTTTGTTCCTCTGAAACAAGAATGTGAAGGAAAGAAGGCCGAGCTGGGGAAGACAGAGGCTGAAATTCAGCAGATGATCCAGAAGAGATGAAGATTCAGGAGATCAAACGCTCGGTTGACCTCGGTAAGGAAGATGCAGACAGAGAGATAGCAGAAGGTGTTCAGGTCTTCACTTCTCTGATGAGATCTGTTGAGAGAGGCCTGAACGAGTTCATCAACACGATCAAAGAGAAGCAGAAAACAACAGAAGAACAGGCCGAAGATTTCATCAAAGAGCTGGAACAGGAAATCTCTGAGCTGATGAAGAGGAGGACTGAGGTGGAGCAGCTCTCATGCTCTGAAGACCACCTACACCCTCTCCACAGTGTCCAGTCCCTAAACACCCACCACACACCACCCACCAAGGACTGGACAGAGGTCAGCGTCCGTCCATCATATGAGGGGACTGTGGTGAGAGCTGTGGTTCAGCTGGAGGAGAAACTCAGTAAAGAAATGAAGAAGCTGCTTGAAGCAGAGCTGAAGAGGGTCCAGCAGTATGCAGTGGATGTGACTTTTGATCCTGATACAGCAAATCCTGAACTCATCCTGTCTGATGATGGAAAACAAGTGAATCATGGTGATGTGAAGAAGACTCTCCCAGACAACCCAGAGAGATTTTCTGCCAGTCTCTGTGTTTTAGGGAAGCAGAGTTTCTCTTCAGGCAGATTTTACTTTGAGGTTCAAGTTAAAGGAAGACTAAATGGGATTTAGGAGTGGCCAGAGAGTCGATCAACAGGAAGGGAGAAATCACACTGAGCCCTCAGGATGGTTACTGGACTATATGGTTGAGAAATGGAAATGAGTACAAAGCTCTTGCTGGTCCTTCAGTCCGTCTCTCTCTGAAGTCTCAGCCTCAGAAGGTGGGGGTGTTTGTGGATTATGAGGAGGGTCTGGTCTCCTTTTATGACGTAGATGCTGCAGCTCTGATCTACTCCTTTACTGGCTGCTGCTTCACTGAAAAACTCTACCCATACTTCAGTCCCTGTCTTGATGATGGTGGTAAAAACTCTGCCCCTCTGATCATCTGTCCTGTCAGCATAAACTAATCACTTATCTTACTTCATGTATTGATTTATTTTTATTCAAGAGAACAAATGTACACATTTAGTGGCAATACTGTAGTTTACATCTTATTTTCTACAGAATCTGTTTACTGTGGTGATTGATTTACACTTCATTGTGAGATTTTGTTATTATATGTATCCCATTACAGAGGCCACACATTAATTTGATGCATTCATCTCTTCAATCCTGCATCATGAGAAACATTATGTGGAGAATATCTATTTAAACCTCCCACAGACATTTATTTTCAGTTCCAGAAGAACTCACTTTCTAAAGACACCAAATATGTCAAGATGAAGTTTGTGTAAATTTGCAATAAATGCTGCAAAATGTAGATTTTTTTCTTATTTTTCTATTTGATGTGCAGCCACAGAAAACATGTTAAGTCATAAAGCATCATTTGAGAATAAGGCCTGTTACAAGCCTATAGTGTCTACAGAATACAGTATGTGTCATTATTATACTGGGCATAAAAAGTTAATGGACAGTTAATGAATAGAATAGATGCTAATAGATTTATATGTTTTGTGAATACTGGTAAGATGGCTCATGAGTTAAAGAAATCTGTAAATATGTGATTGAAAATAATAAGCAGTGACTTGAGCTCCAAACACTGAACAGAAAAGCCTGGTTTACACATACATTTCATTACCGTTACAGTTTAAAGCTGTAATCCTTAAGATTTCGGTCCTGGTTAATTTGGCGACACCCGTGGTTTCTGGTGGTAACAGCAGGTGTGGTTTAATACAAAAGCAAACACTCGTTCAGCAGCTTCTTAGTCAGAACTACAACAGAAGAGCAGCTGCAGTAAAAATAGACCAGGAGCATAGAAATAGCAGAGCAGAGAAAAGAGTCATGATAGAGAGGCTCCGCTCATGGATCCAGTGGACATTTGCACAATGGCTAGAATGGCAGCAGATGGTTTGCAGCAGCATTAAAGGAAACAAATGTGACACAGCAACGTCTGGTGAATATTGGTTGGGGTGGGACCCACTCGTAAAGACATGGCTCAATGGGTACCTTTAAATGTAAGCTCTGATTTTAACAGGGAAAGCAGCTGCCCCGAATTGCTGGTCCTGAAAGAAAAGAAGGGTGGGGAGTCGAGGCGTGGCAGCATCAGGAACTCCCATAAATATCCCTGAGCAGGCGAAGTCTGTTAGTTGACTGGGGAAGTTCAGCAGAGTCAGCCAGACTGAAGCCTGCTGCTCACGTCTCCCCGTTTCAGGTCATTACACCTCTCCAGAGGTGAGGTTTGGTGAGACACCTGAGAGCTGCTGGTGCGGCTTTTTGCTACAAGGCAAGACCCCAAAGTCAACTGCAGTAAGCAGAGACACTTGTTTGAACCTTGATCACACAACAGGGTCTGGGGTCCTGCTCACAGATTAGAAAACCAAAGATTTGGTATCAACTTTCCAGGTAGCATGAGAGGCAGGTTTCTGAGTTTGGAGGGGTCCAAAGAGAGAGCACAGGTCATAAATCTTAACTGCCCCCCTCCTCTGCTGAGTCCCACCGGTTTTTGACACCTTTCTTAACAGCTTGTTAGGACACAGGCCCCCAAACCTCCCACCCACTCAGCAAACTTATCCGATACCAGCAACGGTTGACGTAATTTTGAGACCCAAGTTCAGCTGACACTACCATCTTCCAGAGGGGGGTGCTACTCAAAAAGTAGGTCCAGACATTACAGTCATTATTTTCTAATTAAGCGGCAAGATTTCCTCTCTGGAGTTGGGGGGGGGTCAGAGCAAAGCTACCAACTAATTAAAACTGGGATATTGCGGTGACTAAAAATAAACGAGGTTTTCCCAGCAGCCCTGACACTGACCTTTACAGAGCGATGAGGCATTTTTAGCCTCAGAGTGTTGGGAGTCTGGGTCAGACTGCCGGCAGAGGCCTGCAGAAGAAGGTGCAGCATGTGGTGATGTTCACATCTATCACCAGCCAGCATCATATCCCAAACTCAGTGTGAACATGTCTGACTTTCCCCCAGATGATCACTATCCAGTAGTGCAGGGTATCAAACTTCAATACGTTTTGAGTTCTGTTTAAGTAAGTATGAGTATTTTCTTTTTCTTTTGATCAGATGCATCCAGATTTAAAACTAATTTTGTTAATTCTACTCTGTATTTTATTCCAGCAAAGCTTTTGTACAGCTGTTTTTGTATTATGCAGTGATGCATTGGATGTTTGACTGGTTTTATTTTGTTAAATGGATAAAAATGTTTGTGGAAAATTGTGTTAAACTTAAAACTAAGGCATTTTAAAAAACTATAATTCTGGTACTGTATCAGTAACAAAACTTATTGCCTTAGTTCAGATATTGAAAAAAATGCCCAGATATAATTTTCACAAACAATTTAAAATCATTTTGGGTTGTTATTGTTTTTTTTTTTTTACCAATTTTCACTCAGAAAAGGCAGATTTTTAAAGCAGACCAGTTTATCTGTGTTTGTTGTGTTTGGCACTATAAGAATACAAAGTTCACCACAGCTCAGAAAAAGCTTCCAGTAAAAAAGGTGAAAGGAAAAGTGTTTGCCCTCCAAATGGTTTATTCAAAACCTAATCCTCATCCTGATATTTTACTGATTTGTTGCGACCTTTCATATCCTAAATGAATATAGATACATAGATAAACAGTTAGGGAAAGCAGCAAATGTTTGTAACTGAAGTCACAGACGGTGTTTCATCTAATGCCATGTGGTGAAGTGACATTTATTGGTACTTACAGTGCGAGCACATGTCCAGGGCATAACTGGCTTCATTTCCCTGAAAAAGAAAGAAGATTGACAATGAAAAAGTGCTCCACATTTAGGCATCTGATTAAAAACACAAAGGAAAATCTTTGTCATTTATACAAAAAAGAGGCAAAAACTGTGGTCTCCTCTATCTCTCAGTTTGAATTGAGGAGCTGAGTTTTTGGCATGTGGAGAGGTGCCAAAAGCCCCTCAGTACATTACTTTAAATCCCACTGATGTTGGGTTCTCTATGGACTGGGAGAAATCTTGTGCCCCTTACATTTATGAAAAATCTGTCAAATCAACCCAAATGTACTGAACTATTCTGTGTCCTGTTCTTGGCTAATTGTTGGTGTTCTTCATTATGCATGAGCGACAGAATGATCTGGACTCTGAAAACTAGGCCAGCGTGCCGCCTTGATTTGCCTCGTCTCATCTCTCGAGGACTTGCAGAAATTGCAGCAGGCTGCAGCTTTCCTCCTCAACTGGTAACGAGAGCCACATTAACTCTGATATGTGAGCTTTATTCTGCCTTCCAGCACATAATAACCATAATCTCATCTGAGGGGTTTGACAAGGTTGCTGTTTAACACCACTGACTTTATGAATACTGGGCCAGTCGCTGAGATTTTAGGCTTCCAAGCTCACTTTCCAAATCAGTTGAAAATGTTATTAAACCATTTAATGCAGTGAAATATTCTGTCTTCAGATGTTTCTGTTGGATCTCTACTTTCATTACTTCTCTGCTGTGAAATGTGATTTTATTGTTTTTGTCACTGACAAGCTGCTGTAGTTGCTGCAGTTTGTTTTGTACAGAAGGAGAGGCTGATAGAGGTCAATAAAGGTCACAATGAACTTAGTAGTCATTAAGTGCTGCAATTCACGATTATTTTCACTATCGATTCATCTTCTGATTATTTTCTTGATTCATTGTTTGGTTTATAAAATCTTAGATATCCTTTCCTAAAGACCAAACGTGACGTCTTCAAATGTTTTGTTTTGTCCAACCAACAGTCTAAAAACCTAAAGAATTAAATTGACTATCACATAATACAAACAAAAGCAGCAAATCCTCACAATTCACAAGTTGGAACTACAGAATGTTTGGCCTGAACCAAATGATAGTTACTGATTATTTTACTGTCGATATACTAATCAATCAATCAATCAATCAATCAATCATTCACTCATCAGAGTGAAATATCTGATCATTTTTAAAGATTTAGAGAGATGCATTGTGTGGTTTGGATCCTGAACATGTGCCGCTGATTTTCTGCACAATTACAGCGAAATACAACACAGTTCCAAAAGGGCCGTTTTGTTTTCGTCAATCAGTTTCTGTCCAGATTGAATGATTCTGTTTGTGAGTTTGATCGAGGCTGACTGAGGAGTTGATTTGGTTTCTTTGATTGCTGTGCCAACCACTCAAACACTCCTCCTCCTCCTCCTCCTCCTCAGTGAAGTCAACATGCAGAGGTCTGTTCCAGCTTGTTGTCTGACACTGAAGCTCCATCCACACTAATATGTTTTGTTTTAAAACGCATAACTTTTGCTGCATTTACGCCTAGCGTCCACACTACTCCAGCGTTTTATAACCTCTAAAACGGAGACCTTTTAAAACGCTGCTGACCCCATTTTAGTTTGAAAACTCCAGGTTGCGTTTTAGTGAGGACGGGCGGAAACAGAGACGTTTTAAAACGCTGAAGCAGACACCCACGTTCGCTCCCTGATTGGTTCTTATCAGCCATGACGTGTCCTTCCCTGATTCGTCACGTTCTTATCACATGACCCTTTTCCAGGAGAAAACAAACATCAGCCTTGACTCTCAGCAGTTAATTCAACATTAATAACGAATCACATCACTTCCTGTCAGTAACAGTTCCACCTGCTCGTCGGTCCAAACAGAGAAATCTCTGCTCTGACTTTTCTCCATCGCTGTTCTTTGTTTGTAGTTTTCCCTGCAACTAACTAATCGACCAACCACAGAGCAGACAATCTGCTTCCTGTTTACACCGGCATGTGCACGCCCAGTGCACGTGAATGGTCACGTGATAAGCGTTTTCAGGCGTGTCGTATGGACAGAGATTATTTCTGAAATGGTGATAAAACGCTCGTGTGGACGGTTTTTGTTTTAAAATGAAAACGTGTTGGTGTGGATGGAGGCTGAGCCCAACACTGACATGGCTCTGATCGCAGGCGTCACATGGGCCTCGTACACTACATGGTGTTTCCTTTTTATCTTCAGCACAGTTTATTATACTTGAGCTCCTCATGCACATTAATGTGGAGTGGCCCACCCAGCTGCATTAAATTTGGATTCTGTTTGGGTGCTGCGGTGCATTAAGTCTCACTAATGCAGCTTTTTAATAAGTTTTAAGCACTGAAACTGTGTGTGAGAGCTACATTAAACAATAAACCACTGCACCTCTGACACAGCTCATGTACTAGTTGGAGTGTCTGTAACAACATGAACTGACTGCAGCAGGATTACAACCGAGGATCTTTGCAGTCGATGTGACATTTAGCAGCCCTCACAGCCTGGTGGCTCAGCAGGAGCACGTTTTTACTTTGGTCTTCAGACTACAGAGAAAGAAGCTAAAGTTTAGAGAAGGTTTAACTTTTCCTGTCATGCACCACTTTGGAAAACAAAAAAAGAATTGTGTGTTATTACTTACACCTGTGTTTGACAAATCAAAATGTCTAAAAGGTCCATTCAACTTTAGTTTCACTCCACATTTTTCCTCCTCGTCATCTGCACACGCCCTCCAGTTTGGGAACCACTGGTTTAGGTCTACAGCTGGTCTATGGTCCTGACAACTCAACACCAGGACAGTAAACCCCATTCAATAAGACAGTCACTATGGTTCCATTACCTGCTGCACAGGTGTAGTCATATTATTGGATTTAATATAACCAGTCACTACTGGCCTTTTGTTAAGAGGTGATTTGTCAACGTCATGTTAACATGCACACCAACATCGCGTTGATATTCAGATTAACTGGCTTTCCTGTGTTTGTGTTGGTGAATGTAAACACTACATCTACACGCCTCCTCAGCGCTTCAGTTCAGGATCTATAACAGTTTTTTTTTCTGCCTCACTTAATTCACAGCCACCACACCCTCATCCTGTCCTCTCCTCTGAACGTCTGGTTCACTAACTTCCATCACACACCAGCCAGGATTAAATTCATGCTGCAATAACAACAAAAACATGACTCAGAGTGCTTCCCTATGACTCATCTGTATTAAAGCGATTATATGTTGCTATTTTCTGTTGTTTTGTTCAGGTCACATGACCCTGCAGTTTTCACTGGCTTATTTCATCACAGTACAAAGTGTCATCTAAGTTCATCAGTGTTTAAGTTAGTAAGTTAGAAACATATTAGGGTTTGTCTGCTCTGTGATGAAGACACCTCTGAAACTGTGTGGCTGTTGAAAGAAGTCTGAAACGAAATACATTGAGATTAAAAACACAAGCATCAGGTCGATCACTCACTCAGTCCAGGCTTCATTTACACACTGAATTAATTTATGAATCTGACCTACAATGAAACATGTGCCTGTATATTTAGGGACGGTGGACGGTAACCCCACCTCAGCTCAGTATATCTGCCAGATGATTTGAATCTCTGACATAAATGAGTTATTTATTACTTCACAGCATACATGACAGTAAAGCTGCTGGTGCTGCTGCAGCGTCTGAAAGGAATCTCAAACTGCAGACAACCCTGATCTCATCAGAACCGGACAAAACCCGGGGGCGCCCTGGTAGCCTGGCATGGATAATATAACCACAACGTCCACAGTTCGAATCCCGGCCGGGGGACCTTTGTTGCATGTTGTACCTGTCTCTCCCCCCATGTTTCCTGTCTGTCAAATAAAGGCAAACTGCCCAAAATATAATCTTTAAAAACTTTAAAAATTAAAAAAAAAAAACACAGGAAAAAAACCAATGCATCAACCGTCTTATTAACTACACAAAAATGAACGTAGATGGGGGGTTTTCGTCCCTCGTGGACATGGAAAGATGACATAGACGCCACGCTGACCTCTGTTGGAGCCCTTGTTGTATTGTTTGTATTATTATGTGTGTATATGAATATGTTCACTTGTGGTAATTCCCTGGTTGCACAGTAGGTGGTGTGTAGAGTATGGGGGAAGGTGTAACTTGATGACGCTGTAATCACACAGCAGGTGTGTTGGTTACCGGAGGAAGCACACAGTTTTTGACCGTCGGATGTAGCGTGAGCTTTTGTTTGTTTGCACCTAAGTTGTCGGTAAAAGTGCTTATGGATCGCCGTCTTCACGGTATAAAACCCTGTATGGTGAAGAAATAAATTCACTTAATGTTTGGCTATACAACAGTTTGGAAATGTGAATTAATGAATGATGCTACACAAGAGGACGCGTCAATTAGGCCAACTCCGGTATAGCAGCCCCTCACTGGCTTGTAGGTTTTCTTGTTTGGTCAAGTCAAGTCACTACAACTACATTCACACTAAGCCAGCTAAATCTCTAAATGCATGTGAAAATGACGTCTAATCAATAGGAAAACGCTTCTTCTGTTCTTCCTTCTGCTGTTTCAGCCAGCAAACAACATAACTGCTGATCACAGCAGCCAACACGTGTTCAATAGTGGGACAAAGACACAACTTAGCTCGGATCTGTCATTTACAGATCCGAGTCTGTCACCAGACAACTGAACATGCAGAACATAATGATTTGATTGCAGGTCATAAATTCTTTGTGTTGACCAGGTCAACAGAAATTCCTGTCTGAGGCTGAGGCATAACTTAAATCAATATTTAATGATCACCGTGTTGTCTGAGAAAATACCCAGGACTCCTCGGAAGCAGTATTGATACTTTGTGGATTATCCCGGTGAAATAAAGTATAATGGAATTAATTGAAAATCATCATTGTTACAAGTTAAGAGTTGTGCTGTGTTTTCCACTGTACTGACATTTCAAATAAGTGATCACAAAAGAAAGTTAGAGGAGACAGAAAGTTGTCCAGCCATGGTCACGTCACTGTTTTCCTCATCTACACCAAAACATGAGATCAGCATTTTAAAATCTTTCCACTCTAGAAAACATTTTTGAAAAGCTGAGTTGTGGAGAATGAAAAACACCGGCTGAGTGTGCATGGAGGACCTGAACAGAGAGAAAAAAGATGTGCTTTCAAATTCAGCTGGCTCAGCGTGGGCGTATTCTTCCTCACTGCAGTGCTGGGATAATCATTGTCCACACAATATTGTGGATATACCACTGTCCTACTTCCCAGCGTTGACGCACATCAACTCTCCAAAAAAAAGCAGCAATTATATCACATTTGCTACCCAGATTGGCACATCCCAGCTACTGTACCTTGACTGCTTCGTCTGTCTGTATGACTGTCTGTTCAGTGCCGGCTTCGGGCCGGTGTGTGTGTTGCAAGAAAAGAAGAATAACTACTCTATTACTGCATACAGGGGTATTGCTTAAGTTGTTTCACTTAAACACCAACAGAGACATCTGACAGAGAGAGCTCCAGCGTACCTACGAGAATCTGCCATTTCCCACATAAGACAATACAACACTTCCGGTCAACATTTTCAAAATAAAACAGTAAATGCAGGGGAAAACTGGCAAGCACTATGTTGTCACGTGTATGTTGTACGGCCACTTTTTAAGACAGTTATATTTAAGGGGGTCCTGCAGATGTTATGTATAGAACAGGGTCCTAAAAAAAGTGCATCAACCACATGACAAATACTTCTTATGTTAAAGAGCTGTGGAGCATTAGTTCATTGTTTTCTCTCAGAGGTCAAAATGGAAAAACACAACCAAGTCTGTAAACAAATTTCTGCTACCATATTAGTCCATTTAAAGCACAAAGGTCTCATGGACTTGTAATCGATTAGTTGATCAAAAGAAAATGAATCGGCAACTATTATAATAATTGATTATTCATTGTTCAAGCAAAAATGCCAAACATTCTCTGGTTCCAGCTTCTCAATGTGAGAATTTGCTGCTTTTCTTCATCTTATGCGACAGTAAACTGAATGTATTTACAATTTAGATGTTTTTGTCTCCTTGAGTTTCTGAGATATGTTGATGGGCAAACATTTTTCACTTTGTGGACATAATCACAATCAGCAATTATTCAACAATGAATATAAATATTACTTACGGCCCTAACTTTGACGCATGTAATGTAAATTTCAAAGCATTTTAATATTCTGAGTCATTTACCGAGCAAAAAGGCCAAATATTCTATATTTAGGCTGTTGGTCATACAAAACCATGCATATGTATACTATTATTTAACCATTTCTAACGATTTATAGACTACATGACTTGCCCAATAATAGAAAAACAGAATCTATAATGAAAATAACCGTTACTTGCAGTCCTAGTTAATAATAATAATAATGCTTTTCTTTCCAGAACCAACAAATATGAAGCTTTTATTTTGATGGCAAGGTTACGACACTTCCGTCTTTACTTTGTTGCGCACTTGACGCACCTCCAGCTAGCTAACCTGCTAGCAAAACCGTAACAGTATTTCTCTATTTCCTCCCCAGCTAGCTTTGTGACCATATTCTACCAAGCCACATGTCGAAGTTACGTTATATGTGGATGTGTGACAATGTGTCCGTTGAAAGAAGCATAAATAACACAATAATTAACCAACACTGTCATAAACAAACTGCCACAAACGTTACGCTCTTTTTAATGTCAGCGCTGTGCTAACGGTAGCTAGCAGCAGCGAGCAGGTTAGCCTGGAGTGCTAGTTATGAAGCTAACTGTACAGTCGAAGGAGGAGAAGCTGTTTTTACAAAATGAGGTTTGACATTATAATTTAAAAAATGAAAAACTGTTTTTTCTTACCATTTTGCCGCCGGAGGGTGTTAAGCTGCTGGGAGAGTGATTTAAAGCTCCGTTAACGGGTCGACACGGTCGGATAAAGACGACGTTTGAGCGAGGTTTATGACTTTTAACGGCCAGATACCGACCACCGGCTGTCTGACTTTACCGTTTCTGACAGCGGGGGAGAGATTCACTGCAGCGCCAGCAGATAGAGCCGCAGAGGGGGAGAGAGAGAGCAGAGAGGGAGAGAGAGAGCAGAGAGGGTGGCTAATGGTGTGAAGAGAGAAAGAGAGAGAGAGAGAGAGGAGGAGGAGGGGGAGTGGAAGGTGCACAGCAAAGTTCGTCTATTCAGAAGAGGGATCACTCTATTTCAAAATGACCAACACTGAATCACAAGGGGCCTCATCCACGGATCATGGATTACTGAACAGGCCTAGACCCAGGGGTCAGGGGTCAGGGGGCCCTAAGCAAGAGCCACTGTTTGAAGTGATTAAAAATATTTTTTTGTTTTCTTGAAAGTCACAGGGCTCAGTTAAGGCCCAGTGATGTCCCAATCACGTTATTTATTTTTATCCTGATCCTTAAATATTGAGTATACGTCGATGATGTTGATGTTACTTTTATTATATTTTTGTTCCGAACACAGCTTAGTCACAGAATGTCCCCAACGCAAATGTAGAGATAAACGGTTTGCTCAGGCCGAAATCAGTGTTTAATCAGAATCAGTACTACAAAAGTCAAGAAATAGAAAAAAATGGACAATAAAAATATAAATGAATATAAAAAGTATGTACAATATATCTGTTGTTAGAATGAAAGAGCTGTACAGTTTGTGCAGGAATGTGCAAAAATTCACAGTATGAAGTATAAGGAATGACGAATATGTGCAATGTGCAGAGATAATAGAGATGTTAACGTTAATGTAACGCATTGAGACAGACAATATTTTAGTCAACTGTTGGTTTTAAACTTGTTTCAGGCCAGGCAGACTGTTGACTTTTGTTAGATTATGAAAATACACTCGTAGAATCAACCAGCTGCTGGATAACAGGTAGAAAATAATGTTTAAAGTTTGCTTTAGGAACGCTGTGTCACTGACTCAAATAGGCTGGGCCTCAAATTGCCTCTGAGACAGATGTAATGGGCTCTCTTTTTATTTTTGGCAAAGAGTGATTCATCTTCTTAAATACACAATCTTTGGAGAAACATTGTACAGCACATCAGGCTTTCTCTCAGTCTGAAGCTCATCCTTGCTGAGAGGAAACATCATTGATCACCAATAAAAACAAACATCCATCATTATATTTTCATTACAGCAGAATCCTGGTTTCTACTAAAATACGTGCTAAGCTAACCTTTTTTTTACTTGGATAATAGAGCGTTTTTACCCTAAATTTAATCATAGCAACAGTGTGCACACCATTTTGGATTTTGGATGTGAAGCACACTAAACTGAGGGCGTAGCATTACTCTTACATTATTGTTTCTGTGGTTAACGTTCTGCATGTAAAATCTTAATCTGTTTATGTGAGGTAATTTATTAGCCACAAATAAATATAGGAGAGTAGTAGGTCCCTCTGTATGGAGGACCGAAACTGCCATAATCAAAAATAAATGAATAAATGACCCAGTAAATAAATTAATATGATGCCTTGATATATGCCATTAATGAATGCCTACATTTATTTTTAATACTATTTTTGGTGCATTAAATGGCATATTCATTTATTGATTACGTCATTTATTCATTTATTTTTGATTATGGCAGTCTTGGTCCCCCATACCTCTGACATGTAGTGTTTTAAAGCTATACAGTCACAGTGGTGGAATGCAACTACGTACCAAGTACAAATTCAAGGTACTTTACTCAAATATTTCCATTTTATGCCACTTTAAACTTCTACTGCACTACATTTCAGAAGAAATATTGTACTTTTTACTCCATTATCACATTTATTTGACAACTATAGTTTCTAGTTATTCTACAAATTAAGTTATAAAAAACATTTGATGATCTTATAAAATATGATGAATTACTATAGGATAGTATTATCTCCACCTCAACCAACTACAACAGTAGAAATATTACTTACACATTAATACATCAGTAATAACAATCTAATGATATAATATGTAATAGTATATCACTCACAGAGGCCGTGTTTGTGCACTGAGTACTTTTATTTTTGATACTTTAAGTACATTTTGCCGAGAATATTTTCAATGCAGGACTTTAACTTGTAACGGGATATTATTTCTGTGTGTTATTTGTACTTTTACTTAAGTAAAGGATCCAAATACTTCCTCCACCTTGAAATATTCAAGTTTATAATAACTGCAACTGTTGCTGTACAGTAATCTTGGTTCAGTATACTGTTTTATTCACAAAGACACTTTACACTCCTTAGTTCAATACATAACAAAACAGCAAGGTTTAGGCATTGAGATATCTTAACAAAAAACAAACAAACAGATCATATTTGGCAAAATGAATCCAGCCATGCACGAAAAAAAAAAAAAAAAAGATGTTGCGGCACAAATGTAACACAAAGTGAAGCGCTTGCAGCCTGCGATAAGCACCGCGTCTCAAATAAAAGACTGAAGAAATCGTCCCATTTTCAGCAGAGGGACGGAGGTGTTTGAAGGCTTAAAGATAAGATATTCTATATTTCTCTTCTTGTCATCAAGTCTCATGTTCAGACTCAAACCAGCAGTGAGTGTATCTACTAACAGGTGCTGTGTGTGAATCACAGCCTGATGTATAAAAACTATTAAAACTCATCAGTGAGCCTCACTGTTGTTCCTTCATCACCATGAACACACACACTGGAGTTTATCTGGACTCAGTCCCACACACACCGTCCTGCTGCCCCAAATACTCACCACAGCACCACATGTGGATTCATCCGCCGCTGAAAATAGTCCCCAACAAATGCACTATTTCCTCCTGTTTGTTTGATAAAAACTACAGTGAGCAGCTGTTTTAGAAAATTACATGAAACTATATATTTGTGAGATGATTTTAAAGATTCACGTCTTCAGCAGGAACCAATGAGCTCAGAGCTGAGAGCCACAGACAGGAAGTCAGACAGGACTGAGAGACGGACTGACATGTTGTTGGTTCTTTTCATGGGATTTGTTGAAATTTAGAGTAACACCAGTCTTATCCTTTAAATAAAAATCCCACCATCATCCACTCACACTGTTAGATCTCATAATGTCTGTGAGGTTTGGTTCATTCCTACAGAAATGTACTTTTTTACATTTCTGTCTCCCATCTTCCTCTTCTTGACAGATTTCTACCTGTATGGTTGTTGAAGGTCAGTTTCAACATGGCAGCTCTAGAAAGCAACCCTCACGCTTTGATTCTGATGGACACTAGAAACAGAGCATTTGCTAATTTGGTTTAGATCGTTGAAATATGTTCTGCCACCAAACACATTTTCTGCTGCTGGGAATATCTGAACATGATGGTGGATTTTCCCATTAAATAACACAATACATAACACATAAGAAAAGTCAAAACTATTACAATGATGCACACGCTCTCATACATCGTCTCTTCTCTCTCACAGACTCATCCACACAGTTAATAAATAAGGTAAGATTCTTCTACCATCCACAGGTGTCTTCCATCCTGGTCTTCAGCTAACACCATACCATTAATATCAATAATAACACACACCTTGTGCTGTGATATTGCTCATAACTTGCTCTTTACCATAAAGGAACATTTTGGGGATACCACTTGTTTGTTTCTTTATTATTTTCTGTAATGTGTTATTTTCCAGAGTGAGATGAGAAGATTGACATGAATTTCAAGTCCGTGCATCCAGTTCAGAGAGAGGTCCAGTGTTTGTTTAGCCTAGCTTAGCACAAAGACTGGAAGCAGGGGGAAACTGCTAGCCTAGCTCCATCAAAAGTGAACAAACACACCTTCCAAAAAACTCCCAGTTTGTCTGATTAAATGATGTATCATGTTTCCCAAACAGGTGCAGAAATATGTGACACTGTGGTTTTAGCAGCTGTTAGCATTGAAGCTACTGTATTTGTTGACCGACAGCTGCTGGGAGCAGTGACTGCACACAGCAATCTGAAAAGACCTGAACTCATAGAGGGGTTGCCAGGTTTGAGCTCTGTCCTATCTCTGCTGACAACTAAACCCAGCGGACTACAAGAGGGACTGCTGACTAGCTTGTTAGCTAACGAAATGCAACAAAATCAGACAGCTTTGTATTTGTAGCACTTTCGCGTTACCCCAACTATAACCTTAGCACTCAGTACGTAGCATGTCCTAACCTACTGTAAGGAGGAAAGTCAAAATGTCCACTCAGCTTTTCTTATTCGCTGGATGTAGGCTATGTCCAGTCTGCTGCGCTAGCTATGGCGGCGGCTGGTACAGCCTGTGGAAATATTGGATTTAAACGTTGGTTGGTCATTACAGCCAGACGAGATCACAAATATAACTTTGAAGATTCAATCTGCAACAGGATAAGAGGTCATAAACAATTAGGGTTTTTCCTCTAAGGTTTGAGGTTCACACCAAAAGCACAAGTGCGACATTGCGCAGAGCAAGGACATTACTGTATTTCCTATGGAGATAGCCACTGAACTCTTTCAGGCAGCTGCACAAGTCGTAACGGTGCACAGGACTTTCTTCAGGATTTTTTTGCTAGGTGTTGCAGCCAAAAGTTAAACTGAATTTTGACCCCAAAGACTCTGCCCTCCACAACCTGAGTCCAATGTCATTCTGGCACTGAGAGGAGGCAGAAGTTATGACGGCGACAGCTGTTCTGTAGAGAAGAATGGAAGTTCATTTTGTGCATGTCTGAATTCCCAGAGTTCTGCAACTCTACTCTGAGATGCTACTGGGAGAGGACGGGGAGAGCAGGTAGGAAAATTATTATTGTGATTCTTTTTTACTGCGGTGTAGTCCTGTAGATTTGTGCTGAACTTCATTATACGCTTTACGTCCAACAAACTAGATGCTCTTGTGACTTTGGTGCGAAACCAGCAAAATGTACAAAGTTCTAAAGGTCAGAAATGGGCCCAAGTGTTTATTTTTAGGCTAGCAGTTTCCCCCTGCTTCCAGTCTTTGAGATAAGCTAGGCTAAACAAATCTCTGTACTGGACGCACTGAGATAAACTGTATATAAATCTTCTCATGTGACCGTGGGTAAGATGGCAAACAAGCTTATTTCACAAAATGTCCGATTGTTCCTTTAAAGCTACACTCTGCAACTTTTCACACGGAGCTTCTCTTGATGTTTGATCACTGAAAGGAAATCTACCCACACAGTCAGTGACAGACTGAAGATTTGCTCCCTTTAGAGAAAACTGCACTTTTAAGCCTCAGATCTTTTCCCTGTTCTGTCCCTGTAGTTTCCTTTGATATAAAACATCTTAAAAGAGCCGAGCTGGCCAACATGAGCGCGCTGTGTGCAGTTAACTCACGCCACTGTGTAGGATTTCTGAATATTAGCTAATGCTTTTCAAACTGTTCCCTCTTGCTGGCATGTGAAGCTGCCAAAAAGCACTGTTGCCGAGTGCAGCTTTAAAACAAAAACCCCTTAAAGACCAGCATAGCAAACAGCTATTTTCTCTCCCCTTTTTCATACAATATCACAAATACCAGACCCCTCGCTGACTTGACGCCTGCCTTTAAGATAAGGCTGTCCTTTTATTGTGATGCTGATGTTCAAAGGTAGTCCTGGTACAACTGATGTCCTCTGCCTGGTATTTGGTGTGTGGACAGTGGAAGGATGCGCTGACTCAGTTGAACGCCTCCTTGTTGATCCACATGAGGGTCCGCGTCTCGTTGGGCTTGCATTCGTACTCGATGCTGCTGAACTTGTTGCCGAACTGGCAGTGCTCCCTCTTGTAGTAATTGTAGTATTTGGCCTGCCAGACCGTCTCAAACGTCCCGGCCTTGTTAAACTGGACAGAAAGAGAATCGTCGTCAACACTGCAGCAGAAAATGATGATTCTGGTCTTTAATTTGATAGATGAACAATGCCAAAAGCTTGGCACATGATGCCACTTCTCTCAGCATCAGCCATGTGATATCTCATAAAAGGTCACTGCTGTCTTACCTCCATGCTGACTTGGACAGGTTGTCGGTCTCCGCTCTTGGTGTGCGGGACACCCTCGGTGTCGTACTGGCCGTGATAAACCACCGACTCCTCGTCCTTGGACTGCTGCTCCAGAGGGAAGACGATGCCTCCGATGTTCATGTTGCTGTGAGGGGGAAGTAGTTTGACACTTTATTAAGGGCTTGGATTTTTAAGTGATGGGACAACACCTGCATGCCTTGTGGCACTTGTGTCAGGTGGCGCTGTTACTGTGGCTTGGATTGCACCTCATTTCTACGTCACTTTGGACAAAAGCATCTGCCAAATAAATAAATGTAATGACACTCTTTCTGGCGACCATGTTGAAAGAGTCTTATTCACATGTTGTGTCTTCTTAGCTAGCTAATGTTAACCACTCATAAGCCTACATTGAGGTTTCACCTGGTCTTGTTCAGACTTGGGGGGAGGTCTCTGAACCCTCTGGATTCAGTGTGGGGACCAGAGGTTAAAGGATCTGGCGTTGCACCCTTGGTGGAGTTGGTCTGAGTAGCGGAAAGTAGTGTGACTTATTACTTCTGCTGATGAGTAATTAGTAAAGTACTAAGTGACTGTTTATAAGCAGTGTCCTTCAGAGGACTCGTAAGCTGAACCTGCTCCAGGATTCACCACAGAGTCATCACCTAGACTGGATTACCAACTGGGCAAAGCTGGCACCGCCCGTGGTCCCAGACCTCCCAGTGGGCCCTAAAGGACGCAGATCCACAGCGTGACACTTCATTATTATGGAATTTGGCCTGTTGTAGAGGGGCTCTGTGCCGACCCACCATTATTATTTTAGTTTATATTAAGCTGGTAAATATTTCTTCAGTAAAAGGTCACATCCTGGTCCTGGAGCCCCCTACCAGGTGTATCCAGCACCACTTCCTGTCCCGAGCCTCACAGAGACCAAAACTAATGATGCATTTAGTGGATTTTAGTCTTAGACTTTTTAAGGCAGGAGTCTCCAGGTTTTCAAAACATTTGGTGTTACTCTAAGTCCACCACCATTCAAACAATTCAGTTACAAAATGTACTTTTTTACAGCACTAATACACTGTAAGAAATGTCAATATAATGTTTATGGGGTGGCATAACTTGTCAGCTTACTATCAGTATGGGGACCATCTTAAAAACATTAATTATCTGTTTTACTTTACATTTGATTTTACATTTACAGTGTATCTTTATTATTTCACCTTTCACCTCATCGTGCATTTCCGGTGTCATTGAGGCTGTTGGATCATCTGGACCCGCCCTGCTCGACACACTGACTGCACATCAACTAATCCAACAACAACAGAGCCGACATCAACTGTTTGTGTCTGAATGTACATCAGCAGACTAACGACGCTTCCTGTCGCCACCAGCGATAAAAAAAAGCCTCACACATGATCCACACATGATTTATTCAGGCGGATATCGGATGCTGCAGGCCTGCAGGAGGAAGGCCACGGAGCCAGCAACATGCACGGCTATTACTGCTTTATTTTCTATTTATTTATGCGCGTTATTTATTTCTAATTATGGAGATGCATCTCGTCCATACAGACCTTTTTTATTTCAAGGAATGAATGAAGGTTATACGCATGCTCTGTGTGGCCTCCTGCTGCAGATAAACCCCAAATATCTGACCCTATAATGAAGAAAATAATTTACATATTGATCTAAACTGAATTTCTTCTTACGTGGCCTCGACGTTTCCAGGCTTCACCACCACCTCGATCTTGTATTTGGAGCCTGTGAGCAGTTTGATGGTCCTGCTCTGGCCGAACCTGGTCCCGTCCACCTTAAAAAACACGGGTCCCTCATTGGGCTGGATCCGCAGGGAGATGGAGATGTTGATGATCGGAGGGACGTCGTCCATTATCCCGGGTTTCGGTGTTTTATGGGGTCACTTTTTGGTCCCGTATCGGGGGAGAAGACAGCGGATGATGCGGTGATGCTGAGGAGGGACCAGAGTCAAGCTGGACAGTGCGCGGCTTCCGGTTACGTCTTTCAAAATAAAAGTGTGAGGGCCAAAGTCATATCGGAGTGGGGCTGCAACAAACGACTGTTTTTATAATGGATTAATCCTCCGATTATTTTCTCGATTAATTGTCGTGACAAAATGCCAGAGCCTCTTTCTAATAACTTCTTTTGTCAAACCAAAACTAAAAGATATGAATTAGAAAAGCAACAAATATTCACATTGAGCAGCTGGAACCAGGGGGTTGGTTACTACTGATGATTGTTAAAATAGTTTCCAATTAACCTTCTGTCAATTCACTAATTGATTAATCTTCTTGTAGGCTACTTATCACTTCAGCTCCATTATTTACGGAGTAGAGCTGCAATGATTAGTCGATTGATTTAAGTCCATGGATTGAAGAATCAATCTGCAACTATTTGATGGATCCAGGTTATCAGATGTGAGAATTTGCTGCTTTTGAATATCTTAAAGAAACTCTGGGACACTGAGGGGCATTTTCCACCATCTTCTGATGTTTTATAGACAGAACAATCAATTCCTTCAAAATAAAATAAGTGCCAGAATTATAGATGATAAAAAATAATAATTTGTTGCAGCCCTATTAATGAATAATTAAGTACATTTACTCAAGAAATGTACAAAATGTATTGGTACTTGACGTGATGTTGTTACAGTATATTTTTCCTCCACTATATATTTCAGAAGGAAATATTAAACTTTTCACTCTCCACATTTGACAGCTGTATAGTTTGTTTTTTTCCAAATCAAGATTTTATATTCAAATCATGATAAATTAATAAATACGCCAAAATCATCTAACTGCCATTCATTCCTCTTTCCGTAAGTTCTCTTTTCCTTTCTTCTGCCTTTCGTTCTTTCCTGTTTGTCCTTCTTTTCTTTAACTAAAATGAAAACGATGAAAAACTCAGATAGTGTGAAATATGACATTAAAATGAAACTCTTCTTGCAGTACTTCATCCTGCAGGCTTTCCTCTGTTTTATTTCATGTTTCATTAGCCAGGAGTTTCTACATGAGGCCACAGTGTGTTGTTACACATTTATTTTAAAATAATAAGTAGGTACTGTTACCATTATATTTGTGTTGAGTACTGTAGCTGTGCTGTGGTGTGTCTTCCAGTGTGAAGAGACTTGCTTACAATGTAATGCACTACAATACTCCACCTCCACTAAATACAGCATCAAAAACACTGAGAAAACATATGGAGTAGGATTACATTGCATTACACACTTCACAGCGATGTCATTTATTGCATCTCGTCCATATTTACATCAAAGCAATGAAACAGCTTAATTACAGCGATTCATTTCAGACAATAATGTTAATATTTCATTTTCGTTTCTTATGATCCATTTTTTCTTTAAAAAGTTTTTAAAAAATTATGTACAACTGTTTGTGTGTATTCATATAAAACACAAAAGTAACACAAAAGTATAAAATATACATTAGAGTTAAAAAGGCGCTTTACATGAAATCCTAAAGTGGCAGCACTGTGGTCATCTGTCCAGCTCGGCCTGTAGGATCTCCCCCCAGGTCTCAGCGTCCAGCGGCGTCATCTTCCTGCCCCTCAGCTCCTCCGCTGACCTCACCTGGCTGTAACGTCCTCTCAGCCAGTCTCTCTTCAAGCAGCTGCGAGTGTAGTTCCTCACCAGCGTGACCTGCAGAGAGGGAACAGGACGCTGCTTCAGAGAAGCTTCAGCCTCCTCTCAGTCGAGATTACATTACATACATACTCATTTAATGGAAGCATGTCATCAATTAAAGCCTCCTCTGACATTTTCTACCTGTCCCGTCTCACACCTCAGACCTTTTAACCTCTCAAGTCTTCTCAGGGCCTCTGAGGCTGCAGGCTGTTCCAGGCTCTAAGCTGAAGCCTCAGTGTGTTGATGTGGTCTACAGCCTCCATTAGCCACCTGCAACTGAACGTACTCTGACTCCCTGTGACGTCACATCCCCTCGACTGGGCCGCTTTGCTTTAGCAAGACGTTTTTTTAGCACCAAACTTCAAGTCAAACTTTATTTATTTATTGTCACAGTACAGCGTCTCTCCGATGACAGGTCGCTGGCAGCTGTATTCATATTTTCCGATTGTTTTGGGTCCCCTAATACAACTTCTGACTCTTATTACTCTTGGTGACATTTTTGTGAATGAAACCTTCCCACAAACAGAGCAGAACAGGTAACCTTATGTAGCTAATTAGGGGCACTGATCTCACTAGCACACATTTAAATCCATTTTTATAACAAGTCCAGTAAAGATCCCTATTGTCTTTCCTTTCCTCACTTCCTTTCCTCTCCTTTCTGACTAACTGGCTCTTGTTTTCACCCTTTGTCACCCCTCATTTACCTGATTAAGTTCATCTGATCACTCCTTATTTAAAGACTCATTCCCTCACACTCTTTGACCTTGGCGTGGGGGCGACAGTTCTGGTAAGAGGAGTTTATCTTACTCGTTAGTTCTTATCCTACACATCCACGTTAATTTAACTGAGAACTTTATTTCTTTAAGATGGACATGTGAGACTAATTTGACTTATTGTGGAAAGTTCTTATCTTGTGTTTTGTGTGTGTCTTGTTCTCCCTTTATGTTCATAACGCAGTTCCTTTGAGTTTTGGGGAAAATAAACCTTTGTTCAGAGGATGGAGGTTTCCTGGCTTCATTTCCATGCATTCTCATCTGATGATAGTCAACTTTTCATTCTGAACCTCCTATTTTACAACAAGTTTGTGCAGGTAAACGAGTTTCCTGAAGTAAGAGGTTTAGGATGAAAATGCTAAACAATGGGCCTCTTGCATCAGGCCCATTGTTTTGCAAGTCACAAGTAACTGTTAGTAAAGTAAATTTAAATAAATAGTGAATGCTTTTTAAAGATTTGTATTTATTACTTTCTAATAAATCTTAAAACATTTAAAAGCAAAATGATTGGGTTTGTCTTGTATGTTATTTTTGTGACTTTACATCCAGTTATTATGAGGTATCATGTTATCATTTTGGGCATCTTGTTAGTCTCCACATAGGTTCATGTCAACACCATGGCGGTGGGATGAACACAAACAATGCTCAGACTAGCAGCTACTCAGGTTAGTACAGCCTGGTTTGAGTGTATTCTGACTTTTAGTACCTGCATTTGTGCATAAATTAGTTTTCTTACTTTTCTTGAATTGGGGTGTTTTCTTTTTTCTTTAAAGTTGACCCACCTTCCAGGACAGGCCGTCTTTCCTGTCACTGTCGACCTCCCTCTGACAGACGGCCCTGACCAGCAGACACTGCCTCCTCCACAGCTGGTCGCTGTCTTCGATTATGTGATGCCACAGCTTGCAGGTCCGTGAGGCGCTGCACAGACTCTCTGCGTCCAGCTCGCCAAAGATCTTCACGCTCATCTCCGTCGGCAGCGTTTCAGCAAAGTTTTGAGGGGGCGTGTTGCAGGTGGATATCAGGGAGCGTCTTTTTTCACAGAGGAAAAACACAGGCGAGGTCCTCGTGGGCTCATGCTGCATAGTAGCTCAGAGTCCACCAGTTTGAAACAGCCTGTGAAAACAGTGATTAAGTGTCAGAGCAAAGTCGGACATTATGAGACATAATGTCAGCAAACTGTGGACTGATCGATCTGTTAGCTAACCATTGGTTCAGGATTAGCTTGAATCTGACAGGCACATTGAAGATTTAAGGAAGGAGGAAAACACTTTACCCTTTTTTTTGAGCAGCCAAGTGCACTTTCTTTTTACCAATATGGAAATATTTTAATTTTTCTGCAGTATGCATATAATTTATTCCAATATTATAGTTGCAAAATAACACTCCTCTCCTCAGCTGCAAAACTTTTTAAAGTATATTCTGGCCTTCTGCTCAGTGTCAAAAGCCTGTTCATTGCCCAGTACAAATACACTAATTTTGACACAGATCCTCACTTTATTTAAGTTTCACTGTAATAAAACATTAACAGACTATGAACAGGCACATGTGACAGTTATTCATCATCCATAAGTAAACCATAATGGTAGGATGTGCTTTAGTTTTACAGATATCAATAATTAATCCTGTGCTTACACAATGCTTATGCTGCCTGCTGTTACTTTACATCCCATAAACACGGGTGTCAGGCTGAAGGACAGGAAGGAAAATCTCTGCCTACAAAAACAACTCAAGTTTACCCATCTCCAGGCCGTTATACAGCACAACATACACAGCGGTCAGTTTAAATTCATATTTGTTTTCCTGTTGGGTTTGTGGATGCACCAACACTTTAATTTCTGCATCAAAGTGTTAATCTCAGTAACAAAATCAGATTTTACAGTTGCAGCTCGGAGTCACGTTCAGCGACACGAGTCTCATCTCCGGCCCGGCTAGCAGCTTCACGGTTAGCTAGCTAGCTAACAGCGACTGAAAAACCTTCCGGCCTTTCGCCGTTTTCAGGCCAAATACCTTATTATTATTTTTTTTTTTTTTTACAAGAAAACGCTGACAGCACATGTCTGCCGGTATATTTAAGTACAAGACGACAATGTGTCGTTTAAATGGCTGCTTCTTACCGACAGTGTGGCTTCGTGTCTGTCTGACAGCTGACTATTTAAATGTCTCAACGGTTGTTTACACCCAGACACGCGTCACCGTGTTTTTGATTAAGTGCGCATGCGTACAAGGGTCAGTTTGAAGTTTGTTTCTGTGAATGTGGCCTGTTGTAAGTAAATGTACTTATTTGAATAATTTGCAGCGCTTCTTCAGTTCGGTGAATGGCTAAACCAAAATGAAATTTTGTGTTAAATATTCAATACTCAATACTTATTGTTAAAATACAAAAACACATTTTAAGGCGTGACTCAAATCATGGCCAAATAAGGTTCCAGCAATATTTGCACATCTGCTTTCTATGTCTATTTCTTCCCATTCTCACCTAACATCTAGCTATAAAAATCCACGGAGAGACAGCAAGAAATGTAAAACAAATTAAAAAGCTAAAATTTTGGTCAACTAAAGTCATGCACTATATATTACATATATGCCGAATTAAAGAGTGGTATCTACTTATCCATAAGTCGTCTTGAGATTTATTTTATAAATATAAATAATTCTCAAATAAACAAGAACATTTTAAATAGAAAAAAATCAGGATGCAATTCGGTGGATGTGTAGCCAGAAATCTACTAGGCAAGCTAGCAGCGCCACATGTCTACTGCGCACGCGCCCCTGAATCCCGGAAGTTTTGAATCGTGTAGCTGACAGCAAAAGTTGTAAGTGCTTTCCGTCCTGTCGCTTTGAGTTTCAACCCTGAAACACAAATAATTATCCAGTTGGCCACCACAACAGGTAGGCAGAAGTAAAAGATTACTACTGCATGGCTCGTTGTGAACTTAGCTGAGTTTTCGTTTCTGTTTGTCGCAGACAAGACTACTTCCTTCAGACTGAATGAAACATTTAGAGAAGCTCTTTAAATCCTGATGTCATTTAATTCTCCTAAAAAGTCCTTTCTGGCTTTCAGAAGTTCCTGAACTGAATGGTAAAGGCTTGTATTGTTATGTGTTTTCTGCCAGTTCCTCCAGTGACCCTGGCTGACGCTCCAGACCCGCCCGCTGAGCAGATGTCCCGCTTCGACCTCGTCCCGGTGGAAGGTGGGGATCCTATCCACCTGCCGCCGGGGGAGTCTGTGCTGGGCAGGGGGCCCTTACTGGGGGTGAGTCCTCCTGTGGCTTTGGTTTAGTTTACTTTGATATTAGCTTTACTCTTAATTATTTTATTATTTACTGGTTTATTTAACAGGAACAGGGATAAATATGGCTGTAAATGTGCTGTTTTATCTGTAGTATCAGGACATACTACAGATACTGTAGTATCAAACCTACAATAATACATACAGTAGGTAATACTCATGGCCGGATTAAGGTATTCGGGCCCCTAACTCACTGCCCTCTCCGAGTTACCATTGGAGGCAAATTGAATGCTAATTAAAGCTGCCTAGAAGAGTTCAGGCCACACATTTGCCGAATTTCATCCAGATTTTTTTCCATTTAAAATGTTCTTGTTTATTTGTGAATTATTTATGTCTATAAAATAAATCTCACTCTTTAATTCTGCATACATGTAATATACATTGCATAACTTTAATTTATGCAAATATTTCATTCTCTTCACACTTTCTGCTATATGGTCCCTCTGTGGTCACCGTAGTATGGATGTTTATGGAATAATACTACCTGACCAGGTTTTCTATGAATAAATCTGTTTGTGGTAATTTGATTAAACTTTATTTAGGAATGTGTCCCCCGTGGTTACAATATAAACTAAAATAATAATGGTGTTAAAACTAGATTTTGACACAGGACCCCCCTAAAGATCACATCATTAGGTAATAATTTAGGACCTTGCCTACTTGCCTTACTTGATATTTTACTTTAGTAGTGCAAATTCCCCAATCCCCCATCAGTAAAATAATAAAAGAATAATTGTCATGCAGTGAACCCTGTATGATCCCGTCACTCAGTATGTGACTGTTTGTGATGCAAAGAGCAGGACCATGTTGCTGCTGTTTATGACTGAGGTTTTTGTCCTGTTCAGTGGTCTTAAGGGACTGGGCCTCCTAATGAGCACAGACCTGCTGCTTTGAGCCTTTGCACTCAGCACTAGAATTTGTAAGTTTACACTAAATCACTAAATCCAAAATGTGATTTTGCAAATATATATATTTTTTTAAAATAAAAAAACAAAATGTCTGGATGTTTATCCATTCACACTATCCAGAAACATTTAAAGAAATAAGATTATCCTCTTTGTTAGATTACATTATCAATATGTAATTTATTGCACTGATACGCTGTATATCAGGTATAATTTTGATATTATTTCCATTACCAGCAATTTTTGCTTGATGGAGACAAACTGACCGATATATCTGTTTTGTGCATTACACATGCACACCCAAAAAAGTCCTAAAGAACAAAACTAAGGAGCGTGTGAGTGTTACAGCTGAGCTGCAGGTCTTCCACTGATCCACTGGAGGACGCTGTCACACTGGCAACATGGAGGCAGCTGGACTGGTGGAACAGGAGGTGACTTCTGATGGGAAACACAGTTATCACTGCTTTTCTTTGTACATCTGAGCTTGTGAAGCATCTCTGCTTCTTTACTTCCCCTGGCACCACATGCAAGGAGTGCTGTGAAGTATGCACTAGAGCTGCAACGATTAGAAGATTAATCGAGCGAAAGAAAATTAATTGCCGGCTATTTTGTTAATCGATTAGTCGTTTCATGTCAAACATCTGCTGCTTCCAGCTTTTTAAATGTGAGGATTTGCTGCTTTTCTTCGTCCTTTCTGACACTAAATGAAGAGTCTTTGTGTTTTGGACAAAAGAAGCAGTTTGAAGACGTCACTTTGGGCTCTGGGAAACTGTGATTGTGACATTTTATAGACCAAACGATTAAATATGAAAACAATCAGCAGATTAATCAATAATGAAAAGAATTGTTAGTTGCAGCCCTACTATGCTGAGGAGATGTATTCATCTGTTTTTATTATAAATATATTTAAAAAACAAGAAAATAAGAAATAATACGAAAATCCAGGAGAAAATCAGCTTATAAATCTACCGTTTACATCATGAAAGCTCTGAAGTTTGACCATTTATTGTTGTTTTGCACTAACTTAAAGGAACTCTAGTGTGTAAAAAGCAGCGTGTGTGCGTTAACTCATTGTGATTCATCCTCTGGGGACCGTGAATACCCACAGAACATCTCATGGGAATCTGGCCTGTAGTTGTCAAGATAGTGACCTGCATTCACACCATATCTGAACCGTTCTCTCCTGCATGTCTTGTTTTTCTTCACGTTGTCTCAGGTCAGTGATAAGAGAGTGTCCAGACATCACGGGCTGCTGGAGAACCTGAACGGACAGCTGCGTCTCAAACCGGTACGTTTCTCTTTCTGCGTTTCAAAAGAAGGAAAGGAACGTCCTCTCACCTGCAGGGTTTTTAGTCTTCATGAAGATTTAAACATCCACGCCAGTGATTTACCGTGTTTGATTAAGTCACTGGTGACCCTTTTCCAAAGCTCAAAGTTAAAACACATCACACAAATCTTCTCCAGTGCACCACTCTGCTTCATTCCCCAAATGTTTTCGGCTGTTTCTGGTTCTCTGTCTATCTGTCATGTGATCGATACATCACCATGGTTACCATGTACACAAAACTTTACAGTCATCTTTTTCTACACAAAACCTTTTCCAAAGCTTACCATCAGATTTTAAAGCTGAAATCTGTAACTTTTATGGGTTAAAACTATTATAATTAAGTCTGTCCAAACTAGAATGATCTCTCGGACGTGTCATAAAGTTACTGTAAACTTTAGTGTGTTTAGAGACCTTTGATAGGGTTCATACAAAGTCTTGAAAGTTTGAAAATGCTTCATTTTAACCGTTATGTTCTCAAGATCAGGAATATGCTTGAATTTGAAAATACTCCTTGAAAAATGCTTGATTTTTCAACATAATCTGGTGTTTCAGCATCGACACAATCATGGAAACCAAAAATCTTTTAATATTTGAAATGAAACGATCCCGTCGTCATGTATGTTTGTTGTCTCCTGGAATTTATAGTAACTATTTAGATGATGATAAAGGCTTCGAGAGTCTGGACATTTTTGGTTTAGGTACCTTGAAAGGGCTTGAACCCGGGTTTACTCTTGAAAGAGTAACTTAACACCAGGTTGAAAAGCAGTGTTTTGCTGCTTTCTCTGGTGGAAGTTTCAAGTCTGTTTCACCTCTTAAAAACTTGGTTTTAGAGCGTTTTCTCTGTAAACAACTGCGTGCTGCAGCTGAAAACGACGCTGTGGGAGCGCTGAGAGGGAACCAGAACAGTGAAGTTGCAGCTGCACAGATGAACAAGGAGCTGAAACTCACTATGAAGCTCCGTAACGCCGAGCAGAGCTGCAGATTCAGCCGATAGTTCTCTGTGGGTTCATTAAGCGACCCCTTTCACATTGTCATTTCATACATTGTTATTATAAAAATATCGATTATAGCCACTTTAAAGACTGAATTTTGAGTCCTAAAGCATCATTGCATACTTCAGTTTAGACAAAAAAACGACAACCCTGCTGGAGTTTGTTTTATCCTTGTGTTGTTCTGATCTTTAGACCCACCTGAACCCGTGCTTCGTTCAGTCGTCCCTGACCGACAACCCTCGACCTCTGCAGAGAGATTCCTGGTACCTTCTTCATCATGGAGACTTGTTCTCTCTGCTGCCGGGGAAGTTCATCTACAAGGTGGTGGCCGTGGGCGGAGAAGACTGCACTCCCAGGTACTTACACGAAGAAAAATGCTCCTTTCCATGTTAATACTGTGTGTCAAGATCAAGAGCTGAATCTCATTTACTGCCATTGAATAATTAAATCAAGAGGGAAGATGCTGCTCTCCACTGTTTAATTAAAGTCTTATCTTTTATCTTTGCAGAGCAGACTGCGTGGGGTGGAATGGGCTCCGGTATATAAGTGTTATCTGTTGACTCAATTAAAAGCCAACATTAGAGAGAACGTTGTATTTATGTATCTTTTATCTAAGAGTTCACCCTCCTTTGTCCTGATGCGAGCTCTCTGTTTGAAGTTTAGATCAAACAGACAGGAAAGGACACTCGAGCAAATGTTACCACTGTTCAAACCAGCCGAAGCTCATGTAAAATTTATACCCAAATTCCAGCTTGCATCAAAGCAGCAGCATCAAGGTGTCACGAGTTTGGATCTCGAACACTTTTCACATGATCGTTTCGCCCAAGAAATTCTGAGTTAATTGTTTAGGAGTTTTAAAAGTGGACTTCAACCTCAGTTGTTCAGGCTGAATGTCATTTTGTCAAATATCCCCTGAGGAACAGTCAGATGTTTGAAGAACAAGAAGAAGACGAAGAACTTCCTGTTTCTCCCAAGCCAGATGTGGAAGCACCTCCTCCTACTGGACAGACTCCACCTCAGCAGGAGTCGACACCAGCAGCTCTGTCACACCAGGAGGAGGCCGACGGTCCCGACAGACGTCTGAATAAGGTTTGCTGACTCACGACAAAGTCTTTATCAGCAGAGAAGCAGGAAGTTATATCACGTCGATGTCTTTCCTGTAGGGACCGAGCGTGTGCTGACGAGCATGTTTTCATCATTTATATTTTGAAAGCGATTTTGGCGATATGACGTTATAAACCGTGAGACAAACCGTCAGAAAGTATCATTCCCTTTAAGACAGGGTTCGTACAAAGTCTTGAAAGTTTGGAAAATGCTTAATTTTAACCGTTATGTTTTCAAGGTTAGGAAAATGCTTGAATTTGAATATACTCCTTGATTTTCAACATAATGTAAAAGGAAAGTTCTGTTTCTTCAGAGCTGGATAAAGTTCCTCTGTTGATCCCTCACTCTGGAAACTAGGCAGCATTAAATAATCCTGATCAATACATCCAATCAAAGTTAATATGAACAGCTGGTCAAATAAAGTGACAATATACATGGATTGCTGCGTGTAAAGGAATCCTGTAAACATTATTTTTCACAGTTGCATTTATAGTAACGATTTTTAGATGTGATGATAAAGGCTTCCAGAGGCTGGAAAGTTTTTGTTTAGATACCTTGAAAGCACTTGAAAAGCGCTTGAATTTTACTCTTATAAAGCTGTAAGAACCCTGTTACTATCTCTGGTTTTGTTGCGATGTTGCAAATGACTGAGCGGCTTCGTGGTAATACTGGATTTGCAGGATTTTTACTTCAATGTGCTCAAGTACCTTCAGGTATTTAATTCGCTGGATTACCACAGAACAGACCTTCCTATCTGGTTATTTGATCCATGAACAGTTTCACAATCAGTTTTCCAGATAATTTCTTTTACCCGTATCGGCCCGCTGACGAAAACAAATGCTGGAGCTGTGAGACAGTGACTTAAAGCTGCACTCATCAGTATTTTTATATTAATCAGAGATGTCCTGAGCCGATCCTCAGTATCCGGACATATTTTACGTACAAAACTTTCAGGTAGCAGCTTCTTGTTTTCAGCCGATGCTAACCGTCGCTTTCAGCGGTTAAAATGATAAATGAATGTCAGTGTTTCTGTCTTCACGTCAGTTTCAGGAGTCAAATTCTCCCAGTTAAACTTTCACTCATATCATATCAATAATTTAAGCTGATCATCTTTATAGTCTCAGTGTTTCCAGCAGCAGGCAGCTCTGATGAAGCAGTTTTCTGTTTTGTTTCATGTAGGGAGACTCTGCACGGCCAAAAGAAGTGGAGGAAGACCAAAGTGACGTCACTCTGTCTCCACCCAAGAGAAGAGTTTTACCTGCGTGGATGATGGCGGCTGTAGCAGCTGCACACTGTTCTTCCTCCAGCCCGAAAGGTACCGAGTTCATGTGTCTGTCCACACTTGACACTTTAAACCTGAACCTGAACTGTCCAGTTCTGTGATTGGATCCATCGTTACTTCACAATACATTTATTGGCTCCTCGAGGGTCCTTTTTAAAAATTCATTTTTTATTTATTTTTTCACTCTGGGAACAGGAGTTATTCAGCAGGAATGGAAGAAAAAAGACGAGGGGGAAAAAAAAGAATAATACCTATAAAGAATAAAAAAAGGGAGAAGAATGAAGAATAATAACAACCAAGAAAGAAAAAGGGCCCAAATAACTAAAAACAGTAAGTAAGAAAACATGAAATACAACAGAGGATGTAGAGGAAGGGGAAAGAACCAAACTTACACCAGAAGAGAAGTATTTCCGTTTGTTCCTGGAGGTAACAAAGAATTTTCCTGCGAAGTGTCCTGAGATTCCCAGTGACTTCTGTGTTGTTTAGCTGACGGTGAACATCGTTGTTTCCAGGTCAGACAGGCAGAAGGGAAGAGTTTTTTTTATTTCAGTCTCTGATTCTGAAGAAAACAGTCGCAGGTTACACAGCTGAGAGTTCACGTGGTCCATTGATCGAGGGCAAAAACTGAAATGTATGCTTTTATCAAGTAAAAAGCTGGAGTTTGGAGCTTTTGTCTCCCCCTGCTGGCAGTGAGAGTAATTACACAAACACTGACGTCTGCCTACAGGGGAGCTGCTCACACCTCCACAGCTCCAACACAATAATCCATTATTCAGGCAGAGTAAATGTAATATTTTCCAACCTGTCTGCCCTCAGTCCCTGCTCTTCTTTCAGCCTCTCCAACCAGGAACAGCTGCACCGATGGTTCTCCTGTTACTTTCTGTTCCTGACTGTAGTCCTTCCTCTGAACGCAGAGTTTCTGTTTTATCTGCAGCATCAGGAACTTTTCTTGGAGCTTCTCAGGTTTTTCCTCCAGACTCCTGGTTGCTGCAGCTGCTCCGTCAGACCAGAGCCATGTAGAGAGAACTACCTGAAGTCTACGTCAGTCATGTGACCATCGAGCATGTTGAGCTTCTGTTGACGCGACTCTCTCTCTGCATGGCTCTGGTTTTACTACCAGCTGCAGGAATGTCTCCACACACAGCAGATTTAAACACTCAGGTATACTGCGACACACAGAGAGATTTACCTGGAGGTGATCGGCTGAATCAGCACTGTGTGAACCCGTCTGGTGACGGACTGAATGTGACGGACCTTCATTTATATGGGAAAAGTCCTGCACTCTAGTTTTAAAACATGAAACTTGCCGGCTTAAGATTAAAGCTCGACTGCAGGTGGAAGTGAACGTTTGCAGAGCTGCTTTGGACGCCGTGATGACGGTCAACCAGCTACATGTCATGTTAACTTTGTAGAGAAAAACAGTCATAAAGAAAACACAAATAATCATTTTGGGTTGTGACATTTGACTGGTTAAGTTAAACACAAAGGGAGTGAAGTGTAAACTATGATTGACTATATTGAATATGGGAAAGTGTGTCCAAACATTTGACTGGTACTGTGTATATATTGAACTCCTGATAAACTCCTGAGATAGATAGATAGATAGATATAGATATATATAAATAAATTTTAAAAAAAAAAGTGTGTGTAATTTCCCGTGACGCTGATACGAAACTGTATAAAACACTTGGTACAGTTTCAGTTGCAGCACTAATCCAGCAAGTGTCTGGTGCAGGAATGAGTCTGGTTCCAGGTGATGTTGTGCAGGGCTGCTGGGAGTCGGGACGCTGCAGACGTTTGTTGACCTTAAACAGCAGCTGAACCCAGTCTGAGGGCGTCAGCTGGTTTGAAGCAGAAGAGTTGAGCAGGTCAACTGCTGTGACGTTAACGAGAGAATGAATGGAAGTGTTTCTCTGGATGTTCTTGGATGATTATAGCAGATGGAGATCCTCAGCCCGTGTGTGTGTGTCAGTGTGTGTTTGACAGTATTAAACAGCCAATGTTTCCCCTGAGTGCTGCTGTTTGAGCGTCTGCTCCTCTAATATTTACTCTGAAGGAAAGCAGACGGCTCGGCTCTGCTGGTCCGACCCTCTGTGACTTTATTCCTGCGTCCGCCCGCTCTGTGCTTAAGAGCTGCGTTAAACTGGGCAGAGTGGACGGATGGAAAAGTTCCAGTTTCCTAAAGAGAAGCTTGCGGTGCTCTCTGCGTCGTCTTAACTGTTCAGTCTGCCTTCACTCACTCTGAGTTTTTCTCACAAATGTGTTTACCGTCATGAGTTGAACTTCACAAAAACATGTAAAGTGCAGTATAATTGGATAAGTTGGCAGTGGTGGAAAGTAATCAAGTACTTTTTTCTCAAGTACTGTACTGAAGTACAAGTTTGAGGTACTTGAGTATTTCCATTTTCTGCTACTTTATACTTCTACTCCACCACATCTGAGGCAAATATTGTACTTTTTAATCTCAGCTTTAGTTACTTTTCAGAAGTGCAACTCCACCCAAAAATTCAGCTGGAACCCTCTCCAGGACCTGAGGGAGTGCAGTGTCGATTTGGTGCAATTTGGCCAGATGGTGGTGCTATAACAACGAACTTTACGTTTTGGCCTGTAACTTATGAACCCTAAGTCAAAATTCCAGGGACCAAACGAATCGATCCATATAATCTATGTGTAGAATATAATAGATATCCGATTTTCAAATCTGTTTTTTTTGTTACTCCTCCTACAAATTTTGAGCAATCGTCACCAAATTTGGTACAGAACATCTCTGGACCAAGTCGGAAAAAGTGACTTTTTCTGATTTTTGATGTTACGTACAGTTTTGCTTTAGCTGTTCCTCATAATTTGCTCAAATGCTGTGGGCAGGGCTTATATTACAAAAAATCTCCTCTACACAAAGTGCTATTGGAACCACATTTGGTGGACATGTGTAGATATGGTGTCTGAGTGACCATGACACATTTTGTGCCATTTGGCCAATAGGTGGCGCTGTAGCAGCATCATCTAACTATCAAAGGTTCAGGGCTGATTTGAAAAAGTACATGGCGTGTTTAGACAAATGCTGATTTTCATACATTTGGTAAGAAATGTCAACATTAACACCAGAATTGATGTGTTTCATCACAGTACAGTCATATCATTTAGTTTACAGCTCAAAAAACACGTTTAAGTGTGCAGCACCTCTTTACGATTTTACATTAAAAAACGTAAACGTCGTGTGATTTTTGTCTTGTGACCTCTTACACAAAATCAGTGTGTAGTTGTGTCTCCTCGTCATGTTTCAGATGTCTGAGTCGTTATCAGTTTCACTAAAGAGACATTTCACCTCTAAACTTTAGTCGATCGAAAGAAAATCAATCGCCAACTATTTTGATAATCGATTCATCGTTTCACGTCCAACATCTGCTGCTTCCGGCTTCTTAAATGTGAGGATTTGCTGTTTTTCTTTGTCCTTTTAGTAAATGAAGAGTCTTTGGGTTTTGGACTGTTGGTCGGACAAAAGAAGCAGTCTGAAGACGTCACTTTGGGCTCTGGGAAACTGTGATTGTGACATTTTATAGACTAATCGATTAACCGTGAAAATAATCATTAGTTGCAGCCCTAGTCCAAAAACATGAAACAGATTTGTGTATCAGAACTTTGTTTCTTCTTTGTGTATTGATTGTATAGTTCAGTCAGCTGTGAAGAGAAGTAAAGGACCTGCAGCAGCGACTTCAACCAGCACTAAACGAGCAGCAGCCAAACAGGCCACACCTGCCGAGACCTCCTCACCTGAGGAGGCGGAGCTCTGCCAGGAGGAAATGCAGAAGAAGAGGAGAAGGAAGATGAGCGATGAAGAAGCAGCTCAGTCTAAAACAGTTGAGTACAATTGTTAGCGAGTAGTCGGTGGCTGTTATGTGTTTTTCCAGGAATGAATTCCCTTCTCCTTTCACTGTCACCTGTAAATGAGCAGGACTGTAAAATTACTGCCTTTTTAACGAGTGTCCAAAAATGTCTCCATGCTGCCTTTACAGATGAATTCATCTGAAATGAACGCCTTTCTGTTTGTGTGTTTCTGTTGATTTGTTGACCCTCAGGACGTCCCCGTAGTCCGGCTACAGAGTGAATCCAACAGGTCTGAGGGGAGCGACGGGTCTGACAGCGTCGCCATGGAGGTGGACGAGGAAGGAAGAGGTGGAGAGACATCTACAGCTGACACAAACACCACAACACGGGCGCGTGGAATCAGTCAGTCTGAGAGTGACGACAAGAAGTCGAAAAATGGACAACACGCGACTAAAGGAGCCGAGTCTGTCGGGTCTGCGTCCGGACCAGCTCCGTCCAAACCTCGACTCAGAGCGCCGTGTCCGTACGGGAAGGACTGCTACAGGTACGTTTACCTGTGCACAAACACAACGGCTGCGAAAATAAAGAAAGTTAAAGGATGACTGGGAATTTATTTCAAGTCCTGCCAGAGGGCTTTCACTTTGATGTGGCTCAGTTTCCAACAAAGATGAGATGAAGTGCACTTGAGCTGATGAACATGAAGCGAGCCAACAACTGAATCCGGTCCAAAAGCTTCTCAAAGCAGCTGCCTAAGATAAAGGATCAAAAACGGTGAGGCCTTTTCCACTGCAGCCATCACAAAGTGGGGCTTGAGCTCCGTTGTATTTGGTGGAGACAGAAGAAAACCTGAGCAACTAAAAACAAAACTATCTTCATGATTAGATACCGCTAGTGAGATAGAGACAATGTTTCTGTGTGTGTTTTGGGGAAACTGATACCCACTGGAGTTCAGAGAGACACAAATGTTTCATTCTTATAAATTATTTTATTATTTTAGCACACAGGTAGTTTTCTCAACGTTGGCATGTTTTTATCTGCAGCACTAAACTCTTTTCTTTTCCTATAGAGAGCTGCAGGACCGAGTCCTAAAACTTTACAGCCTCGTTGGGTTTATACTGCAAACTGTTCTAACTCAAACTTTCCCAAAGGCTTTTGTAGAAGAGGTCAGCGCTGGAAGCTCAGTGGTGGAGACGCTGAAGTCATGTGACCGTGGTGTAGCTGGTTTATAGCCTAACGTTAGCTTTTTACTTCTGGAGATTGACTTTACTCTTCAAACATCATAAAGTGGTGTTCATGTGTGAAGATTATCTTGTTGAACAAAACGTGTCAGTATCATAAACTGTTGTTTACCACAGAGTTTATTTTCTGCAATAATCCAAAATCCAATGGAAAAATCCCATTGGCTGTTTGTGGAGGGAACCAGGGCGAAGCTAACTTCCTGGTTGGACTACAGAAATACATCATCATCCCTGCAGCGCTCTGTTGGTGGCTGGAAGGTCGACAGGTGTAGCGCTCGTTTTATTGTCAGTCATCAGATGACTCCCCCTTTTAGAGAATCTGCAGCCTGCTAAATGTGAATTTGTGAGTTTGTGAGTTGGGGCCAGTTCCATGAGAGAGTTCCTGGACTGGCCACCATTTCTGAATTTTTCTTTTTTTTTTTTTTACTACTAGCATGAAGAGTGTGTACTTTACCTAACTAATTTTACATCATTTGTGGGTAGTAAAGCCTCAAAATTTTCAATATTCATCTTTTGTTGCCACCTTGAATTCTTAATAATGTGGTGGTAGCATGTAGCATTGTGCTAATTCTACAACTGGACTTGTTGTTCATCTTTTTACCTGTAGCAACACAGCCACAGCAACACAGTGTGCCAGAGGGTTTTATGTTGGTCTAAATACAGCTTCAGTCATATATCTATGAACTCTGGCCCCTGTGGTTCAGAGGCTCCAGAACCACCACAGTTTGTTCCTTTTTAAATGAAGTGTGCAGGATGAGGGAGCAGCGGCAGGGAAACGTCCTGTGGAAATGTTTTGTGTGCAGAGTCTCTGACGTGTTTCTCCTCCGGCAGACTGAGCACCTCTGATCACCTCCCTGTTTGTTTTTCCAGGAAGAACCCGGTCCATTTCCAGGAGTGCAGTCACCCCGGAGACACCGACTACGAGGAGGAGGAGGAGGAGGAGGAGGAGGAGGAGACAAAGGAGGCAGACCGACCTGAGTGCCCATATGGCACCGACTGCTACAGGTCAGACTTCACAGCACAGTCATTATTACCACCAGATGAAAGGTAGTGATTGAAAGGTATGATGGGAAACCTGAAGACTAACGCCTGATGAAGCCAACATTAATGGCAGAGATGGAACAACGTTACTGAAATACATTTTTTGTAGCAGGAGCTCCAACACACAGATGCACACACATTACAGGTGGTGGAATAAGACTTTGCATTAAAACAGTGATTAGTGGGGGTGCCCCTGTATACCTGTGTCGCATCTCTCTCCCCATCATTTCCTGTCAACTCTCTGCTGTCTGTAATAAAGGCTTCAAATGCCCCAAAAAACACCCGTCTGTCCTTCACATTATTCGACAAAAATTGTATTTCAAAATTCAAATTTCCAATGTTATTTTTTTATTCATTTTAACCCTAACAACCACCTACCTGCAAGAGCATTCCCCCCCCAAAAAAGCAAAGCATTTTTATAAAAGGCTGCGATGACGGGCAGGTGCTTCGCTGAACGTCGTAGCGTTGGTACAACCCACCCAAAAGTCCACAACACGTACACTAGCTTGCAAATCAAATCGAAAACCAGGCATTTGCCATAGTAATAGCTGTGCATCTTTGACCTTTAATCATTTACTGAGTGCGTTCATGGTCGTAAGAGACTCTCTGTCCCATTTTGGTCTTTGTACGAACTTTCTTCTATTATTTATATTTCTTCTTTTATGGTGGATATTCATGGCCTCCAGATGATGAACTCTATTAATCTTAGTGACCCCCTGAATTGTCCACTAGACAAAATACTCAAGTTTGCACACAAGATATCTTACAACCTAACAGGCAGATTTCCATGACGTTTCCTGACCACAGTGCCGCTCCCTGGAGGATGAACCCTTCAGATTTTAACAACCTTTCCTCTAGTGCCACCCTCAGGACTGCGTCGGTCTGAAAGTGATATTAATCTTGTTTATTAATCTTGTTTATTGCTGTAAAGATCGTCACAAATGTACTTTTTCTCCCTCACAGGAAGAATCCTCTTCACAGGAAAGAATACAAACACACAAAGAGACCAGGTGAGCTGTTTTTTGGTTGACTTTTTCTTTTCTTTCCCCCTTCTTGTTTTCTGTGTAACAACATCTGCATGCAGCATCAACACTGGAAGGACACAGGAAACATAACCAGCTTTAAATGTTCAGGGTTTCTGTCTTTATGAGTTTTTAATCAAAGAAATGGGTCTGCCCTCGACAAATATAATACATTTTAATATCAAATATATTTCTTGACGTCAGGTGATTAAAGCTTCTTTAAAATGCAGGAAAAAGTCATTAACTCAGGTCCTTTAGACACATTTAATAAAGCCTGTAAGAACGGCTGAACATATAATGTTTTCATAATTTAATGACAGGCTCATTTTTCTTTTCAATTTTTCGATATTCTGTATTATAAAAAAGGATGATACATTTTAGTTTAAGCAAAACACCACAAATCACATGTAATCTGATCAGATTATTATTATTATTATTATTATTATTATTATTATTATTATAATAATAATACAGGTCTGACCTGATACAGGTGCGACCTCAGTCTGAACAGTCAGGTTAGACAACAGGGGGAGGGGCCGCCTGGACTGGGTGTCTTGTCGCTGTCGTTAAAAGTAGCCCTTGACATCCTGAAATTTTGGATGAAATCTGTTTCTGTGAAGCCGTTCACATCCTGATCCCACCACTCCTGCCTCCGACTCCGCATCCACACACACCTCCGTACAGAAGTAGCAGCCATTGCTCCACAAAAAGCCGTAATTAAAATGTGTGCGTTATCATCTGCTCATGAATTCTCTGGCTTCCACTGCACATCAACTTAAACCAGAAATCTTTCAATATTTGAGATGAAACGATCCCGTCGTCATGTTTGTTTGTTGTCTCCTGGAATTTATAGGAACTATTTAGATGTGATGATAAAGGCTTCGAGAGTCTGGGAATTTTTGGTTTAGGTACCTTGAAAGTGTTTGAAAAGTGCTTGAATTTTGCTCTTAAAAAGCTGTATGAACCCTGCGTACGACAGCGTGCTGCCCGTGACGTCTGTGTTATTGTTGTTTTGGGCATGCGGGTCAGTTCAGGACCGTGACCGGTTCACAACAAACAAACAAAACAAAAAAAATCGGATCTGAGCAATAAATCCGAATTGAGCACTGAGGCTTGCAGTGTGAACGGAGCCATAGGTTAATAATGGAGTGCTGGATGGCAGCAGAATGGTGAAGCTCTGTTGTCAGACCTTCTCTTCAGGACGTGAATGCACCACCGGGAAGGATTCACAGATCACTCTGCGATTTAAACACGATTAAAACTCTAAAATGAAGTAACTTTAATGAGAAGTAATGCCGATGTGTTTCACTGTGATGCACGAGAGAAGTCAAACAAAACACCTTAAGAACGACTGTTGTGTTCACATACAGTAGGATTTACTGGGTGAGGTTTAGCAACAGAGAAGAAGGAGCATCACTCTTTCTAAAACACACACACACACACACACACACACACCACCTATCACCAGAGCTGGTCAGGATCTATAAACCTCATTGGGGCCTATTGATTTTTTGTTAGCAGGTTGTATAATATGATCTCGGCGCCCTTCAGGACATCAACCCCCCCCCCCCGACAGTTGTCTCATGATTTAAGACGGCGTGTCGCGTCCTCGACCTGTGTTCATACTGACAGGAAGAAGAGAGGCAGAGAAGTGAAGCAGCGCGGTGCGTTTCATCATCACACCGACGCCTCTGAAAACACTGCTGTGCTTTTTACCCTGTTGGTGACTGAAGAAACGAAATACTGATACCAAACCCCATCACAGTATATACCCAAATTAACTCTGGGTTTATTATTATTATTATTATTATTATTATTACACCAGATTTAGTGAGATCTAACAGAATCCTCATTCATTCATTCATTCATTTTAAAATACACACAAGCATAGACAATCAGTGGATACATGATGTGCCTGGTTTCTTTGCGTGAGAGAAAATAATAAAAGTGTTTCCTTGAAACATTGTGAATCTGGTCGTGTTAAAGGATGAAAACTCAGGTCTTATTTTTGTAGTTTTGGACATCAGTTCGATCAATAACGTACATTAACATTGTACTCATCAGTGATTGCTCAATTGGGACATAACGTATATTTAACTTTACTGTAAGACAAACAAAGATCATATTTAAACTCTGAGACTAAAGTTGATCCAAAAGGATTTATGGTGCCACCAGTAAATCACCAAAGGGCTTGCAGAGATCCGACTATTTTAACAAACTGACCATAAATTCAAAATGGAAATGTTACTTTCTCGCCTGGAAAAAAACAGTTGAAGTATGATAATTTATAACAGACTTAAATCCTCCTCCAGTTTGAAGTGAAATGCATGCTGGGATTCTTGTCCACACACGTCAGCTGCCAGCGAACACTTTGGTCATTTAAAGTGTTCCTGGCTAAATGTGGACGTTAAATTCAGACGGCGACTGATGATGTTTATCGTTTCTCGTAATGACGATGCTAACATGCTAACTTACTCGCTAGCCCTAACCCCCCCGACACTGACTGTCATACCCCCCCCCCCCATATACCTCGTGAACTTTTGCACATCCCTGCACACACCTGCACAGCTCTTTCATTTAAATAACAGTTAATCATATTCTTTCACTTTTTATTGTCTATTTTATATTTATGCTTCTCGACCTGCAGCTCTTATTTTATCTTTCTTTATATTTTCTACTTACTGTGTTTATTGTTATGCACCAAAATACCAAAGCAAATTACTTGCATGTGAAAACCTACTTGGCAATAAACCTGATTCTGATTCTGAATGTTTACCATCTTAGTTTAGCGTGTTAGCATGCTAAATAAGATAAGATAAACTTTATTGATCCCACAGTGGGGAAAGTTCACCGTTACAGCAGCTCAAAAAGAGATAAAACAACAATTAAGCAAAGAAAGAAGAAATTAAATAAAAAGCAATTAAATAAAAGAAACATATACACACAATACAATAAATATAAGAGACATAAAAAAAATAAAAATACAAAGACCCTAAGGTGCATGATAGTCATCAGTCCTACTGTGATGTGATGGTGGTTACAGTGACGCCGCAGATTGTAATGCAGCATTATACAGTCTGATCGCGGTGGGAATGAAGGACCTGCTCCTTCTTACACTTTGGGTGTAGGAGTCTGTCACTGAAGGAGCTGCTTAAGGCCCCCACAGTCTGATGCAGAGGGTGGGAGGTGTTGTCCATGATGGCGGACAGTTTCGCCAGAACCCTCCTCTCCCCCACCACCTCGATGGGGTCCAGGGGGCAGCCACAGACTGAGCTAGCTCTTTTTATCTGTCTGTTGAGTCTGTTCTTGTCCTGCTCAGAACACCCCCCTCCCCAACACACCACTGCATAAGAGACCACAGATGCCACCACAGTCTCATAGAAAGTTCTCAGCAGTTACCTGCTCACACTGAAGGATCCTAGCCTCCTCAGCAGGTATAGACGACACTGACCCTTCTTATAAAGAGAGTCGGTGTTATCCGTCCAGTCCAGTTTATTGTTTAGGTGAACACCCAGGTACCTGTATGTCCTCACTCTCTCGATGTCTAGTCCCTGGATGTTTACCGGTGCAGTGGAGGAGGGTTTTCTGTGCACATTAACATGTGCAGGATTGAGTTTGTGCTGGAAAGTTTGTTTTTTTTCTGAAGTTTATGAAGCACCACACTTGGCTACGATGGTGATGGCAAGAATATCATGCATGCCGGTAGTGAATTACCTCATGCATGAATCTAACATCAATAATAATAATTTTAGGCACGATCCATGATGATGAAGATACAGAAAAATAGAAATGCATGGCAAAAATAGCATATTGTCAATATTTTAGTGACCGCCCCCCAAAATTTTACAAATCATGTTTCAGGGGAGCTCCACCTGTAGTTTGCAGCCTGGTTATCACAGTTCATCCTGCGGGGAACATGAATGTTTCACAGTAAAAACACTTCATGGTGGTGTATCCAATAGTTCAGTCTGGACCAAAGAGGTTCACACAGCCACACTGCTGGCTATCTAGAAAGTAATTACATGGTCAAATCTTTAGTCCTAACTTTCCACAAAAAATATCACTGACATTTGTTGATGAGTCGCAGAGGCATCGTTCTGCCTAAACAACCAACATGACCAAAAACATGCTGCTGGGTGACGGCAGCAAACCTTTTTCTGAAAGATAAATGTCAAACTTGTTCTTTTGTCTCTTTGTCTGTCTTTCTCTTTCCTCTTTACTAAAAATAGAAAGTAAACCAGCTCATCACAGATTTTAAAAAGCTCTGTAGAGGCTGATGAAGCTGCTCCTGGGTCTCTTTCTGCAGGTCTCGTGCAGCACTTTAAGCCCTCTGTCTCCTTCTGCTCACACTGTTGATGCTTTCACAGCCTCCACTACACGCACCAGAAAGCCCCCCGCTGATGATGAAGATGAAGACTTTGGTGACGACGACAGCTTCATTAATGACAACAGCGAGGACGCGGGCGATGACTCAGACTACGTCCCTCCTGACTCCGATGACAGCGGTAAGGAGGACATCAAAAGACTGCAGAACGAGGCAAAGACCTTCCTGAAGAGGAGGAAGTAGACCCGGACTCTCGTCTTTTTTCTGCTGCTGTTTGTTTTGAAGCTGCAGCAGGAAGCTCGCCAGTTTAATGAGACCAAATCAGCCGGAGGAGCTGCAGCAGCTGAGGCCTCAACAGATTCACGTTCAGGAACCCAAAACACTGGTTTACCAAACTCCAGTACTGTTGTAGTGCCGAGTATCCTGTAGGGGCCAATCTGACCAGCAGAAACCCGTCTTTGAAACTAATTATTTGTTCCGGTCCTAAGCAGCAATGTTCAGTCCAGAGTACGGGTCACCAAATTTTCTAACCCCAGTTTTTAAAACTTGCACAAAATAAGAAAGTACGCCTTGATCTCTTTTTTTATTCTGTGCTTACCCAGAACCCAGACCAGAGCTCTCCCATGGTTCTCTGGAGGTTCAAATCGGAGGTTAGTCAGCTCAGAAATCTTAGTAATCTGAATCAAACATAAGTGAAAAATGAAGTCTGAGTCTCCATCCACACGAAGACGTTTTTGCTACATTTGCGCTTAGCGTCCACGCTACTCCAGCGTTGTCGAACCCCTAAAACGGAGACCTTTGAAAACACTTCTGACCCTGTTTTATTTGATAATTCCGGGGTTGTGTTTTAGTGAGGACTTGCAGAAACGGAGACGTTTTAAAACAATGCTGCAGACACCACATTCGCTTCCTGATTGGGTCTTATCTTCCCTGATTCGTCACGTTCTCATCACATGACTCCTTCCCAGACAAAAACAAACAAACATCAGCCTTGACTCTCAGCAGTTAATTCAACATTAATAACGAATCACAACACTTCCTGTCAGTAACAGTTCCACCTGCTCGTCGGTCCAAACAGAGAAATCTCTGCTCTGACTTTTCTGACTCAAAATGGCTGACATGAGCAGGGAAAACTAAAAGGAAGTTCAGTCTTATTGTGAAGCTACAGCTGCAAAAAGTGCTGCGGCCTGAAGCTGAATAATGTACCTGCCCTCCATCAGTGTGATGTTATATTTATATGTAGAAAGCACAGGACTGTCATGAAGGCCAGATTCTCTCTGGTGGGTTTGTATTTTCAACATTTATAAAAACTTTGGGAGCGTTAAAAGCCATAAATGGAGGCTCCACTAGAGCATGGGGGTCCCATCCATTTTTACATCATGGACCTTTTTATATGTTGACGACACTGACTACGTTTACATGCACACTAACTTTCCACTATTTTTCTGAATTTGATCCAGCTCATGTAAACAGCATATTATATTGGCCTTAATCCAAATGCTGCAGCATTTTCTAATTAAGACATAAGTGGGATATGTTGATATTCTTCAGGTTTTAGCAGCGTTCTGTGGACATGTATGCAGCTCGTTCACGGCCTCTTCCTGTTTCCGGTCAGCTCTGCTGGAAACAAACCAACCAGCCAGCAGTTTGCAGGGCTGGGGTAGAGATGCAGGCACAGAAGAAAAGACAAGGAGAAACACAGCTGCTGTTAAACATGATGAAAGACCTGGAGATCAACAGGTTTCTGGATATGAGCAAATATCACAACGCCGACCTTTAAAGAAGGAACGAATGAAAGAGGGAGGCTGAGTTCACACGGTCCAACAAGGCTGCATGGAAACAGGAATATTAGAGGAAGATTCATCTTCATCAGCCTGTAAACAGCTCAGCAGGAATACTGTCTTTTTCAGAATGAGGGCAAAAACAGGAATATTTGGTGCATGTAAACATAGTCTGTGTTGTGGATCTGTGTTACCACAGATAAACTCAAATATGAGCACTGGAACCAGATCCAAACATTTTGGATTAACAGGTCTGAGCTGCTGTGGATTCTCCAGACAGGAAGTGACGTACGAGCAGCACCTTGAGCTCTCAGCACCTCGGTGTCGGTCTCTGTGGCCTCCCGTCTGTTTACTGACATCGTATTTAAAGATGTCCGAGTTCACTTGCTTCCAGCTGCTGGCGTGCAAAGGCTGGTCGCAGCTGTCGTCATGGCAACCCCCCGAAACGCAACAATGGGCTGCAGTAATTCAGGCTGATTAAAGGAAGATGTTTTTGTATGAAAAGCGCTCCTCGTGCAGCTTTGAATGCAAATTTAAATTAAGAAATGTTCCCGTGTCATCAGCTCTGGTTGTTTACAGCAGATACAAACACGAGTTTGTTTTTAGTGTCCTTTCTACACCACTGAAAATACTCGAACAGTGTTTTTGATCAGCACTCAGAAAGGAGATATATACTTCATTTAATTTTAAGTTTTTATTTTTGGTTTAGAAGCTCCATCTGTTCCTGTTTGATTCTGTTGGTGTAAATATGTATAACTGAGGAGTTTTAGGAGTTTATCTCATCATTTTGACTCTGTTTGTTGGACTGTTTTTTTCTTACGTTGTTTAAATGCAGCTGATGAAAACAAAGTCTTTCCTGTCTTGATTTCATGTTGTTGTGAAACTTGTAGTGAAGTTTCTAGAAACACTGTGGCCATCAGCAACAGAGACCTAAACTCACCTAGGAAATGTTTTGACTCGCCACCCACCAAACTCGTGTATCTATTCATTTATCAACTGTTGAACTATATGTTCTATACATTTGACCTCCATACATTATTGTGTTGTGCCAAGTATGTAATTCTGGTGGAAAATACTAAATTAGTTTCATTTTATTTAAATTTATTTAGGTTTTTAGATATTTTTTTTTGGCCTAAAACCTTTAGTCACATTTGGTCTAAACAGACTAAGCTAGCAGCTTTGTGAGGATGTATTTCTACATTGTTGTGTTGCTAGAATCTGAGTACTTCTTCCACCTCTGGCTAGCACTAGCTAGGCTACCTTCGTCTATTCAATTCAGTTTTATTTATATAGCGCCATATCATAACAAAGTTATCTCAGCTCACTCTCACTCTCACAAAGTATAATGTAGAAATTTCACCTTGTGCTGTTGGAGCTGCAGGAACAGATTTTTTTGATTCTGTCAACCTGTTTGAGTTTGAACACAGAGAGCTGATCTGAAGTCAGACTGTCAGGCTGTTCGTGGGGCGTCGTGACTCTGGCAGCTGACGCTTTGCATTCATTGATGATGCTAAACAGGCGGGCGACCTCATGAATTTCAACAGGAAACAGCTGCAAACAACCTTCTCTGTTCACGACTCCAGAGCTGCTGTCTGAACACAAAACAACACAAGCAGTGATGGATTCATCCAGAGCGCCTCGCAGCACCGTCACTACATACATGTTTAACATGTTTAACATGTTAACACAGACGGCCGCACCGGGAAGGTGAACCCTCCACTCATTCAACATCAAGCTGCTTCCTGTTTCACCTCATCCTCTCCTGCTGGCAGCGGAGGAGGAAGTTCACCACAGTGTAGAAATACAAGTAAGTAAGTAAGTAAGTAAACATTCAAGTAAAGTACAGTACTTGAGTAAATGTACTTCAGTTACTTTCCACCACTGCCTGCTGGAGAAAATGACTTTCCTCTTACCTAACTTATTTCACCCAGTTTTTCGGACCAGGCCCTGAGAAAAGATGAAATTAAATAATTATGAGCCTGAAGTACGATGGAGGAGGAGACGTAACCTTTCCCAGAATATGGATTGTTATGAGTGAAAACTGTCAGATAAGGTGTTTAAATTCAGACAGGATTAATATTCCAGCACGACGCAGGTAGTAAAATATTCCTCATGCTACTTGCTAATGAGGCGTTGCTAAATTACAGGAGGGGGTTAATAGTAGAGAAGGGCTGTCTCCCTATTTGCTCCCCAAAACTTGGCAACATCTTTTTTTTTTGAGGATCTGAATTGTCTCTGTAAAATCTATGCATTATATAGTGTCCTCAAAATGTTTGAAAGTTCAACTTACTACTCGCTATACACTGTAAAAAAAACAACTCTCCATCTTGTCAGATCTAAAATTGAGTCCTAAAAACATTATTTTCTTGAAATGAGCGGAATAATCTGCCAGTGCAGTCAGAATATTTCAACCTGTTTTAAAATTAAATCAGCATAAACCAAGGATTGTCTCAAATAGTTTAAATATCTTATAAGAAAATCAAGAATCAAAGACAAATGACACTGAAAATATTGAAAATACATCTTATCTTATTGCACAGAATGGTTGTTTTTTAAGGAAAGGACAGGATTACATACAAAACATGACTTGGTATAAAGGAGTAAATGATTGTTTATTAGAGGGCGGTGAATCAGTGAATGAGGCAGTGATTTTGGACAAGGCTTTGAATATTCTACATCATGTGACCTTCATCACACAGAACTCAAAATGTGCTCAAAGTTAATGACATTGTTCACGTGTAAAATCTTAAAGAAAAAATCTCTCTGGACAAATCTTAAATTCAGGAAGGAACAACGACCTTGCCAAAAAAATCAGTAATCCTTTGGGACTTTAATCAATAACAGTGTAACAGAAGATAAATCACACACATATGAGCTTCAGGTGGGATTAAAACCACTGATTAATGTTTTCATTATTAAATTAACTCTCCTGGAGGAATAAATACAGTCCAAATTTTGGGCATTTAATTCCACCGTGAAACAGTCGGTTATTCAACTTCCTGTTCTTGTGACTCTTGTCTTTAAACTGCGGTTACATGGGACATTTTATTTCCTCTATGAATGAAAGCAGTTTCATTCATTCAACAGAAGAAGAGCCCTTTGTTAATCTTCCCATCTGCCACCTGATCAAAGATGGTTCTGTGGAGAAAGACGCTCTACGCGGAGGAGTGATACTGAGCACTTGAACAGTTGCAGAGACAGTGGTAGGTGCTGTTGCTGTGTTACATTTGACAGTATGATGTGACCATTTATGACGTGACATTTTTTATTATTTATTTCTATCATCACTGTACAAATTAAATAACAAAATCACGTTGTGCCGCTCTGCAACGTCCAGACAACAATACGATTTCCTGAAGAAACGTCTTTACATGTGTTGAGTCATTGTCGTCATGCTTCACTGTGATTGGGCTCAGCTGTGATGTGATTGGCTGAGAGTGTATTTATTAACCACCACGCCCTCAGATTTATACTCCACGTCTTTCGGCCCGTTTGCACTTTGTGCTGCTGCACACACATGAACCAAAACAGGAGGTGCGCTTGTAGCTTCATATGTGACCTTGGCACTCCGTACGCTCTGTGGCTCGGTCACACAGCGCAAACCTTCTGGAGGAAATACAAACGTTATTTTTTTTCCCGCTTATTCAGCAGCGGTTTGCATCTTCCAAGCTATTTTCGTGATCACACGGGTGTTTACCGTCTGCCTGGGAAGAGAACATCTTTGCCCGAGGCGAAACCAACGTTTAAATCCAGTATTTCCACAAACTGTCCAGCTTTTCAGAAACAGAACTACAAGCATGGCCCCACTGTTCTCTTCTTCGCTGTACGAGCTGTACATGAAGCTACGTCCACTGTCCAAGCCTTTTGGAAGCACCGCCACCTCTGGTCTGGTAATACGGGTTCCCACTTTGTGCGCAATGTGATGTGGTTCCAGACGTTTGAGCTGCAGCAGATCCAGTGTGCTTGTGTTTGAACTGTCAGATGTTTGACCTCTACCTCAGCCGAGCTCCCTCCACGTCCTCCGTCACTCGGAGGGAGGAGGTCCGTGCCTCCCCTTCATCCACCGACTTGGAGGCCACAAAAGTCACCAGCCTCAGCGGGAACTTGCCCGCCTTCTTCAGGTGCTTGTTATTGTTTCGGACACTCATAAAGCAGAGGGTGTTGATGACCCCGTTGCTCATGGCGATGCACTCGATGATGTAGAAGGCCACCAGGGAGTTCCTGTCCCTGGATATGAGGGTGGGGTAAAAGTCCCGCAGCAGGGCGAAGCCATAATACGGTGCCCAGCACAGGACGTAGGCGACCAGCACCAGGATCAGCACCACCACCGTCCTTCGACGCCTATGGAGCCTCTTCCGGATCTGCTCCGTCTGGAAACCTGGAACGTCCTTAAACCACAGCTCCCTGGCGATCTGGATGTAGCAGACAGCCATGACGGTCACTGGGCCAATGAACTCCAGAGCGAAGATGAGGAGGAAGTAGGAGCGGTAGTAAACCTGCTGGTCCACAGGCCAGATCTGAGCACAGAAGGTCTTGTAGGTGCGACCTTCCATATGTGGGTATGTCGTCTCAGAGGCCATGTAGGCCGAGGGGATGGAGATAAAGATGGGGACAATCCAAACTGTCAGGATAACGCAGTACGCCGTCTGGTGCTTCATACGAGGCCTCAGAGGGTACAGGATCGCCATGTACCTGCAGACAGAAAGACAACAATGGGTCTGATACATCATAATTTCCTAAAGCACATGGTGACCTCTCAAATGACTTGTTTTGTCCAAAACAACAGTCCAAAAGCCAAAGATGTCCAGAAAGAGAAGAAAACCAGCAAATAATCACATTTGAGAAGCTGAAACCACGCACGACATTTACTACTAACTACTAAACAATTATCAAAATTACTGCTGACTTTTTTGTTCATCAACTAATTAACAAACTAATCGTTTCAGCTATAGTAATATCTAGTATAGTAAATCTAGAAAGAGCTAAAAGCAGTTACACCTGTCTTAAGTCTTATCTTAAACACAGGTGGACATGACATCACATGCAGACACTTCTGGTTTGTTGTCGTTCTGCCTCACTGGACGTAAGTTATGTTTTGGAGGATCTATTTCAGAGGATGATGATGATGATGATGATGATGATGATGATTTAAGGCTGTGTACAACTTTTAGAGGAGGCATAATAATGAAGGTTGGAAGCTGTGTTTCATGTACGTGTTGCTGCCTCCTTTTGGAAGCAAACCAGAAAACTGTAATGAGCCTTGTTTGTGTGTTTTGGTATTTGTCATATTTTCCTTGATGTATTTTACTGTTAATTGACTGCAGACGTGTCGTATCCTTGAACCAGAGCTGAGAAGGACACAGTCAGACACACTGCCTCGGGTTTGGCTGTGATCACGAAGAGGCTAACGGAGAAACTGGAATCACTCTGACATTCCCGGATATACAGAGATGATCCGTCTTTCCTCTCTGCAGACGGTATTTATACATGATGGGGCATGTCAGCCATGATAAATTAAACATGGAGGGCTGCTGGTCCCAAAGTGCGAGCTACATCTGATGATGGATTTGATTCAGGAGCTGAGGGGAAGCCCAGAAGCAGCTTTTATTGTAGCTGAATGTAAATCATCTCCAGTCAGATCGTCCTCAGAGGTCTGTTCTGAGATCTGTTTGATGTGGAGCGACCATTCCTGCTTCTCTACCTGTTTCCTGTTTCCCTGTCGACACACCTGACTGCCAAAGCTCTGTACTTCAGCCAAACATAAGTCTGTCTGCTGTATGCTAATGTTAGCAAGTTAACATGCTTATAGTTGGTATGTTGGCATGCTAACACGTAAATATGCTAAACACTAGGTGTTAGGAATAATCTAAAAGTAAAGCTGAGGTTTAAATGAATTTGGTGCTTGTGCTGCATTCACAATGGGAAGAACAACAAGCATTATTCTGATTTAGGAGTGTTCACGCATTATTCCAAGAAGGTTGACCTCATTGTTAGCCTTTTAGTGACGCCACATAATTAGCCTAAATTAGCTATTTTAGCTATAGTGGCACAAGTTCGTCTGGACATCCTCGAGCGAGTCACAGTAGCCCTTCAAGCTAGCTGGCTTGCTAACGGTCAGTTAGCAAGCTATAGCTTGGTCGCTAACCAGACAATAACAGTTTTTATTTAAGAACCGTGTGTGTACCATCGACTCCTGTCTCATGACAGTCAACAGTCCATGTCTCTTTTGTGGTGCAGTTTAAAGGATCACTTTTAGGCCAGATGATATGATAGTTAGATAAATGATAGTTCACTAAATGTGAACCTGACGAGAAAGGCTCATATGTATTTACTTCATGTACTTACTGATCACAGCAATTTTATTGGAAATTGTATTAATGTAATATGTATTATGTATTTAATTTGAATAATATGTATTTTCATGTAAAATTGAAAATCACAAATCATTAACAGCTTAGCAACCTATTATTATTAGATTATGATTGTTTCTGTGGCTTTTGTGTTTTTTTAATAAGCTTTTAACGAGGAAGTAACGTACTGTAAATCCCACCTGGGCAGACAGCTGTCAGTCAGCAGTGAGGAGCTCCACTGCTAAGAGCTACTGATTCGTTCAGTGCCCCAAAAAAGTACTTTAAAGATTGGATGAAATTTGTAGGAGGAGTGGTGAATAAACTGTTGCAGAAAAATTCAATGTTGAGAAGAATTTTGCCTCTACAACTGAACTCACTGTTCAGGAGTTATATCCAAAACATAGTGCTTTGTAACTACACAAATGGTGGCGCTATCTGCACCAAAATCTTATCACTTGTTCCTTGACCCATTTTCCACCAGATCACATTTAAATCTTTTAAGTAATATTTGAGATATCTTGCAAACTAACCAAAGACCTAGCCTTCCTGGAAGTACTAAACGTGGACTACACTGTGTTTGATGAAGGTGCAGGTGGACCCACCTGTCCACAGCGATGGCCAGCAGCGCGTTGGTGGACACGTACAGAGAGGCGGTGCGCAGGTAGTTGGTGGAGGCGCAGAGCAGCAGGCCGTGATCCCACGACAGCTGCTTCACCACGTAGTAGTCCAGTAGGAAGGGACAGCACACCGCCGCCACCAGCACGTCCGACACGGCCAGGTTGGCGATCAGCAGGTTGGTCAGGTTGCGGAGCTGCTTGTAGCGGGCGAGGCTGGCGATGAACAGGCAGTTTCCCACTCCACAGACCAACATGATGCCCACCAGGACCACGGCTATGACAATGGTGGCCACGAAGAAGGCCTGGCCCTGCGTGGTGTCCGGGATCTCGTCCAGAGGAATCTCATAGTCCAGGCTGTCGCTGGCCAGGAAGTAGTCTGTTAGAGCCAAGCTGTTGTTGGTTGGGTCGGCCATTTTGGATCAGGTCAACATGCTCATTTAGAGCGTCTGCAGGGATGGAGTGGGAAATTAAAGGAAAACAAGTTCACTTTTTGAGCCCTGTGAAATAACAACATTCTGAGCAAAATGTCCATTTATTAGCTGATCTGGAGCTTTCGATCGTATCACATGATCAGCGGAGGGACCTCCATGGATGCAATTGTCGATGTTCAGATTTCCATTTTTCTGAGCATTTTCAGGATTTCTCCTTTAAATTGGTTTAAAAGTTGAGATTCTTTCTGGGGAAAATCATGTGATACAACCAAAAGCCCCAGAACAGCTACTAAATGGACCTTGTGGTTACATACAACTACTGTTTCGAGGTCAAGAATGAACTTTCAATCTTAAGGTTTGGGCAAACGTGGACGAGAAACCCTCAAAAAGCTCAGAAATTGTGACAAAAAAGAACAAATGAGCTGAAATGAACTCCATCCAAGGAAGACTGACTGAGACACTTGAAAGCTCAGAACAGCTAATAAAGGACTTTGTGGTGAGATGGTTTTGTTAACTAAGGTCAAGAATGAACTTTCCATCTCAAATGACATTCTCATGTGGAGCATCATCTCCAAGCCCAGACCGAGAGCACACATAACATCTATTTTAAAGTCACTGCATTGGCTAGAATTGATTTTAAGATTTGTTTTACTAGTTTTTAAATCCCTGAATGGCTCTCAGACATGATTTTTAGTTATGTACCCAGCAGGTCCCTCAGATCCTCTGCAGCTGGCCTCCTAGTCGTCCTGAGGATTTCAACAAAAACGCATGGGGAGTCGGCTTTTAGCCACTTTTATCCTGGCTTTTACTTATGGTGCCTCGTCATTTGTTGCCTTAGTTTTTAAGTCTTAATCACTGGTTTTCATACTACGTATTTACTTATTTTATTGACTTATCTATTTTTAACATTTTATTGTTTTATTATTGTAATTTTTAGTCTTGCAAAATTCTATTTATTGTTCCATTTATTTTATTTTTTTCCATTTTCTTCTGCATATCTGGAGCCAGGTCGCAGTGATAGCAGGCTAAGCAGGGTTGTCCAGGAGTCCTTCTCCCCAGCAAAGCTTTCCAGCTCCTCCTGGGGGATCCCGAGGCGTTCCCAGGCCAGATGAGATGTATAATCCCTCCAGTGTTTTCTGGGTCTACCCCGGGGTTTCCTACCAGTTGGACGTGCCCAGAAAACCTCTAACGGGAGGCGTCCAGGAGGATCCTGATCAGATGCCCGAACCATCTCAACTGGCTCCTTTCGATGTGAACCCTCTCTCTTTTTATTGTTGTCTATTTTGTTTTGTTTTCTTTTTTTGTGTCTGTGCTGTTTTGTATTTCCCTGTGAAGCACATAAATAAAGATGAGTTGAGTAGCTTTGAGCTGTAGTTCGTCTTGGACCGATCAGTGTCATTTTGAAGATTGTAATGCACCTATGAGGACATAGTCTGTAGGAAAACATGACCACTTGTCTATAAAGGAACATCTGAAGTGTTTGGGTTTTACCACCTGACAGGAGGAAATGGTGCATTTTTTGGGGACTATTTTCAGCGGCGGATTAATCCACATTTGGTGCTCTAGCAGTGGTGGAAAGTAATTAAGTACTTTTACTCAAGTACTATACTTAATGGTCTCACTCCTGACTACCTGTCTGACATGGTTTTAAGATAATGTACCCACTAGATCCCTCAGGTCCTCTGGTAGTTGTCTCCTGGTTGTTCCCGGGGCCCGGTCTAAGACCCACAGCGAGGCGAGGTGAGCGGGGCGGAGAGTCTGGATATCTTTGAAAGAAAACTTAAAACAGCCTGGCTTTCATCTAGTGTGTGCTTATATCAACTTGCACTTTTACTGTTTCTTCTTATTTCTTCTTTTATTATTAGTTTTATTATACAGGATTTTACTTTTTAACTCTTTACGTTCAGCACTTGGAGTTGCTTTTGATGTATGACTTGTGCTCTATAAATAAAGTTTGATTGATTGAAGTACAATTCTGAGCTACTTGTACTTTGAGTGTTTTGATGCACTGAGTGAAAGGCGGGGTTCAACCTGGACAGGTGACCAGTCTCTCACATACAGACTCTAGATTTAGTGTTTGACATACAGACAGCTCTTTGGCCGATCAGTGTAACTTTAGAAATGTTGGATCTGAGCTTTCAGACGCATCATTGTCATCGTTTTGCTGATGGCGTCGCTAGGTTACAGTGTTGATGTAGTGTACTTGTTAGATTTGTCCGCAGGTTGGGGAATGTTGCGTCTCACCTCTGACGTCTGAAGAACTTTTACTGCGCCGATACAAGAGCCTTTTTTTCTGTTTTACCAAACTATCATCGTGCCGGCTGCACGAGAGGGAGAGAGTGAACTGACTTTAGGTTTGTTCTCAGCACTGATCATTGTTTCTAAATTAAAGGACAGCAGGAGTCTCTGTTCACAGCAGCAGCTTTCATTCAGTCAGAGAGGAGAGTTTGGGAAATAAATTCATCCTTTAACATCATCACTCGTACAGCTAATGGTTCATTACGTTGATCCTCAGTAACAGATCACCTGCTGTAGGTCATATTATATAATATTAGATTAAAAGAGGGGTTCCCCAGATTAATCGGACCGATATAGAAGTCTTTTCATGCCAGAAAAATCAACAGATGAAGATGATAAAAATAAAAATTCTCATGTGAATTTCTTAATTATAGCGTCGTGATTCAGAGTATAATTTAACTCATAATTTCGGCTCCTTAAATTAGAATTATGAAAGTGTTGCATCTCAAAAGTTGACATTTTGCAGATACATGCTTTTCACATGACAGCAACAAATTGTGTTAGTTATCATGTATTTGATATTTATAATTAGGATTAATCAGGATATACTGTCTTAACTTTCCATGCATTTATTTATTTTCTTGGCATGAATGGTCTTCCATACTCAAATGACCCCAATCACTTCCATTTAACAGTATATTTATTACTATATTCTTATTATATATTACATTATTAGTTTAATTTAATCCAGCTTTCATTTAAAAGGTGTGTCAGTCAAAAAATCACTTCAGCTAATGCAGCAATGGTGGGCAGTACGTTTGTTCTCATAACTGATCATTATTTCTAAATTAATTCGCAAGGAAGATTAGAAATAATAAAAACAAAAATAGATCCCTTAATTGTGGCATAGTTATTCAGAATATGACTTAGTATGTTTTAATAGTATGATTTTGACTTCTTAAATCAAAAAGTCGAGTATTATCTTATAATTGTGACTTTATTAAGTCATGATTTTGACTCCTTACGTCATTGTTATTTTATACTTACAGCAAGTTTTCCCAGTTTTTCAGGCAGTCATTTATTTTCATGACGTTATTGTGCTTCCATAGAGAAATGACCCCGATCAGTTAACCTACAAATTAAATATATTGCATGTACATGCATATATATGCTGTATATACATACTGTACATATATGCGCGATGGTTCCACATGTATCACATTACCCATTAAATATTTATTCCAGCACTCTTACACTCCCGTACATGTATCCTGCTTTACAATTTACATTAACAGTTTGACCTGTATATAGATATTGTATGTTGTTGTCCATACAGTTGTTTATTTATTTATATATAAAAATTAATCAGCAACTATTTTGATAATCGATTAATCGTTTCAGTCATTTTTCAAATAAACTGCAGAAACACTCTCTGGTTCCTGCTTCTCAAATGTGAGGATTTGCTGTTTTTCTTTGTCATAATGTGACAGTGAATTTAATATCTTAAGGTTTAAGACTGTTAGTCAGACAAAGACATCACCAAGGGCTCTGCGAAACTGTGAATGCCACTAAACGATGAATCAGTTAGTCAAGAAAATAATCAGATTAATCGATAATGAAAATAATCGTTAGTTGCAGCTCTTTTATGTTTATAGATGCATCTATTATTACATAATAGTTATATGTTTATGTTTGAGAGCAACTAGAAACTGGAGTCTGATTCCTTGTGTGTAAAAACATATAATATAAATGTACCTTAATCCAGGTTTAATGTGCAAACTGCGTCAGTCTCAGCAAACAGCATCACAGTGAAGTGGTCACTTGTCTCCACTGATGTTTAAATGATGGTTGGCAGCAGTCAGTCAATCCACACTGAAGATATTCATAATAAAACTGTCCAAAATCCAGTTTATGACATTTTTAAATATAAATGTAAGTGGTATCTTTACATTTAAGGAACATTTGTCCAGCTGTTGCTGTTAGATGTGACTTGAGTCAGAATGACAGTATCTATAACCTCTGTATGACCTCATTCTGTCAGCTTAATAATGAAATATGAAAGATTTTTTGGACTTTTGACCGCTTGAATTCTCTCCGGGACACCGTCGGGGTCCCCAGACCACACTTTGGGAACCACCTCTGGATTAGATATGACTGTAATAGTCGGCAGAGAGTGAGATGCTATTTCGATTTTTATTAAAACACAAGGACAAGAATCACATGAGAGTGAAGATAAGTGCAACAAGGAGCACGAATAAGAAATGACAATACCAACAACACCAAATATCTCTACAGGACGCATGTGCTGAACCATGCAGAATAAAATATATATAAATATATAAAATATAATAAATGTATTCAGTATGTGCAGCTGTGAAATAACCTCAAACAACAAACCACATTCAGAATAAGAATAAAGTTTTAAGGCGAAAATCTACATTTAATGTGCGAAATCTAAAATCCGGATTCTCCAGCTGACATTAAACACGACATCTGCGCTAAATTACGTAATTTAAGACCCACAGAATAAACAGTGAGGTGCAATTTAAATAAAGGAAATAATAATAATCAGTGACACAGACCTGAAGCTGCTTCTCCACGCGCTCTGCTCCACTGAATGGCAAAAAGAGCGCGAGGCGCGTTCACGACATATACCGACCCAACACACACACACACACACACACACACACACACTCTACCAGCTGAGACTGATGACCACACTGATCAATGAAACTTTATTCCTCAGAAAATAAATGACGTCCACGCGCTGTGATGTGACGTGTCTCCTGGTTCCGGTTCTGATCCGCTTGCGGGTCCAGAAGTGACGGATCCTCCGGAGGCACGTGGATATCCTGCTGCTGGGTAACAATTATCTGCACAAAATACTACTAAAGATAAAAGGTTTTTGTTCCCAATTCTTCTTCCAGCTATTCCACCTGATTCACAACGTTTCCACCACAAACGACCTTCTTCAGGTAACTGTGAGGGTTGGAGGTCATTAAGCCAAAGAGGCTATGACTCTCATTTAAGTGAATATTTTCAGTTTATTATCTACTTTTTTGAAGAATCAGGATTATTTAAGCAAGAAAACAAGCTGTTTCACAGAGTAAACCGGGCGTCTCCACTGTTTTTTGGGGAGTGACATCTCTTATCTTTTATTTTAAATCTATCTCTTGTGAGTCCCCCAAACTTTATGTCCCAGCTCTCTTCATCCTGTACCTGAAGATGTGTGGCTCCTGTTTTCGGATGGTTTCTTGTTCCGAGCTGCAGACGGAGAGTGACACTTGGAAAAGTTTGTGTTACGCTCATTCAAGGTCTATTTTTTAAAGCTTCTTCATTATAAACCAGCTATTTTTAGCCACGCATGCTAGCAGCGGGGCTCTATATGGATAGCAATGTCTGTCTGTCTCTGTCCCTCCCTCCAGCCGCGTTCCCACTTACCCAGACCCCTTCACAGCCGTTCTTCACCTGCCCCAGTCACCTGCTCCCTCACCCACCTGCTCACCTGTTTCCACTCTCCCTCGTCAGCCCTGCAGTATTTAACCAGACCATTTCCACTCCCGCCACATCGCCTTTGTTGCTATGTGCATTCGAGCCTCTGTTACCTGTCTGATCCACGGACTGATGGTTCTTTGCCTAACCCCTCTGGATAAGTCAGACTGCCTTCCCGGTCTGACCCTTGCCCGCCTTGTGACTCTGTTAGCTTATGTATCTTCTCCATTAAATCACTGAACTGATCCCGTCGGCCTGCTTTGTCTGTGTTTGGGTGTTTCCCTGGTTGCCTCACACTCACCCCATGACGCTGTCTGAACTATCTCGACAACTATTGGATTGATGGCCCATTAATTTGGAAAATAGACATTGGTCAACTGAGTATAAATCCTCTGTGGTGCCACCATGAGGCTGACATTTGTGCATTTGTATGAAATATCTAAACTATTGGATGGATTGCCATGAAATGTGGATGTTTTTACGCTCGTTTTGACAAGGACAACCAGGAGCCTGCATCCAAGACAGAGCTGACTGCAGATCACCAACCCCTAACACTCTCCCCCACTGATGTCAGAGCAGTGCTGAGCAGGATCAACGCACGCAAAGCTGCTGGCCCCGATGGCATCCCTGGACGTGTGCTCAGAGCATGTGCTGGGGAGCTGGCGGGGGTCCTGACGGACTTATTCAACATGTCCTTGGCCCATGCAGTTGTGCCGACCTGTTTCAAGACCACCTCCATCATACCAGTACCAAAACACTCCACTCCAACATGTCTCAACGACTACCGCCCAGTAGCACTCACCCCCATCATCACAAAGTGTTTGGAGCAGCTGGTTCTGGCACATCTCAAATCTTGTCTTCCCCCCACCCTGGACCCCCACCAATTTGCCTACCGCGTGAATAGGAGCACAGAAGATGCAGTCTCCATAGCGCTGCACTCTGTCCTCTCACACCTGGACAATGTCAACACATATGCCAGAATGCTTTTCATAGACTTCAGTTCAGCATTTAACACTGTCATCCCCTCTAAGCTAATCACAAAACTGACAGATCTGGGCATCAGCGCTCCTATTTGCAACTGGTTGTTGGACTTTCTGACCAACAGGCCTCAACATGTTCGGTCAGACCACCACTACTCCTCCACCCTCACCCTAAACACTGGTGTATCACAAGGCTGTGTGATGAGTCCGTTCCTCTACTCCCTCTTCACTCACGACTGCAGACCTGTACATGGCTCTAACATCATCATCAAGTTTGCGGATGACACCACAGTGATTGGCCTCATCAAGGACAACGATGAATCAGCCTACAGAGAGGAGGTGGACCGCCTGGCTGTGTGGTGCGTTGAGAACAACCTGTTGCTCAACACCAATAAGACCAAGGAACTCATCGTGGACTTCAGAAGGAATGCTGACACACACCCACCCATCCATATCAACGGTGCGGCGGTGGAGCGTGTGACCAGCTTCAAATTCTTGGGGATCCACATCTCGCAGGACCTCACCTGGTTGACTAACTGCTCCTACCTGGTTAAGAAGGCTCACCAGCGCCTCTTTTTCTGAGGACTCTTAAGAAAAACCACCTCTCTTCAGACATCCTGGTGAACTTCTACCGTTGCACCATCGAGAGCATCCTAACCCACTGCATTACAGTTTGGTATGGGAATTGCTCTGTCTCGGACCGGAAGGCGCTGCAGAGGGTGGTGAAAACCGCCCAGCACATCTCTGGAGCCTCACTTCCTGCTATTGAGGACATCTACAGGAAGCGTTGTCTCAGGAGAGCAAAGAACATCAGAAAAGACTCCTGCCACCCAGCACACAAACTGTTTGCCCTCCTTCCCTCTGGGAGGCGCTATAGGAGTCTCCGGACCAAAACCACCAGGTTCAGGAACAGCTTTTTCCCATCAGCTGTCTCCCTGCTGAACTCTGCCCCCTGACGTCTCCCCCCCAACACACACACACACACACACACACACACACACACACACACACTTACCAACCCCCTTGGACCAACTTGAATGACATCACTGCACTATTAAGTACTCTTTTTTAATCTGCTTGCACTAAATATACCATTGCACAACTGTACATTCAAACCGCACATTCTGCACTTTATGTATACTTTCTGTATATACTGTAAATATTCATGTACCCTGTATATTTATATTCATTATGTTATTCTACTGCTTATGCACTTCTGGTTAGATACTATCTGCATTTCGTTGCCTTGTACCTGTGACATGTGCAATGACAATAAAGTTGAATCTAATCTAATCTAATCTAATGTTCATGTTCCCCTCAGGATGAACTGTAATAACTTTGGTGATCCTCTTTTCCTCTAGCGCCATCATCAGGTCAACATGTTAATGTGTCCAACACTTTGGTTTATGACCAAATACCTGCAGAACTAATGACATTCCCATCAGCCTCAGCTGCTCTGTGTTTACTGCTAACTAGCTAATGTTAGCATGCTAACACACTAAGCTAAATGTTTTCCTACAAGTGACAGGAAAACTGTTTTTGTGTTGGTCTAGAAGGAAAAGCAAAGATCAATGGAAGATCAATACCACTTTCATGTCTGTGCGTTAAGTAGGCCTACAGAGCTGGAGGACGTGGTTAGCCTAGCTTAGCATAATGACCAGGAAGAAACAGTTACACTACATAACTCCTTCTAAAACCACTTGCTGTTTTTACATATTTTTGTTTGCGTATAGAAAATACATGTTAATCAGTGAGCTTTAGAGGTGTTGGAAGGTGTGTTTTTGACCTTTGGACAGAGCCAGGCTAGCTGTTTCCCCCTGCTTCCAGTCTTTATGCTAAGCTAAAGACTGTTTCAACCGTTCCATTACTTTTAGCTAACTATTACAGCTGTTTATCTGTTAGTTTGAGCCATTTCAACATGTAACTGTTACTTTAAGCTAACTCTTGTAGCTGTTATACTTTATATGTTTTGTTTTGTTTTTATCAAATCATAATTTCTATTTTTTTCGTATTAGTTGAGCTACAATCTTTCCACGTACCCCGAAGTATCTTCAGAAGTACCCTCTGGAGTACAATTACCCCAGGTTGAGTCTTTACTATCTGTGTTTTGTTTTAATGTGAAGTACAGGATAGTTTTTATCACTTCAGACCACTAAAAACTATTCAAATGAAATAATTTGAGAAGGGAACATCATTTTTTGGTTGAACTGAAACAACCTGTGCTTATTTAGATGCTGTGTGAGTAAACACTGATTTACTATAAAGGGCCACAAATCAAAAAAGGTTGGTAACCACCTGAACCATCATGGTACAACAGTGTCATACTGTAGCTATAATGAAAACTGCAGCAGGACTGTAGAGACACATACACTCGAGTGAAGTTGTCTACTTGATGAGACTTTTGGGAACACATCCAGCATTTGTTCCCAGGGTCTCTGCTGTGATGGATTCGTCGGTACAAAAATACTCCTGACCACAACAATCATTTGCAGCAGAGTGGTGATACAGCTGAGTAAACCCAGACTGACTCCAGGTCAGAGCTCAGGTCCTGCCGTTTAACACAACACTCCTGCTGGCTTTGCTTTCATAGACACACATCAGACAGGACGGAGGTCTCAGTGACGACTTCTGCTTTATCTGTGGCTGGAGACGCTAATCAGTGTCAGAGATTTACTCTGTTCAGAGTGGAGAGGCTTTCACAACACTTTGTCCTCTGGTCACTGATAAAGTCAGACTCATTTGACAAACATTATTCCCCAGATTTCTCACAAGATGTGTTTTTTGCAAAATTCCCCAATTCTTCCAACAAGACCGATGCTGTGTCTCAATTCAGATACTTCTCTTAATACGTAGTACACTGTGTACACTATGTACTGACTTGTGTAGTGCATGAATTTCGACAGGGTAGTGTCGTCTCAAATCGAATAGTGCTGTTGTGCGCTTACCGGAAATGACGATCGCAACCTTTGACCGCGTCTTCTTCTTCTGTTTAATGCCGTATTGCAGCCGGGCGGAGCATTATCGCCAACATTTTACCACGACTGTTGCCTGCCAAAATATCTGCCGGCTTGTTTGCTCACTTGACTTCAATTCAGTTTTATTAAAAATGAATAAAAATGAATGTGCTTTTACTTTTAGTGCCGTGTTCACCGTAACAATCACGACCGCGGCCACCATCTTCATAGGTTGGTGGTCCTCCCCTTCCTCTATGTAGCCAAGATGGCGACTACTGAGGGTGAGAAGTGTGCAGAGCTCCACACTCAACTTTCTGACCGTTATGAGTTAAACACCATCCGGGTCCTCACAGTGCTGCATTTTGCCATAACTGTCAGTGTGAACGCACTTATGCACTCAAAATATTAAGTGTTAAGTACGGTATAACGCAGTCATGCTAGCAGCTCTGTGAGGCTGTACGTAGGGACAGTGGTGCTTTGAGCTAAATGCTAACATCAGTATGCTAACATGCTGACAATGACAATGCTAACTTGCTGAGCTTTACCAGGTACAATGTTTACCATGTTCACTGTCTTAGTTTGGCGCGTTAGCATGCTAACATGCTTATTAGCAGTAAACACAGAGTGCAGCTGAGTATTAAAATGTTGACCTGATGATGGCGCTAGATGAAAAGTCAGAAGATCATCAAAGTTATTACAATTCGTCCTGAGGCTAACATGAGTGTCAGCTAGCATGGCTAAAAACTAGCAGGTGTTCCTCGAGTTAAGATGATCAGGATTGCTTTGAAAAGAACATTTAGGTGTTTCACGATGAGACCAACCGACAATAAATGTCATCACTCGATTACACAACAAAGATTATTACTTGGACATGCTAGCTGCTCAACACCAAACACCAAATCTGACGTCATTCACTCACTTCAGTAGATCTAGTAGCTCATTTTACTTTCATTAACACCCTCACAGTTATTTACCACATTATTCTATGTATTGTGTTTTGCCGTGGCAACAAAATACTTTTGTATTTCATGCTGACAAAGCTCAATGAGAATGAGATCAGACAGGATTACTGAGTGCGTTTATGTGTTTATGTAAAATCCTGCGGTCCTCCTCTTTCTCACCTTGCTGCCGTGATGTAGAAGCGTACTCCAGGGTGTGCCAGTACACTGTGACATCACTGTTGGGTGTGTGTTAGAGGTGCAACTAGACTGGAAACTCTTACTCTTTAAATTTAGCTTTAGCCATTTGTCCAATAACGAAATCAGAGACTTTAAAAGAAATGGATCCAGTCAACAAAATATTTAAGATGTAACCTTTTTTGTTTTCGTTTGTCCTCTCAGGTGCAACAACTTTTTTCATCAGGTAGGAAAAGTAGCTCTGACCCTTTTCAGGCTAATAAAGGGTTGCAGCAGCAATGACTGCCACGCTTTGACTCTGTTCTGCTAGCTGGCTGTACTCAGCTTTGCATGCAGCATTTCTTGGCTTTGTGAAGCGAGAAGAACAAAATATTTCCTCGTGTGCTGACATGATGCCAGCTGAACGTGTCGATGAGGGGCTGAGAGGAAGAGTTAAAGCAGCGAGTGGGTGGAAACGCTTCACCTCCATATTTCACTGCAAACACGCTGTGTGACGGCAGCAGACTGAAAAATAACCTGCTGAAAGATTACAGTTTGAAAAGCTTGAATTAAACATATAAAGCTAGAATCAACAAAGAAAACACGGTGATCTTTCATTTTTCAGCCGAATGAGAATCTGTGTGTTGTGTGATTCAGTCTGTGAGATGTTAAAACAGATCCTCATCATTAAAGTGAAGAGATGTTGAAATAATCATGTCGACCCTGCTGAAGCGTCGTCGAGCAGGACACCTTTGACCTCCTGTGAATGGAGGGCAGAGGAGGAGATAACAGAGCTCACTGTCATTTCCCTACTTGTCCTACATACATGTCTGATCTCATTCCTACTCCCTCAGTTCAGTTCAGATCAGCTTTGTCAGCATGAAATACAAAAGAATTTTGTTGCCACAGCAAAACACAATACATAAAATAATGTGGTAAATAACTGTGAGGGTGTTAAAGGTTGGGTAGGCAGTTTACTTTTGGCGTCATTGGGCAGAAATACCATATTAATCGTGCAGCATATTGTAATTCAAGTGGTCTGAGAGCAGACCTCTACTTCAGCCCCCCCTCTTGGCTCTGTTTTCAGGCTTCAGTAAATCTATCCTGTGACGGGAGACTTTAGCCAATCACAGGTTATTTCAGAGAGACGGTGCGTTCGTATTGGCTGAGCTACAAGAGCAGATGTGTGTACACGTCCCTTCAGATGGTGAAAACCTGATTCAGTGGCAGAAAATCCTGAAACTTGTGATAAATGTCCAGCACCTCCTTTGCCTACAGCAACACGTCCCGGCTCCACACGGAGCTTCAGCTCATTATGTTCGATGCCATGGCGCTCGTAACGACGAGTGGCAAAGAGGCCTGATGACAAACAGTGGGGATAACTGTTGACGGGGGACAGTGGTGTGTGTGTGGTGTACTAGCCTCTCTTCCTGCTGCTGGACGGCGTTGCAGCTGCCTCTGAAGCCTGGGGCGCTCTGCTCTGCGACCGCAAAGCGCTGGAGGGGCGTCTTTGAGAAAACAAGTCGCGGTGGGAGGGACCAGGGTCTCGGTGAGGCTCACGCCGTGGAGACCGAGCCCTACGAGGGATACGGTTTCACAGGGGAACCGACTCCTTCTGCTGCCGGTCCAAGTTGTGCGATTGGTGGGAGGGGCTTAGTGGAGTGATACGAGGCAGCAGAGAAAGAGGAGGAAGGGTTTGCACAGGTTGCACAGATTTTGCCTACAGCAGCTTTAATGAAAGTAAAATGAGCTACCTGATCTACTGAAGTGAGTGAATGAGGTCAGATTTGGTGTTTGGTGTTGAGCAGCTAGCATGTCCAAGTAATAATCTTTGTTGTGTAATCGAGTGATGACAAATGACAGTCGGTCTCATCATGAAACAGGTCCTCACACCTAAATGTTCTTTTCAACTTGCTAGTTTTTAGCCGTGCTAGCTGCATGGCTCAGGGGATGCTGATGTCTGTCTGTTGGTTGTTTAGTCCACCACTTCGGTCCAGACTGAAATATCTCAACAACTATTGAGATGCCAAGAGGTGCAGTTTTTCAGCTGTGCATGGTATTTGTTTTTTGTCAAACTTTCCAAAGTCAAAAAATCAAGTCACAAGTTGAAACCTGTAAGTAAATAAGGCAAACTTTAAATTTAGAGGAGAAAGTGGTTGTAGATTGTACTGATGTTTTCTGTAAATATGATGCAGACGAAGGTCTGAAATATTCCTTCTTAACCGTAGTGGATGCATTAATAATGTAAGCTAATTTATGTACTTATGTAATGTGTATTATTCTTAGTCATGGTATGCACGGCAATATATTGATCTATGTTTGTTTATTGTGCAGCAAAATCATTCACCCACCCCCTCCTCACTCAATAAATGGTTATGTGGCTCTTGGATCCTTGTTTTAATGTTAGAGTCTTTTTACAACTAGGAAACTAAAATTACTGCTAAATTTGACAAATTAATCTTTACTCAAGGTCCGCATACAAGCTTTTTCCAGAGATGTCAGCTGCATCTCAGGGTCTTCATCACTTGGTCAAGTTTTGGGAGAGATCCTCTTCATGCTAAAAAGAGAAGTTGAATGTTGGTAGACGGTTTCTTCTCATGTCGGGCTCCCTGAAGCAAGCACGACACCCCCACAGGAAAAACACTTTAATCAGATTGAAACAGAATACTGAAAAACTGCTAATAAACATAATAAACAGGTGGTACAATCATACGTGTCAGCAGCTCGGTTGGCAGTCAGTGTGTGAGCTGATGACCTGAATATGGAAGTCCTGGTTGACAGTACAGGCTGTCCGATCCGACCCAGAGAAGAGATCTCTGATAAGATCCATCAGCCACCACCTCCAGTCGATACGATCCCTTCATGCTGAATTAAACCACTTCTCCCATCACTGTGAGGACCTCCACCACTAAATAACCTCCTCTTCTCCCATAAACCCCTGCTGTCATCTGCCTGGGTGACGTCAGGCCTCGCTCAGCTGCCTGCTGATCTATAACCCTCCTCTGGTCATATATACAGTATATACATACATACATACATACATACATACATACATATATATATATATATATACACACACGAGCTCAAAACGATCTGGTGAAGTATGAATCTGACTGCCAGCAGAATGAATGACGTCAAACTGCAGAATTACACAGATCGATGACAGCTGGAGGAAGAAATGTGGCTGAAACGGATCTAATCCATGTTCTGTGCAGCTTTTAATTACAGATTATTCTCATAATGTTATGAATGATTGTAATTACTCACAACATGCAGAAAGAAAGAGGGAATATGACCTTTTAGAGGTTATTTAAGACTTCACACAAATGTAGAAACAGAGCTGTATGTCTATTTTATATATCTTATTACTGTTAGACAAAACCAGAGAAAGAGCCCCAATGATGGAGTCATCAAACATCGGACATTGACGTTGGCAGACAAACAAGCTTCAAATTCTCTGATCATTAATAATCTACACACGTCCTCCTTAATATGAACTCAGGCTGCCTTTAAATGCCTGAATTTCACGCTTTAAATTTCTATGAACTGCTGAGAGATTTGAGGACAGCCATGTTGAATAAGTCTGCTAATATTCTGTTTTTCTTCAACAGTGAGCGTATCTACTAACAAGTATTGTGTGTGTATTGCAGCCTGATAGAGCTCTATAATATATCATAATTCTCTAGATTGTTTTGAGGCGTCCGTATAGAACTCACCACTAAACTACATCACTAAATCTAGAAGGCAGTTTCACTGGGTTCAGTTCCTCTTCAGATGTGTTTCTTTTAATCGTCCTTCCTATTTGAAACAGTTTCTGGTTCCATGTAGATCTTCATATCCACGCAGACACGTGCAACATTATCTTCTTTTTCTTTGTCCCCAGAACTTTCAAAGAAGTCGGACGCAGGTCGTTCAGATACAAAGCTCCACCCGACTGGAATAATCTGTTTTTCTGAGATCTGTTACCTCTTTCTGCTGCTTCATCTCATCTTAAAACAACCTGTTCATGCTTTTAATTTGTGTAAACTTACTGATGCAATCCATTTATTATGAGTCATTGTATCCATTTTTTATTTTATTATTATTATTATTATTATTATTATTATTATTATTATTATTATATAACAGCTGGGGGGTGAGTGAGCTGCCTGTATCTGTGTATTTGTAGTATGTTTGTTATGTAATGCTGTTTTTGTTTGTTTGTTTTATTTTGTATTTGTGTCCACAAAAGGTTGCAGTGGTTTAATATTCAGCCCGTGTAAAAACTGATCACATTTGTTCCTGAAGAGTCACGAGGAAAACAACAATTCTGTAAAAGCCTTTTATTTTACAAAACAAGATGAAGGCCAGAGAATTTTCACTCGACCTTGTGAACGACAGAATTTACCAAACAAAAAAAAAAAGTTCAAAAAAGCTCTGTAGGATTTACAAAAAACCAAAAGGATCTGAGAACACAACGGAAATCCAGGCACCGCCCCTCTCCCGCTCAGAGTCTCTCTGTGCCCAGTGATCAAACCCGGGAACTACTTCTTGGTGTATTGATCTTCCCGGGAACTACTTCTTGGTGTATTGATCTTCCCGGGAACTACTTCTTGGCGTACGTGATCTTCATGGCGCAGGTGGCTGTGATTCTGAAGCCCTGCAGTGCGTCTTTAGCTACGCCCGCCTGCGTGTCGCTCTCAAACTCCACAAAGGCGATGTCATGTTTCCCCGGGACAAGCCGCACCTCTTTGAAACCAGGAAACCTGCAGAGGACAAAACACACCACGGTCAACACACACACACACACACACACACACACACACACACACACACACACACACACACACTTTCTTTCTCCTGACAGTGGACTCACTGGTTGAACAGCATGGAGAGCATCATCTCATTGGTCTCTTCAGGCAGGTTATTGAGGAACAGGATGTAGTTTGGCGGGTTGTCCGGCACCTGAGAAGACAGCAGAGATCCTGATCAATAACCTGTTAAAGGCGGGACACCCAGTACGACTGCTGAGCCAAATACGATCAGACCAAGTTGGACCGGGTCTGTTCCAGTCTATAACATTAGCTGTTATAGTACCAACCAGTCCGAACATGTTCAGCAGTATTTGAACAATATTAAACATCAGCCTGGTTTATTCCTTCAAAACAAAACAGCGTTACCTGAGCTGCAGGTGAGTGCACAGGTGCTGCTGATCCCTGCAAGCAAGAAACACAAAAGACAACAGTGAACAACATGGAGACCAAAAATCACTGATATCTTCCGTTTGCTTTCATTCTAACAGAATGTGCTTTCTAGAGCTGCAACAAGTTGATTAATCGATCGAAAGAAAATTAATTGCCAACTATTTTGATAATCGATGAATCTGCTGGTTCCAGCTTCTTAAATGTGAGGATTTGCCTTTCTGACAGTAAATGAAGAGTCTTTGGGTTTTGAAGACGTCACTTTGGGCTCCGGGAAACTGGGATTTTGACATTTTATAGACCAAATGATTAATCATGAAAACAATTGGCAGATTAATCAATAATGCAAATAATAATAATAATCTTTAGTTGCAGCCCTAGTGCTTTCACAACAAAGCTTCCTAGGAACACAGGATTAGTATCACACTTCAATAGCTGATTTCCAGCAGTAACAACAGTGAATATGATCGACCGTCTGAAAGGACCGTCCAGGTTGCCCTAACTTATTTAATTAAAGTTTGTTTCTCCCACCTACAGATGTCAAAATAGGGCCCAGGTTTAAAAATACCGGAGTTTTCCTTTAAGGTGAGCTCAGAGAAACTTTCCCCTTCGGCAGATGAATGTGAAGCTTTACCTGTGACGGATTGAACACCTCGAGCTGTTTTCACGACGCTGCTAATAAATCTTCACACAGTAGAAAAAACTACTTTCAAAATAAAAGTAATATAAAAGGTATTCAGGACCAGAAGCACATTTCCCACAAAGTGCACGGTGAAGTTAGAAGTTATATATTATCATGAGCAGCTGTTGGCAGCTTCAGTTCCTCATCAGAAAGTTATTACAGAGGCGCGTCAGGCCACGGCTCGGCCTCCTCCACGTGTTCACCTCCGCCAAACCCTTTCCTGCTGGAAACCCTGTTAGAGGAACAGTGCGTGCTGATGAAGGAGAGATTGACTGTCCTCTCGTGTAAACTTCCATCTAATGTCTCCTGATTTATTCTGCAGTGAGGTGACTGATCCCAACCAGGACAGCGCTGACAGGCTGCCTCCCTCCTCTGCTTCTGCTAACTGAGATATTTACATTCACACGCTGATAAAAATGACAAACATGATGAGGAATAAACAGGCTTTTGGAAATGATTCTTGCTTTTCTCCCCTTTTTTTTATTACAGCCATCAATCTTACTGTAAACCGACAGTAATGTGTAGAGTTCAGGGATCTTCATCAGTTCTCAGCTGCGGAGGAAGCCGCGTCATCTCGTGGGTGGAGTTTTTTTAAATTCTGACTTTAAGTAGCTGTGAGACAGTGTTGGTGTACTGTTGTAGTAGTGTTAAAGGTTTTCCCATGATTTTAAAGTTTTCACAGCCTGAGAATATACTGTGCAAATCTTTTCACGCCATAAATTAGATTGGATTTTGATCATAAACTGGTGCTAATCGTCATTTTATGTATCTAGTTCCATATTTGCAGCGGTGGAAGAAGTACTCAGAGCTTTTACTTCAGTAAAAGTACTAATACCACAGTGGAGAAATACTCTTACAGGTAAAAGTTATTAGTTAATAAAGGGGTGTGAACCTGATATGTGGTGAGAGGGAAAGATAAACTTGTCAGCGCTCTCTGGTGGACAAACTACAGGATGTAATGAGACTGTTTCTAAATCACCTCAAACACGAAGTTCTGTTCTGCATTTTGTTGTAACTTATCAGCAGACATACGGTATGCGCCGATACAGATACGAATACAAAGAGATAATATCGGACGATAATATCTGCCCAGATGACATTTACAGAGGAAACCGCTGCAGCTGAATACTTGATCCAAATATGGAATTTTTCCCAGAAAAAGGGGACCAGGATCCTGGGATCTCAGCCCCCTGGTATTCAACCATGCTGTACAGAGAAAACTGCCAGCTGAAACATTTTAATCTGTTTGACTATAATGAAACTGTAAAAGTTTAATAAAGTACTGAACAGAAACAAACGGCTGCCTGGAAGGTAGGAGAACAGATTCAAAGGTCCTGCTCTGAAAAATGATCAGCAGAATGTACTTTATATGAGAATTGGAATTAATGAATTAAAACATACAAAACTACTGTTGTGATCATTTAACAGACGTGTTCTGTGTATTAAAAAACCTAAAGGCACATGTGAGCTGACGTTAAACTTTTGAAAACCTAAACTTGACGTTGCCGACAGACGCGTTACTCACCGCTGCTGGTTTCTTTGTGAGGCTGGACGCCAGCTCCGGGGCTTTCTTCTTCTTCTCCTTCTTTTTGTCCTTGTCGCCGTATGTGCCTTTCACCTTGGCAATGACTTCGGAGTCAGTCTTTGCATACTGTATCCTCTGGAAAACAACAGGAGTCAGTTAAAGCCCACCTCGCTCTGGATACTGACATCTGTAGTAAAACACAGCAGTAGTAAACACAGCAGCACTACCATGGGCTTGTTGTAGAAGGGGAAGCCCTGCAGCTGCCTCAGTGCGTTGGTGGCTGCGGTGAGCTCTTTGAAGACGACGAAGGCCTGTCCCCTCATCTTCATGGTCTTCATGGCCACGATGTCGACTATCTGACCGAACTGAGAGAAGAGGGCGTAGAGCGAGCGCTTCAGCTCTGCAGGAAGAAGACGAGGAGCAGAGTTCAACACAAACTCTCAGACGGCTGAGACAACACAGCTGATTACATGAAGACTTTTAGACATGATGGTGATAATGTCAGCCTGTCTGTCTGAGTCAAACCTCTTAATATCGGATGGACCGCAACAACATTTAATACAGGGCCCAACCAAAACATCAGCTGATATTATCGGCTAATTTTAGCTCATCACAGATGTTTGTATCGGTGTATATGTCGGCCAAAAAGAAACAAACTGCAGAAAGATACGTTTGTCATTTAGAAACAGTTTGTCCACCAGAGAGACAAGTTGATTTCTACACTGAAATGTCCTGCTGCTCAGTACACACAGACAGGTGACAAACTAAAGGGAAACCTGAATAAATGACTGTAGGAACGTAACAAATGCAGATGCTCCCACATAGGTATGTTTGAACCTGCAATAATTAGTCAATTAAGAAATTAGCTGATTGCCAGAAAATAAACTACAGCAACTATTTTGATAATGCATTAATTGTTTTAAGTTATTTTTTAAGCAAAAATATAAAATGTTCACTGGTTCCACCTTCTCAAATGTAACACTGAGTTTTTTTTAACTCTTCTATGATATAAAACTGAATCTGTCTGAACTGTTTGAAGTTCCCAAAGGTGACACCTCCAATGTCTTGTTTTGACCGACCAACAGTCCAAAACCCAAAGATATTAAATTTACAATAATATAAGAGATTAGAGAATATTTTTGCTTTAAAAAAAAACAACAAGTAGTTTCATCGCTACATTACAATGAAAGCAAAGTTTGATCAAATAATTTGGCACCATTAATGTTGACTGCTAATTATAAATGCACACGTCAAGCCATAGAGAGTGAATGAGGGCACGCTTACCTTCTTTCTTGACTTTATCGTTTACATTGTTGATGTAAATAGTGTGGTTTGGTCGGATATCCATGGTGGAGTCTGAAGAAACAACAAGAGAGCAGGTTCACTTCTTCATTTGCTGAAATCAAGTCTTCAAGTTTAGCTACCAACCTGTCACTATTAATAACTTACTGATGAGATATGAACATGTTCGGAAAGTCTGATTAAACACCACAAAAGCTGCTAGCTGAATCTATCGCGCAAAGAATAACGATTTTATCATTAAAATTCCCATCCCAAGTGGGGTTAGGTAGGTAGGTTAGATGCTCAGTTTAAGCTAATATTAGCATGTGTAAGCTTCACGCTGGTCAGCTACGTTCATTCATACATTAGCCTTAGCTAGTAGTAGCTACCTAGCTAACTTAGCTATCTAGCTAACTGTTACTTGTTAAGTGCCTGTGGTGTAACGTTAACACAATGGTCTCTAATATGAACGTAATCAACAGGTATTTATCAGCTGTCCCAGCGATCCGGTAAAACTCCAGACAGATGAGAATAATATAAAGATGTACATAAATATTAAACTCACCTACTCTCACACCGCTCATATAAAACAGGAAACACAGACTGCTGGCGCCGGTAACACCGGCTGCTGCTTTAACGAGCGTTATCCTCTACCGCCACCAGCAGGCCAGGAGGAAAACTGCAGGCTACATGTTTATTCATATTCAGGTATTGAGTTAAGATATTACTATTGTGAATTACATTTTGACAGTTTTGTTTGATGCTGTCTCTAAAAGTAGTAATACTACACTGTAAAAATACTCAGTTTCAAGTAAAGTTTTATTTAAGTGAAAGTAAAATACAAAAGGGCACTTTAATCAAAAAAGTACTCCTAATGTAGAATTGTCCCTTTCAGACTGTTATATATCATCTTATATATTATATTGGATTATAATTACAGATACTTTAACATGTAAACAGCATTTAATATAGTTAATAATGTTGTAGCTGGTCTAGCTGGAGCAAAGTATGATAATTATTATTAATATCTGTCATTTGTATGTAAAATGTTAATCTGCTGAGTAACTATAGCTGTTAGATGTAGTGGAGTAAAAAGTACAATATTAAATGTCAGAAAATAGTGAAAAATACCCATCAGCATTTAGAGCCAAAGGTGACGTCTTCAAATTGCTTGTTTTATCTGACCAACAGTGCAAACGCAAGCATATCCAGGGATGCGACTTACAATTACTTTCTTTATCGATTAATATGCCAAATATTTTCTTGATTAATCAATTAATTGTTAAAATATAAAATGTCAATAGTGCAAAATGTCCATCACAGTTGATTAATCATTTCAGATCAGTTTACCTTCACAAAAGACAAAAAGCAGCAGATCCTCACATTAGAGAAGCTGGAACTGGTAAATCTTTGCCAAAGAAGGTTGTACTTAAAGTGTACTGTTGTGTCAATGCTCATTTTCATTTATATGAAAGACTTATAAAATTATATTCATGTACATTCACAGATATTTAAAACAGAGTATATAAAAGATACAGGATTGCATTTTGAGATTGGAACAGTATCAAAAGTAAGCAAATTAAAAGAGAAAGGAAACATTTTCAAAATAAAAGAAATATATAATTGTTTTGATACATTTTTTTGTCAATCAAAAATGATTAATCGACTTATCGTTTCAACTAGTCTGTGGATTCATTGCTTACTGTACATTTCTATAAAAAATTAAATAAAAACATTTTTTGTACATAAACATATGTTTTTTGACAGTTTTCCCATGTTTATGGTGTGTGCTCTTTTGGCTTCTCCTGGCTTCCGTACAGATGTAATGTTTTATTAGCTGATGCTTCCCTGTTAGTTTGCTTCTGGCTTTTTTGTCATATGAAAGCTAGCTAACAGGCTAACCAACAGTGACCATGGATGTGAGCCGGCGACGCGGTGTCACCGGACAACGATAACATCTGTCCACGGCGGCGACCCACTGTCCTCCTCACTATCTGTCTAGTTTGTACAGGCAGTCGGTTATCTTTGCGACTTTTGCCCTCTTTATCCCGCTGCGGTTCATGCTAGCTAAGTTAGCCTGTTAGCCAACTAGCTGTTATAAAGCAGTGCCGCTCACGTTGAGGCTAATTTAACTGGACTGGACGGACAACAGCGGGATGTGCGATGGCATCGGTTCGGGTGGCTGTCCGGGTCAGACCCATGAACAGGCGGTGAGTTAAGGACAATAACATGCTTGTTTAACGCTAACCATCATGTTTCAGCAAGTATTCAGTCAAAAAGTCGTTATTTTGTAATGCTAACTGAGGTAACTGGCTCATACAGATGTAGCCGCTGGCAGTCTGGGTGTTTAAATCACACGAAATATCATTTTCACAACTGCAAACGTTTTTAAGGTTATTGTAATAGTGAAATAATGTCATGTAAAGTGAGTGTTAATAGCCTCCGGCGCCGGAGTTTCAGTTCCCTCAGGTGGCTTGTGTGTGAATGCAGCTGGTTTGGTGGTTTTCATGGATTGAGTCAGTGATTTAACAACATAGTCTCACCTGTGTGTCCCCCAGAGGTGGAGCAGGTGCAGCTGGGTGAGTTCACAGATTAAAGAAGAGAAAGTATACACTTTCACTCCTATTGAGCCACTAAACATGCACCCCACTAGTGTTTTTACCAGCAGAAATCAGTTTTCAATAACATTTAAAACCAAATTATAGAATTCCACGTTTTAAAAAGCAACTTTTGATTTTTGACTCATGCATTTCTTTTTATTGTAAGTTTTTACTGCTCAACTGCTACCCTTTTTTTCCACTATCATAACAGTAGGGCTGCAATGAGCAGCATATTATCAATTAACCCTGTGCAGTTGTTATGTCACCTTTTTAGTTTGTAGTATATCACAAATGGGGCTGGGTGTCATTGGAAATCTTTCAATACTGGTGTCAATATAATATGCAAGTTTCAGTACAGAGATTAAAACGATATTTTCTTTAACACCTTAGTTTGAAGATGAGTTAAAAGTCTTTCTACCAACCCGTATTTCCCTTAAACAGTTATGTTAAACTTCTCAATACATCACTGTGTAACGATGTTCTAACTCTAGCAACTAAATACAATACTCTCTTTAAAAAAACCTTTCTCATATATGTAAGGATATATCTGATCAAAGCCTGACAGTTTGTGATACTCTGTTTGCTACAGACACATTTTGAGCGCTACTCAAACAGTATCGAGGTTCAATACACAAAAATAAGTCCATCAAAAGTTGCTAACATCATACAGTCATTTTTAAAAGTTATTTTACTCTTTTATCTTGTCTGACCAACAGTCCTAAACCCAACAAAAGAGGATAAGAAACGGAGAAAAACACTGGAACCATCAAATGTTTTGTATTTTTATTGATAAATGATTTTAAGGATTAAACAGTTATTGAATTTGTTAATTATTACTCATAGATTAATCAGCTAATCACTTCACTGCTCTAATAATTCATTTTGCCGTCCCGACACTGTAACACTGATCAGTGTTTGTCGTTTTTTCTTTAGGATGTTTTTTTAAATTGTTCAAAAACTAAATTAGAGCAGAAATGAGTTAGTTAGTTAATCGATTGTAGTTTTAAGTATTTTTTAAAAAGTTTCAGCTTCTTAAATGTGAATATTTGCTGGTTTTCTTCATCTTCTATGAAAGTAAATTTAATCTTTAAATGTAATATTTGGGTTTGTGAATAAGTCAACTTGGACCTGGAGATATTGTGATGTGCATTTTTCCACTATTTTGTGACGTTTTATAGACCAAACCATTAATTAAAAGATAATTAGACTATTAATTGATCGTGAAAATAATTGTTATTTGCAGCTCTAAACTAAACTGAACAGTCTCGTGTGTGTGTGTGTGTGTGTGTGTGTGTGTGTGTGTGTGTGTAGGTGTGTGTGTGTGTGAACCTCCATTATATGACAGGCTCATAATGAGAGCAAACAGTGTTACATAATGTGTTGTTGAGCCGTCGTGTCGCTCTGAGATAACACACACCTTCCAGTGAAATCAAGTGTTTCTGTTTCTGCTTTGACTCAAACATGACGCTTGTTGTCGAGCCTGAGAACAAACTCGGGTGGAGACAGAAGATCTAATTAAACACGACACGACGAAGCAAACATGTCGCCCTGCTGACACAGTTCAGGTTCAGTCATGTGGATTTTATAGATGTCTGTCAGCCGTGTTTGTCTGGAAAGATAAAGGCCATCACAAACTAACAGCAGGGCCTTGTTCAAACTGCTGGAAGTTTGTTTTGAGTTTAGTTTGGAAAAGCATAACTTGTTTCTAAAATAGAAACCCAATTTCAACTTTAGTATTGTCACCAGTTGCTGAATGTGAGGCCTAAATGAAAGAGAGTCGTCGGTTATAATTCCAAGTTACTTGTATTGAGATACAGATTCAATGTCAGAGCCTTGAAAAGTGGTGATAGATGGACGGTTCAGTGGCTTTGAGTTTGAAAACATCATGAATTTTGTTTTGTCAGCCATCAAAACAAGTTTTAAATCGCACAGGGTACGTTGTACAATACCAAAGTCTGTCCTGTGTTCATGTCGTAATACATAAACATTATTGATCTTTTACAGGGAGAAGGACTTGACCGCAAAATGCATCATCAAGATGGAAGGGAACAAAACCTCCATCACCAACCTGAAGGTACTTTATTATTTTATTTTTCTGTTCACACAGGCTGAAAATGACGCTAACACCTTGTAGCTGAAGCTGGGTCTTTAACATTTTGTGTTCTGATTTCCAAAGATCCCTGAAGGCATCGCAGGTGAGTCGATGAGGGATCGGACCAAGACCTTTACGTACGACTTCTCCTACGACTCCATGGACTGTAAGAGCTCCACATTTGTCTCCCAGGAAAAGGTAACTAACAGTCCCAGCGTTTCTGTCCGTTTCCTTTGCTGACGTTTTAAAAACCTGTTCAGACACAAATCGGCTGACAGCGATCAGTTGTGGTTTTATTATTTATTATTTTCTCAGCAGGTGTAAAGAGTAGATGAGTTATAACCGAACTGTGGGATGTTGAGTCCCGGGGCACTCCATGTTGATTTCTAGAGATAAATTAAATCTTTTAAGACATTTACCGTAATGTCATATTTTTTACGACTTTGCACTCTTTGTTTTGTATTATTTATTTATATTATATTATATTTAAACCTGCCTCCCAGCAGCAGTTGCTTGCTTGACGTTCAGGTTCACTCGTCACGGTGTTGAGATTTGGGAGGTCCTCATGTCGGTTCCTCTGCGACCTGCGGTTATCCAGAACACCCTGTTCTGCGCAGACCTGCAGAGACCTTTACGTGTTATCTTCAGGGAAAACCTAATTCCAGCAGCAGGACTTTCCATGGTGCAGATTCACCAAAATGTAAATAATATTAGATGGAGAGAAATAAAAAACACGGCTCAGATGTAGAAAGCACATAGCATGGCAACCTTACACTTCCTGTTTACATCACTGTGAGCATGATGGGAACTGTTGCACCAAAACCTACAACATGTTCACCCACAGACTGTATATCAAGATGGCCGATGCGTCTCCACTTCCTCTGAAAATATGAAGCCAAAATATCTCTCGGATTCGGGAGCTGCCATCTTGCGCTGGTGACGTCATTTGGAGCCAGAGTCCGAGTTCCCGCCCACACACCCACCCGAACCAATCACAGCACACTCACAGTTGTCAATCATGATGTCACACCCCCTTTTTATAGCATCAAATAACTAATTAAAACCAAACTGATCAGAAAAACAAACACTTGAACAAACATCAGCGTGATGAGAACTACCTAAAATGACTTACTAACATGGAGGGGGCGGGGCTTATGAGCTATACTGCAGCCAGCCACCAGGGGGCGATCCAGACGTTTTGGCTTCACTTTTGGGGAGCTGTCAAGTCGTCCATCTTGATATACAGTCTGTCAGAAATTGGAAAAAGAAAAATTGGGGCAACAAAGTTTAGAATTTTTCTTGCATTTTTGAATTCTCAACCCAACCGGTCGATGACCGCCCTGGTTTTAGCCTGGTTCTGGTCCTGGTTCTGGTTCTGCTTGAGGTTTCTACCTGTTAAAAGGGAGTTTTTCCTTGCCACTGTCTCCTGGTGCTGCTCATGGTGGGAACTGTTGGGTCTCTGTAAATATAAAGAGTCGGTCTAGACCTGCTCTATATGAAACGTGCCCTGAGATAACTTTGTTATATAAATACATTTAATTAAATAGTTTGACTCACAATGTCCCACCAACATGGGTCTTATATTCCTGGAACACTGACGCTCTGCTCCATCTACTCATGTTCAGATATCTGTGCTGAGAACCTGCCAAAAAATCTAAATAATTTCACTGATTTTCCATCATAAAAACTGTCGCAGAACATGCAAAGTGTCCTGTCTTATTCTTACTATAACAATATATGACGTGCCTAGATGAAACATGAAGTGACTGTAACAAAGCTGTAAGTAAAAGTGAGCAGCAGCCTGGGTTTCAAAGGATTAATCAGTTTCCAGTCTAATCTCCTGTTGTTCTTTTTGGATGATTAGTGGTAACAAAGGTTTGGATTTGGGGTCCAAGCCCTTGTTCTCAGTCAAAGCAGCTTGTTGCTGATAGACTCTGTGTGTGTACTTAGGACTCTGACATGAGTCGAGCTCGTCATGAGCTCTGACATATCACATTACAGCTCTGCAGCATCAATACTGAGACAGTGAGTCACGAGAGCCTCGAATCTGGAAGTGTTTTGCAATCTCATGCAGCTGTGAACAGAAGCCTTAAAGCTCTGATTTTCTCGTTTTATTTGCAGGTTTTCAAAGATCTGGGCTCGGACGTGCTGAAGGCGGCATTTGAGGGCTACAACGCCTGCGTCTTCGCCTACGGTCAGACCGGCTCGGGGAAGTCCTACACCATGATGGGAAATCCAGTGAGACATATTTAACATTCCCATTCCAGACTCTCTTATCCAGAAAGACTTCAGAATGACTGATAAGATTCACAGAGTCCAAACTATCGATCCGTCTGCTCGGTGAAGTCACCACTGAAGGCTCCAGCAGAGTCGGCTGACCTTAGTGTGGACAGGAGGGCTGCAACTGACCATTATTCTCATTATCTGTCAATCAGTTGATTATTTGAGGCCACGGTGATGTCTCCCTAACAGTCTAACAGTCCAAATATTCAATTTACGGTCAAGAAAAACAAGCAAATCATCACATTTGAGAAGATGGAACCAGATAATGTTTTGAGTTTTTGCTTGAAAAATCATTGCTTATTCATTTTCTGTCGATCGAATGATTGATTAATTGACTAATTGTTGCAGCTCTATCGGACAGCAAAATCCAAGTCCCCCAACACACAAATCCTTTTTAAAAAGTTTCGACCCGACACCAAAAATAAAGTCTTTAAAATGTTTAAAGACCTTTTGATTTTACTGAGTTAAAGGATAAAGCTGGTGATATTCTACATTTTTCTTATAGTCAACAAACCCCATGTCCAGATTCAAACCAACAACATGTCAGTCCGTCTCTCAACACTGTCTGACTTCCTGTCTGTGGCTCTCAGCTCCGAGCTCATTGGTTCCTCCTGAAGACGTAAATCTTTAAAAATACAAATTTATAGTTTCATGTTTCAAACAGCTGCTCACTGTAGTTTTTATCAAACAAACAGGAGGAAATAGTGCATTTGTTGGGGACTATTTTCAGCGGCGGATGAATCCACATGTGGTGCTGTGGTGAGTATTTGGGGCAGCAGGACGGTGTGTGTGGGACTGAGTCAGAATAAAGTCCAGTGTGTGTGTTGATGGTGATGAAGGAACAACAGTGTATTTATTTATTTATTTATTTATTAGTTTCTGGAGCAACAATGGAGCTCTGTGGCTCAGAGGGAGAAGATACACAAGACTTGTTAGTAGATACATTCACTGCTGGTTTTGGCCTTTTAATGTCCTTTGTTGACGAGAAGAAAAATGTTAAATATCACTACCCCGATTTTATTTCCCAAAATGAAGGTCTAGAAGCTGCAGACACTTCATTTATTTGTTTATTGTCGGCTTAAAAATAGTTAAATTTAAACATTTTTCATCTCAAAACACTTGAATCAGCCCATAAAACACCCCCCATGTTTTTAACTGAAAAACTTTTCCAAATCTCCAGAACAAATAGAGGACACAACCTCGGTGTCCTCCGCGGTATGTGGTGGACAGCTGACGATCTGTCTGCTCCTAATCTCGAGTGTTGTGTTGAATCTGATGAAGGAGACGGAGCCACGTGAGGTTTTATTCATGTCTGATCTTATCTGCAGTCGGCTGTGAGGTGGATTAGCAGCTACACTGTCGATAAACCTGCAGATTACGCTGGTAGGCAGAGGCAGAGGAGGGTAAATACACTTTATAGAGAAGTATTGACGAGGTGCTTTACGGGAGGGAGGAAAGAGAAAGAGACTATAGAAGAGATGATGCATAAAAACCAAACCGCAAAATATAAATAAAACCCAAAGAAAATGTGCACTGATTAGTAAAACATGTCTTTTAAAATGCACTTACTGGCTCATCATATAACATCTTATTAGGCAAGGCAACTTTATTTGTGTAGCACGTATCGTACACCATGCGTTCAGTGTGCTTTACAGGGGAATAAAAATACAGCACCTTAGCAACTTAACCGATGTTTAAAAATCTCTCTGGTGTTTCACTTTTCTGTGGTTTGATATGGCAGGATCTTACTGAAGTCACACTTTTGTTGTTGTTGTTTTAGGGAGATGCAGGTCTGATCCCGAGGTTCTGTGAAGGTTTGTTCAGCCGTATCTCCGAGGCGACTCGATGGGACGAAGCTTCATTTCGTACAGAAGTCAGGTGAGAGCAGGCTTCAACCTGCACGGTTGGCTCTTTCTAACCACTGCACCTTCACCCTCTCTGCTTGTTGGAGCGTTTGCTGTATTAAAGGTTGTTTCAGACCAGTTAGTGTGAATGTAAGTGGAAAAATAAGTCACTTATCAGACTCCAATAACCCGAAACAGAAGCACAGGTGCTGTAGCAGCTTTCAAGAAACCTCCTATAAACACACCACAGATATGACCCTGGTTATACACACGACATAAACCTGCGCTGCCTGATTTGAGGGGGTGTAACACGACTTTATTATTTCACTCCCACTGTTTTAGATTAGAGGCGGTCATTTTTACAGGATTGCCGTGGGATGGGAGTCAATTTCACTGTTCATCCCGTGACAGGAAAACGGGATGTCAACGGGAGCGGGCGGGACGGGAATCATACTAACAATAGGTCCGCTTTTGCACTGACAGAGCTTTTGGGCAAGTCTGAAGTTTTAAACAAGTTCCTAAGAGTCGAGAGTGACGGAGTTAAAACTCTGTACGCTGTCTGTAAGACTGACTCTGGGACAGGTGTCCTTCAGAGACAACACGGGAACGGGATTGGGACGGGACAGGAGGGAGAATCCGCTGCCGTGTCACCCTCTAGCTGCAGAGTTTGATCCTCAGTTTGACCAGTAACGGCATCCTTCGTCCTTCTTCTTGCTCTCCAAACGGAGCGGTGACGGAGAGCAGGAAGCAGCTTCAACATCCATCAGGAAGAAATATGTTCAGGAGGAAATGTTCTGTTGTTTTTGAGGCTACAGAAAGCACTTTTGGCTAAAAGCAGATAGAAACCTGAGACACAGAGCACTGAGTTGGGATTGGTTCATGCCTTCAGCTACCTGGAGATCTACAACGAGAGGGTGAGGGACCTGCTGAGGAGGAAGTCCACTCAGACCTACAACCTGAGAGTCAGGGAGCACCCAAAAGATGGACCGTATGTAGAAGGTGAGACCACGATGCAGAGTAAATTTAATTTATGCTGGTTTTAGTTGCTAATTTATCTGCATGAGTTTGATTTAGGTCTTATTTTGTACAATTTGTTTAACCTGGTTTCAGCTCAGTTCCAGTTTTACTGTTTGTCAGGGACGGTGAAGTGAAAGTGTTTTGTGTTTGCAGCAGATTAAAATATGTAATATTTATATACTTAAAGTCTTTTAAAATGAAAATCAGTAGTTGAGTATTTTCTCTGCGTTTTGTTCGCGTGTCGACTTCCTGTAACCTGCCCCCCCGCCCTCCTGATCTCAGATCTGTCCAAACACCTGGTGCAGAACTACAGCGACGTGGAGGAGCTGATGGAGGCTGGAAACATCAACCGCACCACCGCCAGCACCGGCATGAACGACGTCAGCAGCCGCTCGCACGCCATCTTCACCATCAACTTCACACAGGTGAGAAACCTCGACCCCACAGAGAGGGTTCGCTGCAGACACGTGCCTTCACTGTTTTCCTCGAGAATATTTGTACTGAATTTTAAACAAGAGCATGATAGAGGAGCACATCGTGTAAGCTTGCACCTCTGATAATAACTACCGGAGTATTTGTCTAGAATATACAGAATATACAGTTTGTTTTTATTAATATTTATAAAATGTCTGCATGTTATTGTCACCACATATCACTATACCTGCTGTAAGAAGACACTGATCAGTTGACAGTAAATAAACTTCTCTGGTGACGAACGTCTCAGAAAATACATCCAGTACTACACAGTGAAGAGAAAAAGGTGGAGCAAATGCAAATGAGCTTCCTGATGTTGTGTTTTATTTAAATTCTGTCTTTCACAAGTTCAATTAATTCAAATGTATTTGTATAGCACCATATCATACAAAAGCAGTTCAGAGTGCTTTACATATAACAAAATAAAACAGCAAAAATGTGCAAATAAACAGAGACATCCATACATACACATAAAAATACATATACACACATACAAACAAACTGTACAGATACTCCTAAGAGAATGCTCTAGTGAACAGGAAGGTCTTTAGTCTGGTTTTAAACGCCGTGTCGGAGCAAGTCTAAGATCACAGCATTTTTTTGTTTTCTGAAGTAATGAGCTATAATTGCATCTTGTATCACTCCTTCAATATTCAGGCTAAGTTCGATGCAGAGATGCCCAGTGAGACGGTCAGTAAGATCCACCTGGTCGATCTGGCCGGCAGCGAGCGAGCCGACGCCACCGGAGCGACGGGCGTCCGACTGAAAGAGGGAGGAAACATCAACAAGTCGCTGGTCACCCTGGGCAACGTCATCTCTTCTCTGGGTCAGAAACTGAAGATGATGATCTGTTTTCTATCCGTGTGTATTTTGGTTCAGTGCGTGTGCTGACTGAAGGATCTGTTTCCTGTTTCTGTCCAGCTGACATGTCGCAGGGTGGCGTGAACACCAACCTGAAGAAGAAGTCGGTGTTTGTTCCCTACAGAGACTCCGTGCTGACGTGGCTGCTGAAAGATAGCCTGGGCGGCAACTCCAAGACCATCATGATCGCCAGTGAGAAGCAAACATTAATTTACATTAAATAAAATTTTCCAAAAAACAGAAGTATTTGATGTTCAAAACCGTTTCTCGTCGCAGCCATTTCCCCCGCTGATGTGAACTACGGAGAGACGCTGAGCACTCTGCGATACGCTAACCGAGCCAAGAACATCATCAACAAACCCACCATCAACGAGGACGGCAACGTCAGGCTGATCCGAGAGCTGCGGGCTGAAATCGCCCGACTGAAAGCTCTGCTGGTTCAGGGCAACCAGGTAAACAAACACCGACGGAGACAGGTGGAGTTAGAGTGAGGAGGTCTCACTCTGCTGCTGTTACCGCGTCTGTCTGTCTGCCTTCAAATTCAGGGAGGTTGACTGAGGATTATTCAAAGGCATTCTGGTGGTAAAACAAAGGGAAGAAAGTAAAGTAGAAGAAGACGAGGCAGGTTGAATGAAATGAACAAAGCTTATAAAATGTTTCCTTATAGTTGGACTGAAATCTTGATTCAGCTGTAAAGAAAATGGACCCTTAAGTTCATTTCTTATTGATTTTATTTTGATGAATCTCTTTATGAGGTTTTGTGTTGTGGTGTTCTGTCTGTAACATGCTAACCAGCTTGAACAATAGTGTCGTGATTGATTATTTCATCAGATGCTGGCTTAAAGCAGTGACGAGCGCTCGGTGAACGGGGTTCAGTCCGAATGCTCCAAACTTTAATGAATCACAGAATATTTATAATCAGCAGCACACAACTTACACAAGGCTCGAGCAGATACATTTCAGGAGAGCAGATAAGAAAGAAGCAGCTGGAAACAAAGAGGCAGTTAGAATATAACATGTCAAGGTTACAGAAAGATGGGATGAGCGGTGAGGCAACAGGGAGTGATGAGAACTGAGAGGGAGAGTTTTTCTCAACAAAGACTGATTATTATAATCATAATAAAGTTCCAGCATGAGTGTCACTAGTCTTTCTGACCCGTGTTTGTGTTTCTGTGTCAGATCGCTCTCCTGGATTCGCCCACTGCTCTGAGCATGGAGGAGAAACTGCACCAGAACGAAGCCAGAGTGAGTCGGATGTCTGACGTTGTTCTCACATTGGTTTGAAGCTGCTGGCTGGGGGGAGTTTTATTACCTGTTAGCCTGTTAGTGGTTTCTGTTTAGTTTCTGTTGATTTGTGTCTGCAGGTCCTGGAGCTGACTAAAGAGTGGACCAACAAATGGAACGAGACACAGAACATTCTCAAGGTAAGAGCTCTCTGTGTGTGGACCTAAGTGTGCCTAACTTTAACATTTTGAAACCAACAACCTCTGCCGATGTGTGCTTAGTGGGAGACGGGTTGTGCTCTGCAGTTTTTTCTATTTGTATAGTTTAGCTTTTTAATTTGGTCTGTCACCTAAAAACACTTTTCCCTGATGTGTGCAAATGGAGCTTTACATCTACCTTTTTGTTAAATTAAGTCATTTTTGTGTCCACGGGTGCAGGAGGAGACTCTTGCTCTGAGGAAAGAGGGGATTGGAGTGGTGCTAGACTCTGAGCTGCCTCACCTCATCGGCATTGACGACGACCTCCTCAGTACCGGCATCATCCTGTACCATCTAAAGGTCAGAAATCACCTCAAACACTTCACCTGGTGGACAGAACCAAACCATCTCTGAAATACAATCTATTGGCGTTTCCGGATCTGGGGAGCTCACCCGAGAGCTGCAGACCTTCAAGGGCTTTGTTTCTGTTTGCATTCACACCGCCAACAGGAACGCTGAAGTGACGTAAGCCGGCTGGCGGTTGGTATAGCAACGTCACTCACAAGATTTTTATATTTCGCTTTGACGAGTCAAAATCACGTCGTATTTCCCTCATCACATATACGCTCAATAAAGCTAGACGTCACTGTCTGGACATTTTTTAAGGCTACCGTTACGAGTTTTAAAGATGGCAGTTGCCGGTGCTGCATTGGCTCATGTGTTCGACCTTGTGCTGGGGGAGTAGCTACTCTGAAGTAGGAGCTAAAAAAGTCCCTCAACGTTCTAAGAGCTGTGATGGTTCCCAGTTCTTGCAGTGCGAACACAATAAAAAGGGGAGGGGTCCTCCAGCTGTTCTTAGAACTATAAAGAAGTTCCTCGGGTCCGAAAACACCTCTTTACTACATCCTTAAAGCTTCACCATCTTGATATACAAGTTTAACTGTTGTTTACTCTGTTTACCTGGTGAACACCAGAGTTGTCTCTGCTCATATCTGGATGGAAGTGAAAGTGATGTTTGAGTCTTCAGGCTGTTTTAAAAAAAAACTGAAAGAATAAAAGAACAGCTTGATGGAAAAGAACCAACCTGATGGTGTGTGTTAGTGTGTCCTACAGCGAGTGGCTTCTGAACTCCTTTGTGTTTCTCCTTCCACCTCAGGAGGGACGGACATACGTGGGCAGAGAGGACGCGTCCACAGAGCAGGACATCAGTGAGTTTCACATGAGCCTGTTCTTTATCAACAAACCAGCAGGGATGAATTTTAACAAGCTGCAGGAGAAGAGTGTCTCCACAGATCACACCGACACTGTTAACAAACAAGAAAACACTTTCTAAACAGCACGTTTCATTTTCACTGAAAATTCACAAGAGCTTCCCAGAAAAGCAAAGGAAATATAAGCAAATATACATTTGTCTACACATTTGTAAATACATGCATACTTAATATACAAATAACATGTTTGTACATTACATAAACCTCATGTACTAATGGTTATTATATAAAAGTCAAACAATGTTTGATCTCTGGAGAAACACTAATTTCTGATGTGTTACTTGACTCTTAAGTTCATTATTACATGAAATCACTTCTTAAACACTAGAACCTTTTTTATTGTTTATGACCCACTTTAAATGTGTTTTTCAAAGATCATGTATCTTTATCTTCTATATTATCTCTAAATGATTATTGTGATTGTGCAGAAGTTGATTTAGTTTGTTTGTCTCTCCTGTTGTTGTCTCCTGCAGTCCTGCACGGTCTGGACCTGGAGAGTGAACACTGCATGTTTGAGAGCCAGAACGGCACAGTGACTCTGGTGCCGCTTGGCGGAGCTCAGTGTTCAGTTAATGGAGTCCAGGTGACGGAGCCGTCACAGCTCAACCAAGGTGAGACAGCAGAAATCAGAAAGCTCTGACGTCTCGATGTGTCTTGTTGGAAGCTGCACTCGCTGTCCTGTGCAGTTTTCAGTTTCTGTTTGTCGTTGTCGTCCAGGTGCCGTTATTCTGCTCGGCAGGACCAACATGTTTCGGTTCAACCATCCGAAGGAGGCGGCCAAGCTGAGGGAGAAACGAAAGGTGAGACTGTCTCTCAGTTCAGGGACTTGATCTGAAGGTTTGACTGAAGCTGCTCTCAGGTGAGACCGTCTGGGTGATGGTGTTGACCTCTAACCTTCTTCCCCTCAGAGTGGCCTGCTCTCTACATTCAGCCTCTCTATGACGGATCTGTCCAAGTCCTGTGAAAGCCTGTCCACCGTGATGCTCTACAACCCCGGGTGAGTGCAGGAATACACAACTAACAGCAGCTGCATGAGTTTATCAGCTCCTCAGACCCTGCAGTGCATCTCCCCTCTGCATCAGAGCTGATGTTCAGCTTCTCATCAAGTTAGTTTATCTGCATTTATACAGCACTGGCAAAAAAAAGAAAATATCATAGGTGAGATTTAATAAAACACAACAAAATGTCGCACTTCTAGTTAATCAGAATGAATGAAGCTCAAGATTCACAGATCGTGAAGAAAGATGGATTCTGCCGGAAAATAGACGAGAAACTCAAACTCAGACAAAACCAGGATGAATTTCAGAGTTCAGTTATGAGACGATCTGTTTCATCCCACTCAGATACAAAAGGCTCCATCCTCTTCTCTTTATTAAACATGAAAAACAATGAACGTTGTGCTTATGGAGGTGGCATTAAAGGTGTTCTGCTTGAGATCTGCAGAAGCCATATAGAGGCTTAAAGGCTACGTCTGGTGATATTCTGTATTTTTGAATATAAACGTGAATATTAAACGTCTCCAGAGGATGAACCCTGCTGAGTATTGTGTCCCCTCTGACCTTTGCTGCCACCATCAGGCCACATTTTTGAAATGAATGAAATTGAGCTCCTTGTTCTCAGTGTCATCTGGTTAACTGCAGCCAAATATGAGTTACATGATTCAGGGATTATTTTCGCACATGAAGAATGTAAAGAGAGATTTGGTTGTTTTCCTCGTACTTCCATACGTCAACATCTGTACACACTTTCTGGTTAAAGCCCCGCTGGAATTAACTGTATCAACCCCGTCTTGTTGACAGTCTCTTCACTGAGAAGGGCCCCGTCTTCCTCAGGTAGACTCAGCCGTCCACTCCCTGTCTAACTGTCCCATGTCTGACACAAAGACATGTGTTGACTCGTCCAGTCTCTCAACCTGAACCCTCATTGTCTGTTTTTGTATTATTTTGCACGTCACTTTGCTGCTTCTTGTCTCCATTTTGACGTCTGAGAGTAGAGAACGTATTGTTGCTTCTTTCACACCGCCTGGCATTTCATTTTGTGTGTCGACTGCTGCTTTCACTTACTGCACTGTACTAGTTGTGGTGTCAAATGTTGAGTGTGTGTGCTCTTTTTTTTGTGTGTGTGATGAAACTAAAGAAAGCTGATGAAAGTTTTTGTGTTCACAGGTTGGAGTTTGAGAGACAGCAGCGAGAAGAGCTGGAGAAACTGGAGCTGAAAAGGTACAAGAGTCAGTATAAGAGACTTGACCGTGCACTCGTGCATAGGATCAGGGTTATCACACTTGTACCCTGTACTGAATGTGGTAATCAAATCTCAATCCTTTCTAATCTAATTAGGTTGAACTTTTCTACAGTTTTAAGTAACTGAAGTTATAAATAACTTTTCTAAAGCTCAAAAAAGTCAATTGAGATAATCACCTTTGTCAGGTGGGAGGGCAGACATCACAGAGAGGAGGGAAAAGCTGCTCAGTTACATGATTAGAAAGCACAAACAGTTTTGAGTTGGCAGCAAGATTTGGACTGTTTGAGTATCTGACTCTTCAAAATCAGAATGCCGATACATTTTACCCTAAAAAACGTACAAATCCAATTCAGAAACACTGTTCAAGCCCAAGACATCATCAAGAAAAACTATTTTAGATGCCTGAAAGCCTACACTGAGGTTGTGGAAGATACGAGGAGCACAAACGTTCATGTAAAAACATGCCCCACTTTGTTTTAAAACACTGGTCACTGTTGCATTGAATATGTTGTTGTTGTTGTTGTTGTTGCTGTAGGAGGCTGATCAAGGAGATGGAGGCAAAGCACCAGAGTGAGAAGGCAGAGCTGGAGCGCCTGCAGCAGGAGGTGGAGAGTCAGCGTAAGGAGTCTGAGGAGGTGCAGCAGCGTATCCTCCGTCAGGAGGAGAGCCTCCGCCACCGCAGCCAAGACATCGAGAGCCGCCTGCGAGACTTCCTGGCCGAGAAGGAGCGCTTTGAGGAGGAGAGACGCTCAGAGATCCAGGCGGAGGACCTCCAGCAGCGGAAACAGCAGCAGGAGGGTGAAGCAGAGGAGGAGCAGCAGCGGCGGGAGCAGGAGGTGGCAGAGCAGACCGAAATCTACCGTGAGCTGGAGAAGTTGAAGAGGGAGCGCGTGGAGCAGAAGGTTCGTCTGGAGGCTGAGCGCCGGCGGCTGGAGGAGCAGGAGAAGGAGCAGCTGAGCCTGGTGGGGAGGCTGGAGGAACAGCTGAGAGAGAAACACGAGGCAGCCACCACCCTGCTGACCCGGGAGGACGCCCGCCGCATGGAGGAGGAACGTCGAGCCCTGGCCGAGATAAGGGAAGCACTCCTCTGTGCCAAAGAGGCTGGAGAGCGGCCGGATGTGGAGGACGCCAGCGAGGAGGCGAGAGCTGCCCAGGCACGATACACGGACTTCAAGGAGGCTCAGGTGAAGGAACTGGGCCAGCTGGAGGAGGAGCTCTGGCAGCAGAGGGAGCACCTGGAGAAAGAAGTCGCTGCTGAGCGTAATACATTGCTGCTCCTCAGCCACGGCCTCAAAGAACGACAACAGCAGCTGAAAGAGACGCAGGAGAAGGGGGCGCAGGACGCTACAGCTGTCTGCCAGGATGAGCAGCTATTCAAACAGGCGGAGCACAGACTGCAGTTTAAGGAGCGTCAGCTGGCCAGCCTGGCCGATGGCCTCCTCCCTGCACTGGCCGAGGAGAAGCAGAGAGCCGTGGAGATGCTGGAGCGCAGCGGCGGAGGCAGCAACGGGAACTGCGACAGCCCGCCGGGGCTCGACAACACGCTGTACCAGGTGGAGAAGGAGCTGGAGGACAAAGAGGAGAAACTGAACTTCCACTTGCACAGCTCACAGCAGCTCCAGCAGCTCCAGGAGACCTACGAGTTCACAGCCAACGTAGCGCGGCAGGAGGAGAAGGTGAGGAGGAAGGAGAAGGAGATCCTGGAGTCGAAGGAGAAGCAGCAGAGGGAGGCAATGGAGCAGGCCGTGGCCCGGCTGGAGAGGAGGCACTCGGCCCTGAGGCGCAGCGTCTCCTTGGAGCCCGACACAGAGGAGCAGAGACACAAGAGCTCGGTCATCAGGAACCTGAGGACGGGGGCCGACCTGGACCAGCAGAGGTCAGAGCCTTTAAATAAAACCAAACGTACAGATACACAATATATATTGTAACAGATGTGTTCAATTTAAGATTCAGTACTTTATTTCCATTTTAATGTACTTGATAGATCTTAAATAACACACATACACAAAACAAGAAACCTCAGCACATAACCACTGAAAGCAAACGAGTAATTAAAGACTGCTGCCATGAAAATGGAGCTCATATTCTTGTTGTTTTCTCTCCAGAGTGGAGCAGGAGATCCAGAAGCTGAGGCAGAGGATCAGTGAAGGGGAAGAAAACAACAGGACTCACTCAATCAGTACCGATGAGAAGACGAGTCACAACAGCTCCCCGGTCAGCCACATCCAGAGTCTGAACACACTGCTGCCGCTGTCTGACGACAGGTACGCTTCTAAGAGTGTTTACTCAGTTTATCCTGCAGGGTTGTCTTCTGTTTCTGTCCCAGAAAGAAGTCCAGTTTCTGCTGCTACAGAGATACAGGGTTGATCTTTCCATCAGCCGTTTGGTTTCTCATTTATTTGTTGATGTTGTCGCTAACGTTGGTTCTCCAACGTCCTTATTTGTAACAGGATAAATGCGTACATTGAAGAGGAAGTCCAGCGAAGGTTACGCAAGATGAACCTTCTCAATGGCAGCAGCAGCAACATGGATCTGTCTCTGTCCTGCGAATCGCTCAGGGTAAGAACTGTCCCACACACTTCATTACTTTATTTAACGTGGGGTTTGATTAAGGTCCTGCTGGTTTATTTACAACTCTGCATCCAAACCAGCTGTGTATACGGACCTTCACTCTTTCAGTTCATCCAGACTCCTCAGAAAATGAATCGAAAATGCCAAATATTTTCTGGTTCCAGCTTCTCATATGTGAGAATTTGCTGTCATTGTCTGTTTTTATGTTGTCGTAAATTACATAAAAACAAGGGCTTGGACTGTTGGTCAGACACAAAAAAGACAGCATGGACTTTGTTTTCTGTTTTCTGACATTTGATAGACCAAAGCATTCATTGGTTAAATGGAAGATTAATCAGTAATGACAATAACTGTTAGTTGCAGCCCTAGTCTAAAAGTCCGTCAGGTGGGAGGTTTTTCCTCCAAAACAATAATTGTTGAGATATCGCTAATGATCAACTAATCTGTCAGTGTCCTGAACATGTCTTGTGATGATATAAAAATTATAAATTCTCAAATAAAAATCAGTACTCAAATAGAAGTTAAGAGTGCGGTCTGTTGAAACAAAGAAATGCCTGGTTTTCTCTTCAGTTGAGATAAATTAATTATATTAATAATTATAAATAATTTAGAGCGCTGACCAGATCTGGCTGTAGCTGGTAGGTTATTTTTTGTCTAAACACCCATCATCTGGAGCTTTATTTCCACTCCAAAATTCATATTTGGCTCATAAAAGTAAAGAGTGAATAAAGAAATCCAGCAGGTGACAGATTGCGAGTCGAAGCGTCTTTCTCTGTGCAGAACTGATATTCAGCTCTTTGACCCTGCAGGAGGAGGAGGAAGTTAGCGACTGTAGCTCTGTTAGATTAACAGATGAGGTAAGACCAGGATCCGCTTGCTCTGTGTCCCAATGAGACTTGCCCTGCTCTGTAATCTGCATGACTTTCCCAAATACGGTTATGGATCAACTCAGTCACTCTTCAATCAATCAGTTTGGTTTGTGGTTCTTTTAATTGGGTTCTTCTCCACCTGGTTTTAATTTATCCTGGTTTTTGCTCAGTTCTTCCCTTTTTCCTCTCATCATGAAGTATAATTTACCATTTTGGATCATTAATAAAAAATTCTGCTTGTTATCTTGCAGATTGAGAATATTTAGTGTATATTTCTTACTCTATTTGAGAGTTGATGTTTAGTTTTATTGTTTTCAGGATGATGAAAAGCTGCAAAACATTAATCCAAGGAGGCTTAAATATGAGGTAAGACCAGAATCTTATTTTGGTTTTGGGATTATTATTATCATTTGCTTTAAATCAGTCATTAAATCTGTAATCCTGCTATGTTTTTACAATGGCTTGGGTTTCGTATGTTTGTATTATATTAAAAATGTGCATGTTATTATATGTTATTGCTCATATGCATGGTAAAAATTACATTTAAAAAAATCTTAACATGATTCATCATATAATTTTAGAAATGAAATGCAATTTTAAAAGAAATTGTGAATGGGTTTCCATTTTAAATCTTCAGGGTTACCAAACTGACACATTTTGTTTTATAATTCCAACCACTAATATCAGTCAGTTCTGTTTTGGCAGTACGAGACGAAGGCTGACTCATGAACTCTGAATGTTACAGTTGGGTTCTGTTCTTTATTTTTTGGAAGAACTGAGGAAAGGAAGCTCATTCTCCTTTTTAGGATGGTAGCAGACCGATGCATGGAAAGTAGACTAGCAGACAACAAAACACCTTGAAATGATCAAAAATGTAATATTTCAGCTTCATTTCAAACAACGTGGAATCAAACATGGGTAAAATAGTATTTGCAGATGCCTTTTTTCTGGTAAAATAAAGTGTGAGATGGGTGGAGTTTGAGCCAGAAACTTAAAACAAAATGTAGGAATTCTGTAAAGACCATCCATCCACCATCCATGTAGTCACAAAGACAAGTATAATAAGAATTATATGCAAATGATACTTTGCCCACGTTTGATAGGAATTTAAAGTTTTTAAAAAAAGATGTTGAGTATATCTTTGTACACTTGTCATCCTAATTTGCATGCCAAACCTCTTCACACTGTTAATTTTGAATCACTTACAACTCACCTGTGCACCTGGTGATGGAGGAACTATAATTCTCATTGGGGTGGATTATGGACGTCAGTATAATTCAAAGAGGCTTCCCGTCCTTCTTGACTGTGTAGTCATGGACTCCCCCCTTGTGCACACAGAGAGCCTGCGGGTTGTGGTCTAGCTTCCTGCCTGCCCCGGAGCTCGAGGCAAACTCCCCTCCTCACATCCAGGAAAACATGTTGGAGGAACCAGAGAACAGCCTCTTAAAGCTTCACAGAGACGAAAAACTAGAATCCACAGCTGAAGTCTTGACTGAAAAAGAGGAAGTGCCTTATAAAGATGGTGACAAAAACAAATGGCGGCAAGGAGGAGTGAATATCCCTCTAGGAGCAGTGGGCCGAGCTGTATGTGAACTAGATCGTTGTGACATTGGGCAACTCAAGTGCGTCACCTCTGCAAACACAGAGACCAATAGAGTTGATGAAAATGAGAATATCACTGATAAAAGAAGAAACAACTCTGCCTGCTGTGTATCTGATGATGATAAAAAGGTTGAAGATAGAGCGAAGGAGCTGCTAGTAAATGGACGCTCTTATTCTTACTCAAAGGAAAAAGTCAAACACCAAACATGTGACCCAGGGATAGGAGACGATCAATCGTCAGAGTCACAGAACTCTGTCAATGGTTACATCAATTCCAAGCAGAAGTCGAAGGAATGCGTTAATGGTCAGATAAAACAAGAGACAGGCACAGAAGCTGAGAAAGTGGGGGCCAACAGGAGCTACGTTATGGGGTATTTTGCTGGAAAGCTGTCTGAAGCGTACAAAGACGCTGGTAGAAGGCTACAGGGCACACGGGACATCATTCGAAATGTACGAGTAGGTGAAATGAAGGTTGTACTCTCTCAGTATGTGACCATGATGTCGAAAGAACTGCCAATGATTCATCAAACGCAACTTAAACCGGAGCCAGAACCTTGCATCCTTGCAGAAAAGCAAGTCAGTTTGGTTGATCTGTCGAGGGATTACGCCCTTAGTCTTCCTCAAAATCGCGGCATGTCTGCGATCCCGGGCGTCTCAGGATGGCCTGAAGGCTCTGTGTCGTCCCTCAAAAACACATGTCCTGATGTGTTTTATCAGAGGCTGGTCCAGCTGCCACCAGCCTTGTCTCAGCTACAGTCACTTTCATCCCAGAAGATACTAGAAAAGTTGGAATCTCTGGCTCCTCGAATCAAAGTCGACAAGCTTCTGAGTATCTTCTGGCTCAAAACTGCTAACAGTAAGCAGACGATCCCAAAGCCTGGGTGCTTACTGTTGTCAGAAAAGGACATAATAGTGCTGTCAAGTGAAACAAATTCAGATGACACCTTAGCTATTTTTCACCATTTTAATCTCATGGAAATCAAGAAGGTCCAGATTAGCTTGGCAGGGCAGCATGTCCGCCTAATTGGCTCCACCGAAGACACCGTCTTGGCTGTCTTTACCCACAGCAAAGAGCTTACCCAGGAGTTCTGCAAGGCTTTACTGAAGGTCCTTTCTCCTGAAAAGTTCTCTGAAGACACTGAAGATCACCCGTTACTCTCCGATGACCTCATGGTCCTCTCTCTGGATTGGACGTTGAGTGTTCCTGACATCATCCTGGACAACGGCCTTCACGTCACCTCCAGATTTAAGCGGGTCCTCGCAGACCTGCTCTACATCGTCCATGGGAACATGGAGGGTCCTGGCAAACCTTCTCTGGCAGACGTTTGTCCTCTGCTCTACACCAGCGTCAAGGTCATGAACACTACCCATGTGCATCAGGACGCCATTTTTCAGTTTCTCCTGACAGACACTCATGTAGCTCTTCTCCGGGAGGACGGCGTCTTTCACCCGGTGCCACGGGGCTCCAGTCTGGTCCCTGCCCAGCCCCAGTTTCAGGGGCTCGAACTCCGCAAGCGTTCAGAAATCAGATGCCTGCTCGTGAGGCAGAATGACAACTGGCTGGTGGTAGATATCACGTTTACAACTCACAAACCACAAACTCGAGAAAAGAAGGAGGAGTCCAGGGGAGGTTCGGCTGAAGTGCCCTCCGTCTCTGATTACAGTAGTCAGTGCGACTCCTGGAAGTTATCTTTTGGTTGTACCTCAGAAGCTGTGATCTTGATTAATCATCTGTGTACCTGAATTACACACCTAAAGGCAGTTTCACCTGAATTCATTCACAAATGCAATGTACTCACCTGTGTCCACCTTATGTATTAAAGATGTGTTAAATAAGTTATTGCCATTTCATCGTGCCAAAGTAAAATGGGCACATCTGAAACTATTTTTAAAATATTTTTAAACATTTTATAAAGTTTTTCAGTCTGTTATTCAAATGTAATTATGAGATTTGGCCACTTTGCCATTAAATCCTAAAGATTGTGTTTTGAGATGAGGAAGCACAGACCATGTTGACATGAATTAACTGTAATCTCTAGTAATTTCTGTAGTTTATGTGAAGTCATAATGAATGAATGAAGATAAACAGTTCTCTGTATTTATGAAAGTTAAATGTCTTTGTTTTTGTCTGTTTTTAGTCGTGTTGATGATTCGTTAGATTTTTGATGGTTCAAAGGGAGAATGTTGATGTCAATCGCACAGTCTGGTCTAAAATTTTGCAGTTTGCACTTTAAGAAAAATGATTGTGATCTGCTGACTTGAAGAAGATGGGAGGATTTGTCATGATGTGAAATGATTACAAATAAAATATGATTAGTGTGTATTTGAAGGAATAATGTTTAATGTCCCTTTATAATTTGACACAGTGAGAACATGTTAAGTGTGTAAACAGGATAATAAAGATTGAACTTTGTCTGATTCTTATTGTCAATATTCTTATTGTCTTATTGTTGGCAATCATAGTAAATCATTCTCAATCAAGTTCAGAAATTGATTCACAACAATTATTGTATTGTTTCTGAGTCAACCCTTTACTCTCCACCTCTTTCTTCTTCTTCTCTTTTCCTGTCTTTTGTCCGTCCTCCTGGTGACTTCCTCTGCAGCACCTGGTCTCCCGTCATCTCACGACGAGCGCCGACGGCCTCCAGGAGCCCGTTAAAATTAGCATTCCACGTTACGTTCTCCGCGGGCAGGGGAAGGACGAGCACTTTGAGTTCGAGGTGAAGGTGAGTTCACTTCATCTTCATCACCTGTTCCTCCTCCTCATGCGTGGTCTCGTCTTTCATCATCCATCCCTCTCTGGCATCTCTGTTACTGTTTTTCTTTTTGTTCCATCTGATTTACAATGTAATCCATTTTCCATAAACTGTGTGGATATATAATATGTTCAACATTTAAAAAATCTGCATTGAAGAAGTACTCAGATCTTTTACTGAAGTAAAAGTAGTAATACCACGGTGTAGAAATACTCTCTTTATAAGTAAAAGTCTGGAATTCAAAAGTATTAGCATCAAAATATACCCAAAGTATAAAAAGTAAAAGTATTCATTATGCGGAATGGCCAATTTCAGAATAATATATATTGTATTACTGGATTATTGCAGCTGGTAAATGTGGGGCTAATTACTTTATATATTGCTGGATAGTTTAATTTATAATAATACATCATGATTTATTTGTTGATTATATTTTGTATTAATAATCTGAATCTGCAAAGTAACTAATAACTAAAGCTTTGAAATAAATACAGTGAAATAAAACACAAAATGGAAATACTCAAGTAAAATTTTTAGGTGTTTGTACTTGAAGTGCATTTACTTTAAGTACTGTACTTAAATTCTTTCCACCTCTACTCAGTGGCCACTTCATTAGGTACACCTGTACAATCCAGTACAGCTGCTCTGCCATAACATCTTATAAATATAAGACTTATATAAATTCAATTATATGTTTATTGCAGATGTCATAGTTAAAGGTGGTGTTACAGGTGTACAGACTACAGGTGTACCTGATAATGTGTATATTCATGTTTGGGCTTACAAGTGTATATTTGTACGTGTGAACTCCTCCACCAACAAATCAGCCGGAAGTAAAATTGAAGCATCCCAGTAAAAACATGTTTGCTCTTGATGTGACTGGATCTGTAATCTGGCTGACAACTTGATAGACTAGCACCTCCTTATGGAGCTTGTTTGGCGGGAAACAAAGCCTGAATCTTCCAGTATTGAACTACAACATGGCCACCTACACTGTATGTTTTCTCTCTTTGATCAGATCACTGTGATGGATGAGATGTGGACTGTGTTCAGACGTTACAGTCGCTTCCGGGAAATGCACAAGAGCCTCAAATTAAAATACCCAGAGGTGAGACAATCTGATCCACTTTAATAAATACTGTATTTCCTCACATGCAGTGGGGCCTTTGTTTACCTGAACTGCAGAAGGTACCAGGCCTTTATCTGAAGCAGGCTTGTATTAGAGGCAGGCCTTTATTTCTAATTCCCTCTGTTTGAGAAGTATAACTGGTCATGTTTTAGTACGAAGCCTCGTTTTGATCTGCTCCCGTTTACCCTGTTAAAGTTACTACATTAAGCTGTTACTCAGAACTTCCTGTATCAGTTTCAAATTAAAAGCCCTCTAGTGTTTCAGTGGACAGAAACCCTTACCCTTCATTTCTTAACAAGACTTTTATTGTGAAACATTTGCAGGAAACGTGTTGTGGAAAATGCATTGACTTGCACGGTTCCAAGGCAGTTGAAATGTAGCTGCTGCCATCTTGTGGTGCTTATTTACTACACGTTACTACAGCACACAGTTTGAGACATTAACACACAAACACCTGCAGTGACTGAAATCAGACAATAACACTTTAGATGAGTAATCCAGAACAACAGAGTTGAAAATAGCATGATTATATTGTTGAATTTATTAAATTAAAGTGATAGAAATATACATTATGCTCACCGTAATTTGCATGCACATCATATGACGGTCACTGGGAGTTTATCCACCCTTGTTTTTTCCCGCCTTTATTGAAGTTTGCGTCAACCACACCCCCGGCCGTTACTGGAGACCCGGCTTTTACTTGACTGCCGTTATTATTTGAGGAAATACGGTATTCACATTTGAACCGTATCGTCTGTGGAGGCACATCATCAGGGACAAGTCTCGTCTGTGGGCTTTGCATAATGTCACTGAAGTCTGCCATCTCTGTTTCAGCTGGCAGCTCTCGAGTTCCCTCCCAAGAAACTGTTTGGAAACAGAGACGAGCGGATGGTCGCCGAGCGCCGGAACCAGTTGGAGGCAAGACATTTTAATACGGTTTAATTCATACATGTAAGACAAATCATAGATTCTCCCGTCATCCTGCGTTCAAAGGAAGAGAAATGTTAGAAGTCTGGAAGTGGGAGGTCACTTTGTGCTGCTGTTTTTTGTTTTGCAGCGTTATCTGAGGAACTTGTTCCGGGTGATGCTGTCGTCCTCCGGCTCTCCTCTCAGAGTCGACGCAGACGGCGGCTTCCATCTCACCAAACACGCCATCTGCGAGTTCTCGCCGTTCTTCAAGAAGGGCGTCTTCGAGTACAGCAGCCACGGCACCGGCTGACTTGACTGTGAAGCGTTTGACATTTTCTCCAAGCCAAAAAAAAAAAACACAGCTTGGTGCCTTTTCTCCGGGCTGCGGCTCGGAAGAATCGCCTCAGAAGGTCAAAGAAGGAAAAACTTGCAGGTCAGTTTCCTCTCCAACCTCCCATCATCCTGCGAGTCAGGTGCTGGTCAGCTCTCAGTCCACGTGGAAACTCGGCACTCTGTTTAAAGAGTTTCATTTCTACGTCATATATCCAGAGAGGAGTATAACAGGCTTTCATCGTCTGTAATGATACAACTTTGTACGATCTTCAGAATCTTTACATTCGCTCCGTGTTTTCAGTCGACGTCTCCTGATGGAAACAAACACAAAGGCATTCTGCACATTCTGGCAATAAACCGCTATATATTTAATACATTTACATGCAGCTATTATATTTATGGTAACTCCCTCATGTAGTGACAGATGTGCAACTTTAAAAAGTAGAACAAAAAAACATGGACCCTGGCAGGGTTGGGGGTTTGGTTCCCCGAGCAGCTCAGTGGAGAAGGTGCACTGATTTAAAACTATCTTTGTAATTTAAGGTCAGTTTCTCCTGAAGAACCTCTGCATCTCTTCTACTGCTGAAACAATTAGGCGATCAATTAAGTGGTCCATCAGCAAAGAAAATAACATTTTTGATAATTCATTGTTAAAGTAATTCAAAACATTCACTTGTTTCAGCGTCTTAAATGTGAAGAGTAAACGGAACATCTTTGGACTGTTAGTCTGACAAAACGATGCATTTGAAGACATTAACTTTGGCTCTGGGAAATTCTGTCGGACATTATTCGCTCATGTTCTGACATTTTATAGACCAAACAATCAATTAATCATTGATTTATTTGATTTATCAAGTCAGTGAGAACGATGCTGCAGTTCGTGTGTGTGTGCGTGCGGCTGGAGATCACAGTGAAACAGGAAACTCATGCTTGAATTCGCCCGTCGTGCAAGACAGTGAATATTAGTACAGCGGACGTGTAACCTGATGTACGTTTGAAGCTAAAAATACCAAAAACATCATTATTCTTGTTGTTGGACTGTTGTCTCACTGAGAGAAGAGCAGACTCAAACAACAGGCTAAAACTCTGTGGAAGTGAAGCTGAAACACTCGACCTAAACCCAGTCACGTGACGGAGGCTCCTACAACATGTCCTGCTGTGGTTCATCGTGGCCTCACCTGCTGAATCACAGCAGTTCAACTCAGTCACACACATTTCTAGTCAGTCTTAAAGCAACAGTCGGGAGCCCAGATGAACAACATGAACACTGAAGCAGGTTTTTCTTGCTTTAATCGTCCCCCCTCTTCATCCTGGACTTTAAGAGATCTCTTCCTAATGATGTTTCAATGGAAGTGAAGGACGACAAAATCCAGTCTTCCTTTCATACAAACATCTATTCCTAAGTTTATCTGAAGCTAATAGGACGCTTCAGCGGTCTGAGTTAGACAAATCAAGTGGAAGTTTGTCTTTTTAGTACAAACTTCCCTCTTTTTGTTACTAACGCTCCACTGCAGCTCAACAGGGAAACAGAGAGAGGGAGGTTTGTACCAAAATCACTAAAGCTTTGGAAGATCTCCTCTTGATTTGTCTAATTCAGACTGATGAAGCTTCATATTAACTTCAGATAAACTTGAATATATTTTTGTTGCACAAAACGGGGACTGTGTGGGTTTTGTGTGTGATTTTTGAGAGTGATCTCAAAGTCCAGGATGAAGAGGAGGGACGATTACAGCAAGACAAACCTGTTTTCAGTGATCATACAGACACCTGACTGTTGCTTTAAGACAAAACATCAGTGCTCTGTTTTGACTCAAAGCTGCTAGATAATTTTTGTATAATTTTGAATACACTGCAGATGACTGAACTGCAGTGTCCAGAAAATGCACAGCTTCTACTTTTCTGACGCTTGTAATCGCTGATATTTGCTGATGCAGCACCTTCTGGTCTTCTCTGAGGCTGTGCTGTAGTCCGACTGCTTTTTATTGACACGTTTCCAATAATGTGTCCACCTTATTTTACTGCACACATGGAGCAGCGGTTTAATATAATAAAAATCCACTACAACAAAACTACAGCCTCAAAAATGACCATACAACTGAATGATAGTCTGTTTCCATTCAACAGCAGAGAAGTTTCACAAAGGTTGTATTTAAAGAAGTGTTGTACAGGACTGCATAATGTTTTCTGCTCACTCAGTTTACTTGAAAATCATGTTATTATTCTGATTAATTTTTGATAAAACAACACTTACTCAGAGCTGCACTAAGAAAATGTTTTAATGTAAAACTGCACCTGACTTATCAGTAACATGACTCACTGATAGAAATGACAAAATCTAAGAGCAAACAAATGATAGAACTGTCTCCAAACCAGCACTGAGTGAATGCTACAAAGACACACTAAATTGTAGATTTTTTAAATGGACCTTTGAACTGTTTAAAGTTTCAAACAAGTCCACATGGCTGCCAAAGTTGTAAAGTTCCCTGTGGAGGTTTCGTACAGGCAGCTCCTCTGCTGGAGTCACTGATGTGATCTGTCATCTCATAAACTTCAACATGCAGGATCGCCACCATAACCAACATTTAACACGTTTTTATACATTTCTGAACATAACTGTGCCATTTGAAAAGTTTCCTTTAAAGTAATGTACGTTATATCAGGAGGCAGGACTGGATACAGCTCAACATGTCATAATTCCCAAACGCAGTTCACACGATTTTAGTTTTATCCGTACGTTTGTTGTGACCTGAAAGGACATTTTGGGATGTAGGAGGGTGCATTTATTAGACTACATCTACAAAGTTAGTTTGAAATGATCAAAAGCTTCTTCGAGTAAAAACAAGTTTGTTCCCTGTTAGTGCTCTTCTGTGCTCTAGTCATTTATTTTACAAATGTATCGCAACATTAAATGAATTAAATCAGATGGAAGTTTGGAGAGAAGTTTGCTGCCACAGACAAAAACTGACTGTTCACAAACCTGTGAAATCATTGATTAGAGCCCAGAAGTGCAGCTTCAGAGGGTGATGGTGTTTAGTGATCAGCTTCTTGATCAGGTCTCTTTGGCCATTTTTCTGTATCAGCACAGATTCATTTAACTGATCAAATTCTAGTACGTTTATCCACTGAGTACAAGTACACAGACATATGATTCATTCAGAGGGGGTGTTCTGTCCCTCCGGCAGCTCAACACTTAGATATATATTTAAGAGCTGATTTTACTTTTATTTTCCAATAAATCTGTGTACAACAGTGAGTGAATCAGCCTCTTTCATCGAGCTGCAGCGATTCGATCCTGAAGTCTTCCAGAGCCTCACTGTTGTGTTAGTAGCTACAGGAAACAGGTCTGGACTTGACACCGGTCCACTTTCATATACGAACAGCCAACCACTGACTGCTTTTTCCATAAGCCATACTGTGTGTGTGTGTGTGTGTGTGTGTGTGTGTGTGTGTATATATAGAATGTAAATGTTGATGTGCATAGTTTTTCTATATGATATGCTTGTATGCAATGTAAACCGTTGACACTGAATGTCAGTAAAGGGAATGTACCACAACACTCACTGTTTGTTTTCCAGGTGAAAATGCACTTATTCGCTTTCTTAATAAGAGTAAGATGAGAGGATCGATGCCACTCTCGTGTCTGTACAGTAAAGAAGCTGCAGCCAGGAGGCAGTTAGCTTACTGCTTACTGCTCCCGGCCGAGAAATAAACGCATCTCCCAAAATGTCAAACTATTGCTTTAAATAGGTGAACAGAATAAACTTTGTGTTTTTGTCTGTTTTCAGACTCAACTGAGGCAGAATTACAGAAAAAGGTGAAATTGCTGCGGTGTAAAAACTCATGCAGTATCCTGTCAGTGACTCAGACTGAAGTCACCAATCATAACATAACTAAAGTACTTAGTATTCAAGTATCAAAGGTTAAAGGTAATCAAACGAGAGGATAGTTTACAGCCGTGCTAGCAGCTCTGCGAGGCTGCACTTAGCATGCTAACATGCTAACATTGACAATGTTACCATGCTGATGTTTGTCAGATATATTCTTTACCATATTAGTTCAGGGTGTTAGCATGCTAACATTTGTTAACTAGCACTATTTTTTTCTTTTTTTTGGGTTTATGACCAAAATAATGCTAGTTCTGCAGATATTTGGTCATAATTAAAAGTGTTGGACACATTAACATGTTGACCTGATGATGGCGCTAGATGAAAAGTCAGAGGATCACCAAAGTTATTACAGTTCATCCTGAGGGGAACATGAACGATGAACCACGTTATGATAATCCATCCAATAGTTGTTGAGATATTTCGGGCTGGACCGACTGACCCACATTGCCATCCCCAGAGCCAAACAAAGAAATAAGATATTTTACTTTTGGTAACCAAATTGTTTTGTTTTCATTAAAAGCACAAATCTAACTTAAAGAACCACAATTCAGCAATGACATTAAATACAGTGAACTAAAAACGATTGCTGACTGATTTAAATGGAGACCAAACTAATTCAAATGTCCAATGAGGAAAATCAAGATTTAAGAAGTTAAAAATGTCTCAAGTCAAACGTATTGTGACAAAAATATTGTTTATTGTTGTTTAACAACACGAGCGTGACCTTTGTGATTTAGTTTACCTGGTAAACAGGTATCACCAGCAGCAGGGTGGTTTAGTAACCAGGATGAAGGACCAGTCCCCTCAGAAAGTACATTATCTCACATTTCTCTAAAATCTGCAGTAAGCAGCTGTAAACTGCATGTTCATTATGTTGTGCAACTCGTCTTTAGGAAATGATCAAATGAGAGAGAGGTAGAGAAGTCAAGTAGTTTGGGGTAGGAAAGTATCCAGGTAGAGCAGGTGAGTCACACCTGGAGGAGTTCAGTGTTTGGCGGCAGGTCCAGGAGAGTTCTGTACATGAGTCTGTCCACCCAGGATCTGCTCCGAGGGCCTGAAGGGAAAGTCGTACAGAGGGACACCCAGAGCCTTCAGCTTCTCCTTACAGGTCTGCAGCAGGTCGTCATACTCCTGCAGGTCACATGTTTATTTCATCACTCATCATCAGCTGACAGTGATTCCTCTCAGAACAGTTAAATTAACGTATGAAAACCCCGTTTGAGTCGACTGATGACTGACCTTACAATCTCGAGCCAAGTCACGCTGGAAGGCACTGATGGTGACGTGTTTAGACTCCAGTATTTCCTACAAGCAGGAAAAACACTAAGATATTTGTTCTTGAAGCTCTCGCAGAAATATTTAAAAAAATCTTAATTACAAAGAATGACTGCAAGACTAAAGTCTGAAGGCCTACTAGCAGAGATCAGAACAGAGATTAGACACAATGAAAGTCAGCCTGTCACACCATCTCAGACAAACAGCATCACAATCAGTATCTATGTTATTAAAAGTCTTGTCTCAATGTATGAATTTAAAGTTTTAAAGTCCTTTGTAATTTCCACTTTTATGGCGCAAAGTAGTGGAAGACAGTCTCCCCAAGTTCAGCATTTACTTGTGAGGTATGAAGACTTAGTCCCAGAGGAGACGTGAGATACTGAGGCAGCTTTAGTGTAGGAGACATAAAATTATAGTGTGTCAGACCAGCCTACTGTTTCATATAGTACATATAACAAGTATAATATTTGCCTGCTGTGATGAAACGCAGGGCACAGACATGATGGTCGATTGCACAATCAATCTTTGTTTTCCTCAAGAGAAAAACATGCTTTATTCTGACAGAAGAAACCCATTTTAATCTTCAGATTCTGTGCCAGTTGTTCCACATGAGGTTTAAAAGTAAGTTTAAACTTGTCTAACCAAGTTCCCAGATATTTAGAAGATAGAATAACGTTGCATTCAGTTCTACTGCTGCATGTCAATGGATGGCAGGAAGATGTAAAGACCAGTTCAGACCAAAGATTTGCGACGAGGCGAGCTGAAACATTCTGAAACCTGAAACCAGTTTACACCAGCGTTTGTAGAGAGCCATGTGCATAAAGGAGTGTATCATCTGTATAAAAATATTATATGCATATTATATGATATTATAGGTCTGAGTTGGAGTATAGTTTATGTAGACTGTAAATGCTAATGGGCTGAGCACAGAACCTTGTGGTACCCCTTTGATTAAAAAGGAGGTTTTTCTGAGACCATCAGTGCAAATTGAAGTGGAAATGAAATGTGGATATAAAACCGTACCTCGAGTTTGTTTGCGGCGCTGCTGCCTGCGGTTTGGTCGGCGTTGGAGGCCGAGAGCGCAGCGCAGAGCTGAGCCTCTTTCTTCTCCAGAGTTTCAGTCAGCGCTGCCAGCTTCCTCTCCAGCAGCAGCTCCTTCAGGCCGCTCTTCTGCTGTACGTCCAGAATGGCCTCCGTCTGCTTCTTCAACAGCTCGTCACGCTCCTGCTGAACCTGCCGCACACGAAGACGTTCACAAATACCTGCCAGGCTGAATGAAGGTAAAACTTGTGATGTGAGCAGTTTACCTTTTCAAACGCCTGCAGCAGCAGCTCGTGCTCCACTGTCAGGTCTCTCAGTTCCTTTTCAATGACCTTCACTCGAGCCCTCGTCGTCTGTCACACATTATCAGCAGTTTGAAGGAAAAGTATTATTTATGGGTATTAGGTTCATAGTTTTGTCTTCAGTTATAACATTTTAATGATCCCTTTGGGCTTTCATTTCTGTTGAATAAAGTATCCATGTAAATGTAAAACTGAGTCAGAGACAACTACAGTAAGTGTGGCAGGTAAAAGTAGACACAGGGATTAACCCTGCAAGATGTAATGAATGTTAATAAAGATTAAGTTTAGATCAAAAATATGTAACTTTTTGCTTTTTACCTCTTTAAAGTAACAAATCAGCTCCAGCATGATGTAATACTTTGGGTAAATGTATTGAAGAGCTATCTTTTAGTGCAGTGACTATCGTCGGGTGCCTGACGAACAGCTGTTCAAGAGCTTTGTTCTCCAAACAAGTGGCTTACATGATAAAGCTCCTTTAACTGTGGTGACCCCTAGTGGTGGAACCAAACATCTAACAATGCCACAGTGTGTTTAAATTTAACCTGTTGATTCAAAAGTTTTTGAAATGCATATGAAAGTTGGACAAACCTATAAAAATTTGACTCAAGATGTTAAGTTTCCTTTAAGCACAGAAAATAAATCTCCAGGACGATTTTATCAACTTAAAATACGTATCAATTTGTTTGTATTTGTACTGTATTTGTACTGCAGTTAAGATAATGATATATACTGTGTCATGATGCTTTCTGAACTCTGTGCAGTGAACGCACCGCCATCCGGGCCTTGGCCTGGTTGTAGTCTTCCAGCTGTTTTCGGAGCTCGGGCAGCTTCTGTTGGGCGTCCTGCAGAGACTCTCTCAGACGTTTGTTCTCCTGCTCAGCTGCTGAAAGCTCTTTGTCCACTCGCGCCTGCTGCTTCGTCACCTCTGCAAGTTCTTCCTGCCAAACAACAAACAAACCCATAGCCCATTAAACAAGAGCCACCTCTACAACAAAAAAAAGGTTTCTGAACATCTTCACTGTGGAATTTTAAACGTCGTGGTTACAGCAACTCAAAAGTTCTCAAATAAGTTCTCAAAATAATAAAAGTGATTTCACAGGTGACACAAAATGCAAAAACATCTTTGAGCCAAATAAAATACAAAATAGTGACTTATTGCAGCACCAGGAACTTTTTTCTGTGACTGCAAAAGAACTATTTGCAAACTGTGTTTGTTTGTCATAAAACCCTGACTGGCTGAAGTAGACCCAGTGGTAAACAGAACTTATTTGTGCATAAATTCACAATTTTTACAGTGAAAAATGTCTCAAATTCTCAAATAAATACAAATAATTAAGATTAATGCTAAAACATCTTTGTGAAACAATCAAAATACAAAATAGTGACTTTTATTGCAGCACCAGGAACTTTTTCTGAGTTCAAAATAACTATTTGCAAACTGCGATTGTTTGAAGGTGTAAGAAAAATGTATGTGTTCAAACCCTGACTGAAAGAACTTATTTGTGCATAAATTCACCAATTTTACTGCGAGAAACGTCTCATAAATTCTCAAGTAATTAAGATTAATGCTGAAACATCTCAATTAAAATATAAAATATATAAAAGTGGATTTTATTTTAGCTCGGGGAACCTTGTCTGTTATTAAGTTATTTTTTAAATAAGATAAAAATCACATTTGGCATTAAGGTTGTGTAGAAACACGCGTTCAGTTTGTGTTTTCGTCTCCGTCACTGACCGGCCTGCGGTCTGTAGCTCCTCTCACCTTCAGCACCTTCTGATCCGCCAGCAGTTTAGTCTGAATGGCGGAGTAGTACTCCTCGGCACCTCGCAGCGCTCTGTCGTGCTCCTCTACCAGAGTCACAACGCGACTTTTCATCCTGTCCTCGAGCTCGATGATCTCCGCCCTCCGCTTTTTGCCCTCCGCATCGATCATCGTCTGCATTTTCTTGTGATATTTCACCTCAATTTCTGTTTAAAAATCAGCAGAAGGAAAATGTTTCGACAGAGTTCATGACAGAGGTTTTTGAATTTAACTCAGAAATGGAAATGGGGTTTTTATTCACCTCTGATTCTCCTGTCATAGTCGTTTGCCAGCTCCATGAACTCCACCTGGTGTTTCTGTTGAGAATGAGAAGGTGTGGGTGTAGAAATAAAACAGGAGACGACTGCAAAACCAGAGTGTCACAATGAAAGCAGACTCACCAGCTTGATCTCCTTGATGCAGTTTGCGTTGTGGAGCTTCTTCTCTCTGCAGTCTGCCTGCAGGCCGTGCATTTCTCTGCGCAGCCCGAGCTCTGACTCCGTGTGCTGGTTCTGGATCAGCGAGGTCGAGGCGACGCCGTCCATCTTCAGCCCAGTGATGGCGCTGTGGTGTTCGGACAGGACGTGCTTCAGCTTCTGCTTGTACACCTGGAAACCAAGAGTCAGGGTTTAGATGTGAAAGTCATGCACCAATCAAATGTGATTTAGTGTAAACAGGACTTTGACATTATATATATACATATAGACGTAAATACATCACTATATATCATGTAGTGATGGTGTGATCATGGTCCTGGTACTTTTCTGCAGGAAGAACTACAGGTACAGGTAACAGTACGGACATATCAGGCTGTTCAGTACTGAGAAGCAGTAAATAGGAAGTATAAAGCAAAGTAAATGTATTTATTCATTCATATATTTACTAGGCTTTTTTAGGGTTTTTATAGTCCTCTTTAGGTTTTGGTTACTTTTTATTTCTCTGATTCTCTCTGTATCTCGTCAGTATATAATCAAACACACAATTTAAAAACTCAAATTTATGAAATATTCCAGTAAAATATAAAAATAAAGTCTCTGTGAATCATTTGTGTGTGTGTGCATGCAGCTCACAGTGATCTCCACCCGATGGCGCTCCTCCGCCTCCTCCCTCTCCCTGAGTCTGTTCCTCAGCTCGGCCTTCGTCTCCTCCACGCTCCTCTTAGAGATTTCCCAGAAGGCCTGGACCTTGTCCCGCTCCAGCTGGAAGTAGCTCCTCTCCTCCCGCTCCCGGTCCAGCTCCTCTCGGAGGCGAACTATGTGCTCCTCCAGCTGGGGGTTCACGGCAGACATGGGGGTCAGTTTGTGATCGATGACAGCTGGCCAATCGGTGCTCCCGTACAGGCCTACCTGTCTGGACCTATTTGGTTTTGCTCCACATCCTTTATTATTGATTATCTCCATTATTTTTGGTATATAGTTATTTTTTCCATCATCATAGTGCATAATATATGTTTGATGGCAGAATAGCTCTGCTCTAAGACAATATGTTCTGCATATATTAATATTATATGAACATTTAGTGTAGTGTTGTCTGTCTCTGAAGCTTTGCAGAGTGGACAGCCTGTCTTCACCCGCTGCATTTAACTCCTGCTTCACTATGTGGAGCCGTCAGGCTACCTGCTATCTAGTGAGCTCAGATTCATGCAGGTGTACGGTGCAGCCATTACAACCCGACACGTCTCACTATTACTCAGCATGCAGCAGCTCCCTCCACCACCCCGACCTCCTCCCTATGGGCGATGTTTTTGGTATCGCACATAAGATTTATGTTCATGTATGTTTATGGGGGGGTTAGTTCTCCCATCAGAATCCGTGCTGCTCCCTCAAAGAGCACAGCTTTTTCCACCAAATCTAACTGTATAAACATTTTCTATATATGGATGTGTCTCTCACCTCAGTTATGGTAGTGCAGTTTAAGTGGAGAATGATTTAAAAAGTCAGCACTGAGGCTGCAGTCAAGACCACTTAAGTCAAATCCGGTGTAGGTACCAGATCTGCTCGGGGTCCTGCATTTAAAGATGATGTAACACATTCACACATTATGATGAGCTGTATGTCGGAAAGTATTCAGATGCTGTGTGTTTGTGCCACAGACTAGAACAGATCATTCGAATGTATGTAATGAACTAATGGAGCAGCCCATGTTCCTGACTGCAGCAGTACATTTATGCCCAGCACAAAGGCTACAGATGGGTCACTGTCTACATTAAATATATTAAACATATTAAAAATCTACATTCAAAATATCTGTCTGGTATTGTATTATTAAAATATCTATATCTATAGAAAGATGTATTTTTTAGATCTAAATATTGGCATTGGTACAGAATTTAAAACATACAAATTCTGTGCCTACATTAAACATATCGGACATATCAGTTTTAGCCTATATATAGGCTACAGTATACATAGACTAATGAACTTACACACACGGCATCCGAACACTTTCCGATGTACAGCCAATCATAATGTGTGAATGTGTTACGTCGTCTTTAAATGCAGGACCCCGAGCAGATCCGACACCTAAACCGGATCAGTTTCAAGATTGAGTCAAAAGGCCGGGTCCATATGGTCTGTTGACCAAGTCAAGACCAAAACAAAACCATGCACATTCAGCGTTTATACTGTTGTTCACTGTGAGATTATTACAGTTCAGTCTGATCCAACCCTGTGTATACCGAGCAGAAAGGACTGATTTAGGGCGGGGTCAGTTAGGGTGCATGTTCCTTCTGTTTGTTTATGTGTTTATATAAAAAACTGAATATCAATCGATATGTCACTAGCAGATCTTTTAACTCTGGAATATCATTTGAGTATCTGCCTCAAAAATCCAGGTTCGGCCTTTAATAGAAATATTCCATTCCAAGTCATTCAAAACTTTACTAAAGTCAAAGTATTATCAGCAAAAGGGTTCTTGAATATCAAAGTAAAAGTACTCATTATACTTAGTGCCTTAATCCAGAGTGGTATATTATTATAAACCATATTGTATTTAACATAATGCAAATTTTAACTACCTTATATATTGTTGTATTCTATAATAATATATCATACTCAATTTGTTTTTATGTAATCTCAGTCTGCAAAGCAAAATGCACAATATTTAAGTACATTTAAGTGCAAAGTAGCATTAAATTAAATTATTCAAGTAAGTATAAGTACCTCAAAGCAGCACTTGAGTGAAGTACTTGAGTAAATGTACTTGTGCTAGCTATTTTCCACCTCGTCTGGGACCAATGCAGGAAACATTTAATACATGAAGGTAAAGTTGGACTTGAGCACTTTAACCACACAGTTAGTGTGAGAGCAACAACATTAACATGTCCAAATACTCCCCGGACTGGACTGGTGATAGCATGTGAAGCTAACCCTTTAACTCCAGCTGCATGAACACAGTTAGGTAGTTTCGAGGCTAAAGTTAGCTGTGTTAGCATCGCCCAGCAGCTCTGACCTGATCCTTGGACATCTCTTCCGTTGAAAGACCGTCCACCACCGCAGAAGACTTCCCCTTCCCGGCCTTTTTGCTTTTAGTCTTGGGCGGCTGGAGAGAAAACACATCGACATTTAGCTACACAACTAAACCCGCTTTCCGTTAGCTGACCTATGTTAGCTAGCTAATAGTCTAGGTATCTGGCTGATGCTAAGCGACCACATGCTAACCGTACTCCGCAACATTACTGTAATATAACTAATGATTAAAACAAGAGTTAACTCACCATCGTGTGATACCGTGCAGGCTCACAAATGTCGGTAGTGACAATAAACGGTAGGTAAACTGTTAGCTAGCCGAGCCGCAGGTTCAGTCCTCGGCTAACATGTAGCTAGCTAAACAAGAGGCGCTGCCATGGCAACGGCGCCAGGTGATCGGTTTTTTTCTTCAAATAAATCTTTATTGAATGAAATGCTGCAAAATCAATCAATCAATCCTGTGGAAGAAGTGCTCCGATCATTAGCTTAAAGGTACAAAAAGTAAAAGTACCCTAATCTATTATATTACTGGATTATAATTATTGATGCATGAATGTGAATCATCACCTTAATGTTGCAGCTGGTAAATGTCTTATTTTCTACTTTATATACTGCTGGGTAGCTTGTGAATTTCACCAAAGGATCAATAAAGTTTTATCTTAATCTATCATAATACATCATCAGTTGTGTGTTCATTATATTCTGTATTATTAATCTGAATCTGAAAGGTTTCTAAAGGTATTAATAAATGTAGTAAAAAGTACAATATTTCCCTCTGAACTGTAGTGGAGTAGAAATATAAAGTAACATAAAAATAAAATACTCAAGTAAAGTAAAAGTACCTCAAAATGTGTCACTTTCCACCACTGCAGGGGGAGTAGGTCAAAGACACAGTATGTAATAAGAACAAAAAACAATCAATTATTCTAAATAAGAGGCTCAATAACGTTTTACAATAATATACTGCGACTACAGACTGGGGCCAAATAAAACCAATCTATCAATAAATACAATATATTTTATAAATGTTTAAATCACATACACATGTTATAGTTCCCACGTAGCAGCCTTCTTTTTCTGCAGCGGCAGGTGCGTTAACTTTATTTAGCCTTAGTCAAGTTTCAAAACAGTTTTTGGTGAGAGAGAAAATTCATAAAAATGAATTTTGTGTCGATGAAAACAGACGTGCTGTCTCTGCCATGCAACAGATACAGTGCTGTTACTGGTTTAGACTAAAACACAACAAACATATTGAACAGAAAAACTTCTGTGAGTTCTGTTGGAGCTCATTAATATAACATTCAATAATATGCATAAAAATGCTGAACAGCGGTGTGAATAAAGCAGTCATTCCCTCAAATCCTCAAAACTGCCTTCCTGAAGGACTGCAGTGAGGTAAGCAAAGACATTTTAAGTTGTCAGGGTGACACAAAGTGATGAAAATAAACCAAATTATCATTTAGAGCAGATGTAATAAAACACGGCTGATGGTTTATTTGACACAAAATGTACCATTGACCACAGACGTGGATCAAAGATATACATGTTTAACGTAGTTATTGGCATAAACAACTTGAAAACACCAGCAGCCAGTGGATCAAAAGGATAAAAAGAAGCATTCACAGCTTCACTTTTCAGATCTTTGTGCAACTCGACGATACAACCAGCTGTGCAGAGTGTTGCAGTGTTAACAGGTTCTATATTTATCTATAAGAGTGAGTGTGAAGATAAACGTCAGTCAGCACTAATCACTTCCTGTCTGTGCTGGATTTTGGGCAAGGTAGTACACACACTCCTCCCAGCTGCGTGCTGCAGTTTTCAGCCTGTTGACGCTGCTGTACAGGTTATTATTTGGTGGTGGTGGTGTGGAGGTGGTGGAGGTGCCTGGTGTGTCACTGATGCTTGTCCAGTAGTAGGGACTCTCAACGTCAGATTCCCTCCCTGGCTGCTCCTCGCCGCCTTCGATCTCCTCATAAATCACCTCGTTTACGGCTTTGTCCAGGCTGGTGTTGGTCCCTGCTCTCTTCTTTGAGCAGAATCTCAGGGTTAGGCCGGCAAAAAGCACCGATGCAGCACCCACGACTACACCAACAGGTACTTTCCACGAGTCCGAGGACTGCTGGTTCCCTGCGTCTGCATCCCCTGCTGCAGCTGCTCCCTCCTGTCCTGGTCCAGGGCCCAAACCCAGTCCATGGTTTCTCTGTGTGACTGGTACATATCCAGCATTGGGGACCACCATGTTGGGATCTGTTGTCACGCGCAGATATACTGTTTGTTTTCTATTACACAAATACATTGTAGAATCAGAAGGAGTAACATTTGTTATTACCAGTGAATTATTTGGCAGGGAACCGTAGCGTTTGTCAGTATTTGTCTGTGTTTGTCCGCCATGTTTGATAGTGACGAGAGTCACCTCTGTTCCATATATGAAGCGGCTCCATGTTACATCCCCCGTCACATGAGGACAGGGCAGAGTAGCTGTTCTGCTCTGCAGCACAGTAACCTGGAGAGGCTCTGCAAAGTCAAAAGGCAGCAGTAAGTAAAACATTTCTCTGTTAATCATCTGTGTCCCTTGTAGTTTTTAGCTTCTTGTGTTAACACTTGAGCCAAAGTCCTGCCTTCTTTCCAGAAGTACTGAAGTACTCTGGGCGAGCTGCTGTTCCTCTAAGTTGTGCAGTGGTGAAACGTTACTGAGTACTTTTACTCAAGTACCAATTTAAGGTACTCTACTATAGTTTTATACTACAGCTTCATGCTACTGTGTACTTCTACTGCATCACATCTCAGAGGGAAATATTGTACTTATGACTTCACTATGTGACAGCTTTAGTTACTTTACAAGCTAAATTATTTTATTAAGGTTAAAATCTGATGTTTGTACAAGTACAGCTGATTAATAATGATTAATAATGTTGAGGAACAGAGTATTTTACAGTGTGGTATTAGTACTTTTACTGCAGTACAGGAGCTGAGTACTTCCTCCAGCACTGAGCTTGTGTAACTTGTGTAACCCCTTTAAAACCACAAAAAGTCCGTTTTTCATGTCTGTTTCTGTGCTGATGAAACAAACAGGTGTTACTTGGTCAGCTTCAGAGTGTCAGCAGACTTTTTTACTTTTCTTTTTACTTTGGACAGAGCAGCTAGCTCTTTTCCTTTCCAAACTTCAACAGTTGAAGCTGAACTCTTTTTCCCGTCTCCGAGTTTTAATTATCAGTGCAAAGACATCAGACTGATATTGATCGTCTCAAAGCAAAGAAGCGTATTTCTTTCTACCATTTATCTGAGAGAGTCTCTTTCTGCCTGCTGGTGTGATGGAAATCAGCTGCAGTTTGACTATTGATTTTCTTTATCTGTCGATCAGGTTTTATCTTTGTAAAAATGATGAAGTTCATAAATTTACAATTCGGTTCCTTCAAGTGGATTCATGTTTACTGTGTTCATGAGAAGAGCCCATTTGAATGGACCACTAATGTTGTAACTTAGTTCACAGACTTTATTGATCCCAATAGGGGAATGTTACAGCAACTAATATTGTCATTTCAGTGTGAGTGAGTATTGATACCTAAATGTATTCAGGCCAAAGCCAAAACCCAAGCTTTGTTTATAACATTTTATTGCCAGTTTTATATTTTATATTTGTGCTTGATGACCTGCAGCTCTTCATATTTTCTGCTTACTATGTTTATTGTTATGCACCAATATACCAAAGCAAATTCCTTTAATGTGAAATCTACTTGGCAATAAACCTGATTCTGAAATGTGATGATGATAAAAAGCCGACAAATTATAGATTTTCTTACCAGCAGAGCTGCGACAGAAGCAGCCAGCGAGGAGAACGTAAAGCAACATCTCTGCAGCCCGTAAAGCTTCGCTCAGTGAGCGAGGACTGAAAGACAGTCTGCTTTTTATCTAAGAGGAAGTTGTGACCAATCAGAGGTTGGAAATGAAACTTGTGGCTGGTTAGAAAAATGTAACTGATTTAGACAGACTTCACACAGAATACCGACAACAGTAATCTTTCCTTACAGAAGACCACACCTTTTATCAGTGTGTGTTTACACCTGTTACCTCCACTGACTGACAGCTGTCTCTCTCACTGATGCCCTCTTTCCACCAATCAGCTCTGGTTCTTGAACCGGTTCCATTCAGGATTCTTGGATCCTTGGTTCTATGTAGAGAACCAGCCTGCCTTTCTACCAGTTTTGAGCTGTTTTTTCTGTTTGATTCTGTCGACCGATGGAGTTTTTTATTTTCTAGTTCATGTGGGTTTTTTAAAAATTATTTTGGCCTTGGTGCCTTTTTGTGTTCCTTCTTCAGTTGGTTTCTCTCTGTTCATCATTTTTCTGTGAATTAATGTTATTCATTGTTACACTTAAAGTGTTTCAGCAGCCTTTTCTTGACGTTCTGGTTCCATCTTCTTGTATATTTGTATCTGTGTATCGCCTCTTGTAATGTTTCTGTTTTTGTTTTTTGTTACCTGCCTAGGGACTATAGATGTAAGTTAGCTAACTCCGGCATGGTTACATCCTGGTACGGTACATTTATCCAAGAAAAAGAACAGAGTCTGGCATGGTTGTGTCTGTTTTTGAGACAGCACTGTCAGACTGTCAGCTGCACTATAATCCTCCCAACATGAGTTTCATCTGCCATGTGAGTAAACTTCTATTCATAAGTCGCCCCCCCACTGGCTGTGGTTTTCCTGTGAGAGGAACATAATAATCTCACAACGCTGTTTTCATTGCTCAACTTTATTCCTGAGAATATTACAACACATCGCCTCGTTTTAAATAAAATAAATTATTTACAATCTGCAGCATGTCTGCTGTTTATCAGCTCAGAGGCGTCTATGACTTGTTTGTGTTGGTTGTCTGGCCGATCTTTGACAAATCCCCAAACGACACGTTGGCTGAGCCTCGCTTCGCTGGTTTGGCCTGAAGATAAAAAACATTTCAACGATTAAACCAGTTTTGTACATTAAAATGTCTCCTGTGGTGTCTGATTGAGCTTTGCACTGGAAATGATGCGTTTAAAGTTTCTAGTTATTTGGAATAAACAGAAAGAGAAGAACCAGGTATTTAGAGTAAGAAGCAATAGACAACTGAAGCTGTGGAATAATCCTGCCCAGGCTGTTTGACGGACAGTTGGACTCTGGGAATCGCAGTGCAGAAACACCACAACAGTTACTGCAAAGTACCAATAATTTAGAAACAGCAGTATCTGGACACCTGGGCTGCAGTCGAATAGTCAAACAAATGGCATCTTCTGTCTTTTCCTGAACACTTTTCCTCGACCTCATGATGTTTTCCATCGAGGTCGAGGAGAATTCATGAGGAAAAGACAGAATCCCACTGCACTTACTCTAGGCTACGTAATTATGCCACAGCACGTCGCTTTAAATGTTGCTGCCACAAGGAATTGTGGGACGGCTTTATCTCCTTTCCTTTGGTAAAGGATGGTCCAGTGTACCCTAAACGCTAAACGCTAAAGGAGATAAGAAAGGAAGCACTGAAGCACCTTTCCTTAGCATTTAGAGAACTCAACCAGCTCTCATCACGGCTGCCACTCAGAGACTTCTGGGTCATTTCACTCAGTCAGGAAGCTTCCTGTTCCACCGCAGCTCAGGTGTGATTTCTACAGAACACCTGTCTTACCTGTGACTCGTGAGGCTTCCAGCCAATCATGTAGAGGATCTCGAAGGTGGCGGGGACGGACCCGTCCTCGTTACCATACATCTCTGAAACAATCAAACAAACACAGACATGATATAGCAAAACAGCAGCAGCCAATGAGCCATCCAGCTGCAGTTAAAGGAACAGTTCAACATTTTGGGAAACACATATGAGAAGTTTTCATCTCTGTGCTTCCAGTTCACAGTTAGGTCCAGGACCTGTGATGCAACATAACAGCTTGTTTTGAAGTCATTTGCTGTTTGATGGAGCTAGGCTAGTAGTTAGGTAGCTAGGCTAACCAGCGCTGATGAACCTGATCATTAAAACTGATGTCATGTGACCCTGCAAAGAAAGAAAACCAGGTGAAGAAACCTTCAAGTTTCTTTACCAGCTTATCCAATAAACAGAATGCAGTGTTGTTCCACTTTGCGTGTTAACCAGGGAATAGTTACTTTCAAGAAACAGTCCACACTTTCTGAAGCCTGGTCCGCGTTGAGGACTGCAGCATGTGTCTCAGAAAGAGGAAGTTAAAGAGTCCAAACACCGACAGAAATGTGTCTATTTCAGGCTGATGTGATGCGTCAGTGTGGACAAGGATGAACAGAAGGCACCAGATCAGGTTTAATAAAGGAAGCATCGCTGACAGTGGGAAAAATGAGTACAGAGAAAACAGAAGTGTCAGAACTATAACCTGAAGCGACAGCTGTTGCACCAAAATAAGAAATAAACTAGGTTTGTATGAGCACATATGTCTGTGGCTCTCAACTCTGAGCCCATTGGTTCCTGCTGAAGACGTGAGTCTTTAAAATCATCTCACAAATATATAGTTTCATGTAATTTCCTCAAACAGCTGCTCACTGTAGTTTTTATCAAACAAACAGGAGGAAATAGTGCATTGGTTGGGGACTATTTTCAGCGGCGGATGAATCCACATTTGGTGCTCTAGTGAGTATTTGGGGCAGCAGGACGGTGTGTGTGGGACTGAGTCCAGATAAACTCCAGTGTGTGTGTTGATGGTGATGAAGGAACAACAGTGAGGCTCACTGATGAGTTTTAATAGTTTTTATACATCAGGCTGTGATTCACACACAACACCTGTTAGTAGATACACTCACCTGCTGGTTTGAGTCTGAACATGAAGAGAAATATAGATTATCATCAGAGTGACGGCCTGGTGACCCCCTGACCTTTCCTCTAACAACAGCCTCAGTGACAAGGTATCTGAAAATATCCTGATGAGGTATTCATGAAGGTTTTTGTGGCTTCCTAATTGAAGTGTAACTGTAAAGTGTTATCAGATCATGAAGTGCATCACAGGCTATAAAATTAACCTCAAACAAACAGGCAACCAGTGAAGTGATGCTAAAAGAAGATCTCACTTCCTGTCTTAGTCAGAAGTGCAGATGCAGAATTTTCCACCACTTTGAGCACTTTTTTAGTTGATACGCACTGAAAGACCGCTGCTGTAGTCCAGCCAGGAAGAAATGCATAAATGTATGAATGATAATGTTGTTATCTGTTAAACTGGAGAGTGACCTAATCCTAGAAACTAAATATTTCTGCGGGGGCCACAGATCTACTGGGCATCTGATCACTCTCTTCTTTAAACACTTACCTTTATAAATAGCTGCTGCTGCTAATATGGTGTCTCTGTGCAGCAGTGATCTCCTGTTCCAGGCACAGTTACTCTCTCCCATACCTGCAGAACATGGAGAATAAAAGTTTAGATTTAAGATAAAGAGATAAAGTGCAATAAATACAACACCTCTAACTATGATCCCAGCAGTGCCCACAGAGTTCAAACAATGTCAACAAAAGTAAAAGTTACAAAAAAGAGTAAAACCTGAAGGTTCTGCACTCTGCAGATCTTAAAGCTGCATGCTTTAATAAGTTAAATGGAGTCACATGTGGACACAGAGCAGTTTAAATACCTTGTAAGTCCGTCATGACTTCAATGATCCCCGGATAGTGAACCTGAACCTCGTCAATGTCCTGAAACACAAAGACAGGAAGTGACAGGTGAGTCGTACCTGATGACTTTTGATGATTTTTCATTGTAGTTCAGCTGTTCACTTCTAATTACTTATGTATTTTTATTGTCTCTAAAGTTGTTTTTCTTTTCATTATTGCTTTTTTTTCCTGTTAATTATTCGGCATGGAAACTGTATTCATACATAGTTACCAACAGTTTCATTTGTTTTAGTCTCAGTAATCTCAGTAGTCTACAGTAAGTGAGACAGAATGACGTGTAAACATTATTATACACAGTATGTGATTCTGATTCTTTGTTTAAATGTGTACTTGTTTGCATTTTGCACGCCACCAGTTAATAAATGTGTCTGTGTGGGTTGTAGACCAGGAGCCTCACAAGAAGCTTCCAGTGGGTTTAATCGGGTCATGGAGCCTCACTGGGTCTGAGTGTGGGCGAGTTTCTCACCACAGTGAGCATGGTGAAGCCGGCCTGGCCCAGCAGGTTGCCCAGGTCGGTGACGGCGGTGTAGGGGGACACGTGGGGGGAGAAGCCTCCCTCCCTCTCGGTCTCGGCGAGCTGGAGGGAACACCGCAGCTCGTACAGGGTCTCCCCGCCCACCATCGCCCCGATGAACACCCCGTCCGGCTTCAGCACCTGGTGGATCTGAGCAGAGGAGGAGGAGGAGTGAGTTTCTGTATGTAAACAGCTCATTTCTCCAAAAACCTCAGGTGAGTTAACTCTGTTAGATGCTCAGGTCTTAGCAGGCTGAACTTTGGAGATTATAAAGGATGATGGGAAAACACACAGACGCTGGATCTGAAAATAAATCCTGTCAAGGTTCGCTGAGAGGTTACCTTACAGTTTAAATAACATTAAAAAGGCTTGAGGAGATCAGAAACTCTGCTGCGTGAGCTGAGGACAAGAAGAGGAGGCTGAAATTCCTCACCACGAGTAAACGACTAAAGAGAGACAGTGTTGCCTATAATACAGAGGAAACTACGCCCTCTAGTGGGAGATCATCACAAGGAAACAATCACAGATACAACATGAACGTTTGTCCTGTCTTTATTCTCACCTGTCTGAGAGCTCCGGGCAGGTCATTAATCCAGTGCAGACTGAAAGAAGAGAGAACAACATGTGATATTAAATACACAGTGTGGACATCTAAACACCGCCGCCTGGAGGAGGAGGACACTTCCCTTCTGCTGCTTCCTGCAGTTTAAGTTAAGGTGGATGCTTCTGCAGCTCTTCAGACGGCAAGTCAGTGGGACTACTTCTTGTGTTGCTGCCATTACCTCACTAGTACTACAAGTATTGTGTACCGCCATGCAGGCTGGGCGGTAATGAGGTATATCAGGGTGTTCAATAGAGTAAACATGTCATTTTCATCACTGTTATGTGCTCCTCCTTAAATTTAGTGCAAAGTAAGGAGCTGGAGGACCGTGGGCTCTGGGAACACAACATGTATATCCTTTATACATTGCAGGTAGCGCTACATGACAGTAGCAATAGCTGCTACTATTTCTGTTGCTATTGCTACTGCTGCTAATGCTACTGCTACTACAGTCAGCATTCACACTTATTAATTATTCACAATTATTAAATAAATGATTAGTTGCATCAGTAGAAGAAAGATGCAAAGTACAAACAGGTCGGTTGCTAAAAAGGTTGCTGCGTTTGGCAGCATGTTTGCACAAAGAGGTGGGAATGCATCAAATTTCAAATTTATATCAGAATGAACATAACAAAGTTTACAGACCCCAACCTGCCCACACAACAGTCAGTAAAACAAACGTCAAACCAGGAAATGGTACAGCAGTGTCCTCGTATATTTAGCATTCTCCCTCCAACACCTGAACCACCTTACAGAATTATTATATATAATATATTGATCACCTCAGGCTGCTCACCACCAGGTCGAAGGTGTTTTCTTTGAACGGCAGAAACTCCTCGTCAGCTAGAACGCAATGAGTCGGGACGTCAGTGTGTCTGCTCTGCTTCTGAAGATCAGAGCCAGAAACACCTGTGTGTTAGCATCACGCATCAGTATAAAGAAGGACAACATCCATCAATATTCACTGTGTCATCAGCCCCTAATAACTGATCATTTTCACCAGGGTTCATTCATCTTTTAACAAACACAAACGAATGCCACCAGAATGATCAGAAAGAGGCTACGACGTTGGACAATATCAAGTTCCCCACCAGGGGCGTAAGAAAATATCGATTTTATGTTTTGTATCGATTTCTAATTAACAGTTTACAAGCAAAGATTCGGACCAGTGGTTCATTTTGTGTTACATAATACAACAGAATATGAACCTTTAAAGCAGGATCTAAAAATATACACCGTCTGTCTGTATATATAACACTGTCGGTTTACAATGTTTTAGTTTCTTAATTTGGTTACCTAAAGAATCCTGCAAGCACTTTTATGTTTTTTCCTTATTAAGGCAAATGTTAATCCCTTTGCTCAGACTGAAAGTAGTGCTATGATGTTGGATGTTAGAGAGACAACTGCAGATCCCACTGATTCTCACATTTTATGCTTATGGTGGAGTGTTCTTTATACTATGACAGTTTTCCTGAAATTAGATTTTAATATGTCGCCTTGCTTACAGTATCACAGTATATTGAATCGTAAGCCCCTTTTTGGTGACATGAACCTGCAGATCTCCCACACGTGAATGTTTTAATGATTTGTTTCAACACTCACCAGAGTTTTCTCTGAGACGTCTGTCAGGAACAAACGCTGCACAACATCCTGAAACAGCAAAATCAGAGGCTGAGTGTAAATAATTTAACCACCTTCAACAGCTAAAACTAACGTGTAGGATCCAGATCAGGCTGTACCTTGTTTAAATGCTCTGCAATGTGACTTTTTCCACCGCCAAGGTCCAGAGCCAGAGGAAACGTCCTGAGGGGACAGCGTGTGAGAAGACAGGGACAGCAAACCTGTGCAGGACCTGTGCGATCAATAAGAAACCAGCTGTGTCGTCGTGAACTCACCTCGCAATGTCAAAGACCCGATCCGCCACCCGACTGCCAACCTGCAATTCAGCACAGCACAAACCAAACAGATTCTTATTAGACGCTTTATTCTCAGGGTTCAAGCAGAAACATCTTTCCTCCGGTGGCCGTGAGTCGCCTTCTACTCTGCCTTTACTCTCACATCACTTCCTTTACATTTCAAAATAAAACTGCTGAAGGAGCAAACAAGTCCATTTTCCCGGCGAGATGAAAATCAGTTTGGATTCGACTTTATTTCTTCATTTTAAATGTCCAAAGCTCGCAAAACAGAATATTTCATTTATCAAACGGACCACACTTTGATCAGACAACAATCTTCCTCCTGAGGAAGAGGATCTCCAGGATTTGTCCCTCAAGATTTCCAAAAGAGTGCAGACGCACATCTTTCAGACATTGACAATGACTAATCAATGCAAACAGAATCAATAAAAACCTCAGTGTAATTATAAAAATCACTACAGAATTAGCTAGATATTGGGTTTATAGTAAATCTATGTAGCTAAATTAGAAATTTGTAATTATCTGTAAAAATGGCATCCGAGTCGAGTGTAAAAAATGATTAAAGTTCATAAATTTCATCTTCCTGCTTTTAATTCTGTACGTGTTTGTTTGCATTTTATCTTATTTACACGTTACAGAGTCACAAGATCATATATATAATATATACATATAATATAGAAACACTCAATTCTGCTACAGAAAATAATGTTTTTTAACTTTTCTCTAATATTTATTATTTTTTTATAGTTATAGTTAAAGACAAAGTTCTGGCCAATAAAAACGATTCAAATCAGCAGAATCAATCCGTGAGGAGAAAATCAATCTCAGAAGCAAAAAAGGTGAAAATCTCTGATTTACAAAACATTTTAATATGCAAAACAGAAAATAACTCATTTGGTTTTTAGATCTACTTTATGTGGAACAATTTATAACTTTGGTTTTTAACAAGTAAAAGATGTAAATGGATTTTTTCAAATTAAATATTCTGCAGAACCATTCGATGAAAACAGCCACAGTGTTTGTTTTGATGATCACTAACGAGAAGCTCAGTTTGAAAACAAGCTCATGCTGCTGTAATCAGATTATTCCTCCAATTACAACATTAACTTCATTAACTTCATTCAAAGGAAAAGCAGCAAATCTTCACATCTGAGAAGCAAAAATCACTTCAACCAATCATTACCTGTCAGTCAGCTGATTGATTAATGACTGATCGATCAGCTGTACTTGTATAAACTGCTGGGGAGTTTCATTTATAACAAAACATCAGGTTTTATAACCTTAAATAAATCTTAATTTGTAAAGTAACTAAAGCAGTCAGATAAATGAAGTAAAAAGTACAAGATTTTGCTCTGAGACGTGGTGCATGAAAAGAAAAGACTCGAGTTTGAGGTACAAATACCTCAAATGTGTACTTACAGTACGTGAGTACTTAGTTTTCTAACGTACCTCGTCCCTCAGGTACTCGTACTGGTGTCCGTCCTGCAGACCAGCTGCCCAGTCCTTCTGCCTCTTCTTCATCTCCCTGTTGAACACATTCATGGCCCCCCTGCCGGACACCGACAGCCCTCTGCGGGGTTCAGACCTGGGTCCAGCCTGGAGTCTGCTGCAGGAGGAGGAGGGCGACATGATCCGGATCCAGCTGCCTGAGGGGGCCGCAGGAGCCGAACCGGCGGTCTGCAGCCTCTGCAGGACTCTCCGACACACTCCGCTGCTCATGGTGCTGGTTTACTGCGGGTTAAAACTGTAAAACACCAACACCTGGGATGAGGTCTTCCTGTCCTCCACACTGCGTGACCTCAGGCCGGAGGAGGAGCCAAAATGCGGAACTGAATTCTGCTGGTCTCATTGGAAACTATGGAACTGGATCACAGTCTGGAAATGGACTAAAAACCTTAAACCTGTTCAATTAAATGGAAGTTACACTGCAGATTCTTCTAATACTAATAAAGGTTGGGCTGTTAGTTTTCATCTTTGATTAATCTAATTGTTTCTCTCATCATGTGATTAACTGTTAATCTATAAAATACCAGGAAATAGTGAAAAAGGTTCAGTTTAATGTCTTCACAAAGTTTTATCAACCATCAAAAACCTAAAAATATTCCATTTACAGTTATATAAAAAAACAGAGAAAAGCAGAAAGTCGTCTGACTGGAAAATCTGGAACCAGAAAACGTAACAAATGACTTCAGCAATTAACAGATTTATCAGAGTTAATAACCAATCTATTAATTGTTTCATCACAAAATAACAGTAATAATCAAAAGAAGTTAGAAACACAAACACTGGTACAACGTTAGCAGAGATGAGTGACATCAGTAAGATATTAGACTCATTCACATATTAGATCATGTAAGACCAGTGCTGTCTAACTGAATATATGATTGAATTGATTAGACTACAGACTTATCATCAGAATCAGAATCAGGTTTATTGCCAAGTAGGTTTTCACATACAAGACATACACATTGCCTTAAAATGTTAGTGCATAACAAGAAACACTGTAGGTAGAAACTTTAAAGAAAGTACAGAAGCATACATTTTAAAGGTGACAATAAAATATGAAAAAAACGATTTTGTTATGGACAGTTTAGACATTTACAGTAGTTTGCCAGAGCAGAAAGCTTTGTTGTAATCTGTAATTGTACATTTAAGAATTAAATTACTACAAAGTAAAAGTGTTTCATTAATTACATTTACTTTACATCTTAAAATACAGAATAATATTGGAGATATTTGGTCTTAAATGAATCTACAAAATATGTTTGACGACTGTTAACAATGTGAAATTAATCTAATTGTGTAATAATAGTTTCTTTAATGATCACAGGCAGAGGAAAAGTCATATATTGGGGTTGTATGTTAGCTAGAAAGTGTTTTGTAGCGCCTGTAGTCTCGGTGCGCGTTTTCTTTCGTTTGTCCCACTTCGCTTGTCTTACCAGGAAAGGGGCGGGAAGAGAGCGGGGTCACGGGAGAGTTGCATGCTGGGAAAACACGTGTAGCAGAAGACCAGAGAGGTATCGGTACAGTTTTATGATTATTCCTATTTTTAAACGTTGTTTTAAGCTCATTTACCATGTATTTTCACAGGCACGTGCTCAGTGTTGTGTAGTGTTAGCTGCTGTCTGTCTTCGTCACTGTTCGGACATCTTGTTTACATGCCAGCGCGGTGCGGAGGGTTAACAACACAGGTCAGGCTCAGACTCTCGCCCGAGTTTAACAGTTGTTTAAAACAACAGTCCAGGCTCCAGGGTTCAAAACTGTTCAACGGTAGACTTCCCGGTGAAAAGACTGTCGGTCATTAAATGCTCACTTTGTGGTCTGAGTCCAGGTCCAGAGAGGAAGCAGCTGCAACTAATGACTATTTACATCAGTGTTAACCAGTCAATTATTTTTCCAAGTGATAATTTAGTTTGTAAAATTTAAAAAGATTCTGTCATAAGACATGTAAGACTGCTTCATTTTTGCCAAACATTTAAGTCTTAACAACTCAGTTTAAGTACAATTTATAACGCTATGAAACAGAAAAGCAGCAGTACAAACGCTTCTGAAAGCTGGAACCAGCAAATCATTTTTAGTTTTACTTGGTGAGAAACCTAAACCCTTAATTTAGGTTTATTTATTTTCTCTATTTATCTGGATTTATTTATGTCCTTGTGCTGCTGCAACAAACGAATTTCCCTTCTGGGGATCAATCAGGTTTATCTTATTTGATCTTAACTGACTAGAATAATCATGAATCCATTTTTAGCCTGCAGACTCATCAGTTACTGGCTTACTCGTGTCAGAACTAATTATATATAATCATGATGTCTTGTGGTGTAAAAGTATCTTGTCAGGTTGTCCAGTAGACAACATTTAACTGAATTATGATGGAAAGTCAAACAGCATCTGTTATCTTCTGCTAAATTCTCAGTTCATAAATTACTCTAGATTAAATCTGTGCAGGTAACTGCTTTATAGGCATCAAGATTTACTGTCTGGTGTCTTTTAAAAGTGTTTTTAATGCTAGTCCCGATTCGATACCTGATTTTTGTTACAATTATTTTCGATGTTTTTCTTCTTTTACATATAATAAAACATGAAAAGTTCTCAAAACATTATATAGAGACAAGCGTGTCTGTCTGTCTGTCAGGTAGTGTGCATCAGTAAAACTGCCAATTCATTCTTCAAGTCTGGAAAAAGTCAAGTCCACTAGAGCAGTGAGACCTAACCAGGGGTACCTGTACCACAGGGGGTTAGTGGAAAGATTGCAATAAAGCTCAACTCATTTGAAAAAATAGAAATTATGACTTGAATAAAAGAATATATCCACATATTAAGGCAGCTGTAACACCTGAACACTACCTGTTGCAATCATGTAAGAGTGAGTGAAACTAGTTAGCAAGTGAGCGCAGAAGGCTAAACAGGTAACGTTGGCTAAAAGTAATAGATAAATGGTTGAAAAAGTTAGTTTAAAGTAGCCTAATAACAGTTAAAATGCTTAACTCAAAGTAACGGATAAACAGTTGAAATAGTTAGCTAAATGTAACGGATAAACAGTTGAAATAGTTAGCTAAATGTAATGGATAAACAGTTGGACTATAGGCTGGTAAAAGTCCAGGATCAGGTCCTCCAGCATCATTATTCAGTATGTGCATATACATTTAAATCCACACAACTTATTGGAATAAAGATGCACAAAATATGCGAAGGAGGCTTTGTGCTTGTGTTTCCTGTTACCCAACAGTATGTCCTGTTTTTATTTGTCAGGTGACACTCGAAGTTTGCCACCATGTCGTCCAAAAAGAACCAGGATGGCGACGAGCGCTTCCTCCGGGTGCAGAAGGACCCCAGATTCTGGGAAATGCCTGAGAGAGAACGCAAAGTCAAGATCGACAAGCGTTTCCAGTCCATGTTTCACGACCAGCGCTTCAAGGTGAAGTACACGGTGGACAAACGGGGCCGTCCCATCAACCACACCTCCACCGAGGACCTGAAGCGCTTCTACAAACTCTCCGACTCAGAGGACGAAGATGACGATGAGGAGGAGGATGTAAAGAGCAAGAAAAAGAAGAAAGTGAAGGAGAAGCTGGTGAAGGCTGATGGAGGGGTGAAGAAAGGAAAAGCAGTGCAGAGCAGAGAAGGTGGAGCTTCAGCAGAGCAGCCTGGACGAGGTGAAGAGGGCGAGTAGATGTTTCTGACTGAACGTTTCGACCGCTCCTACAGCTCCACCAACTGAATCTGATTTAGACATGTGTTTTGTTCCTACAAGTTGAACTTGAACGTAGTAAACCAGATATTTATTCAAGTTTACTTGGATAAACAAAGTGTTAGTATTCCTCACCAAAACACACTTGCACTTACGCACTGAGTCTTTATCAAACCTTCTTTATTATTAGTCAGCTTATCGACTGACAGAAAATTAATCGGAACTGTTTTAATAATCTATTAATTGTTTAAATACAAAAATGTCTGCTAGCAGTGCTCTTCTTCTCTGCCTTTTTCTGTTGCACCTCCACAGCTCTTGGTGCATTAGATCAGATCAGATTAGATTAGATTAGATTAGATTAGATTAGCCTTTATTGTCTCAGCACACATGTACAATCAAACTACAGTTAACATGCAGTATCAATTAATTTAGTGTTAAATATTGGTCAGTGTGGCTCACGTGTCACTGCAGTCGGCAGGAATCTGCATCTAATTTTGTATTTAATGTGCAGTTAAAACTTATCAAATACATACATGTAAATTAAACACCTGCTAGCACAAATGTCCAAATGCTTCTGCAAAAAAGTATTGATCAGCATGGCAGCGTGAGGCTCCTGTCAGCGTCACACTGCGGAAATGAATAACTAGAGCCACTAACCATGAAGCGCTGATAGAGCAAGCAATAATATCTGTAGTCCCTGAGCGGAGGCCACTAATGATGTGCAGCTTATAGAGCTGAAAGATCAGTTATAGGAAATCAAAACACTTTGTACACAAAGAACAGACCCAATAAAACACTGAAAAGCTAAGAAACAAAACATCAACAACAGACAGTTCATCAGTACATGAAATTACCAACCAAACATTCAGTGTCTCAGTTCAGTGACTACAGACCTGACTGTCCTTCAACCATGTTTTCAAACTAGATTTAAAATGTTTAAAAGTACTGCGCTCTCTGATACTCAGTGGTAGTTCCACATCCCGGCCGCCTTAACTGAGAAGCAGTTTTGCCCAAATGTTTAGTGAAATTATCAGGAGAGGAAATGACCTCATGTTGCAGATTAGGTGAAAGGGACCCCTGCTTCCTGTTACAGAGACAAACGTATTGTATTTCTGTATAATAATGTGTAATTTTTGCATCAGGCAGCTGCAGTCATCTTTTTGTTGTTCTGGTACGTGCACAGATCATCCTGAGACTGCAACGCTTTTTATTCTTTTCCTCAGATGAGGAAGATGATGAGGAGCTGCAAACTGAAGAGGTGGGTGATGTTGATCTGGGAGACAGCGTTACAGGCGGCAGCGAGGAGGATGGAGACGATGATGATGATGATGCAGAAGAGGAGAGTGACGTGGCAAGCGGATCAGACGAGGAGGAGTCCGGTCTGGATTCTGAGGAGGACAGTGACAGCGGGCCGGATCTGGCCAGGGGGAAGGGAAACATAGAGACCAGCTCAGATGAAGACGACGAGGACGAGGTGGACGCCATCCTGAGGAAAGAGGAAGAGGAGATTGAACACGATTGGGGAGAGCTGTGCAAAGACGCTCCACGAAGTGACGAGGTGAGGGGGCGTCTGGTGGGGGGAGGACGGTCCGTTCGCCCGACCAGGAAACATTTGAACCCGCTTTGACTGTGTCTGTCTGTGAATCAGGTTTCTGCCCGACTGGCCGTCTGCAACATGGACTGGGACCGGATAAAAGCCAAAGACCTGCTGGCTCTGCTGAACTCCTTCACACCTAAAGGAGGAGCGGTGCTGTCCGTCAAGGTAAAGCTGCTCTGAAGAAAACACGTAAAACACTCTGTTAGACGTTTTCCTGCCCACACGTTGAGACAGACAACCATTCAGAGGAAAAGCAGCAAATCTTCACGTTTAAGAAGCTGCAACCAGGAAATGATTTAACAGGAAAAATGACTTAAATTATTATCAAATTATTTTTCTCTTGATCAATTAATCGACTAATAGTTTCAGCTGTATTTGTATAAACTGTTGGGGAGTTTAATTTATAACAAAACATCATATTTTATCAACTCTTTATATGTTTTGTGTTTAAAAATCTTAATGTGTAAAGTAACTGAAGCTGTCAGATGAATGCAGTGAAGTAAAGTACCTCAAATGTGTACTTAAGTACAGGACTTGAGTAAATGTACTTAGTTACTGTCCATCACTGGCGGACAGCTGAATGTTGTCTGTAAGAGAGATTAACAGCAGTGCATGCTGGGTATTGTTCAGGTCTACCCATCAGAGTTTGGGAAGGACAGGCTGAAGGCGGAGGAGACTCAGGGGCCGCTGGAGCTGCGAGCTCTGCCCGACGACTCCGACGACGACACCGAGGAGGAGAGGTAACGCACACACACACACACACACACCTGAGTTTTTAATTCCCTGAGTTTTACCCTAACCTTTTCTTAAGCCTGTATAAACACCTGACATGTATTTGAATCACAACAACGTATTTTGCCGTTTGCTCCTTTGTGCTAATGAGCCACACATTTAGTTTTGGTTTCGTTTTCTGAGGTTTCAAGATGGCCACCGCTGAGGCTTCTGTCAACCCCCCCATCTTACTGTAATCTCTGTATTGACTGTATTATCATTTGTGGTGCTCCGACCTTTGAAAATGTCCAGGTTGAAGTTTTCGGAGGTCAAAACTCCAGCAACACTTGTGGTATAAAAAACCCTTTATTGTCAGACGACCGCGTTTCGGCTTGTGGCCTTCATCAGGGTCATCATAAAACACGTTACAAAGAACATTTAAAGCAACATTATGCAACTATTTGACCTTAAAATAACAGCTTGACAATCGTTTTGATGGCACACTGACTTGTAACAGGGAGAACGGTGCCTCTTTCATTGCCTCTTCTTGCTCTATGTAGCTCGGGTTGTGCAGGTACGATCTCCCACGAGAGGTACGCAACGCTTTACGGCACTACGTCTCCGTACGGACATCATGGCAGAGGCCAAGAGACCGAAGAGGACGCTGACGGAGGAAGCTAAGAGGAGAAGAAGAGAGAGTGACCGAGCAAGAGGCTGGATGAGAGTAGATCTCAGACTGGCATTTAGTCGTTGGCGAGAGCTTCGTGAAATAAAAGTCTGCAGGACAGACGGCGAGCCGGCCTTCTGCTGCTGGACTAGTGAGTAACATGAGCTGGCTCGCTGTGTCTTGTGTTGTTGCACTCGCTTGATGTTTCTGATCATAAGCCGAGTCAGCCCACCAAACCCAAATCCTTCAGCCTGTCAACAAATGCTCCCTGAGGGGGAACTGCACTCTGAAAACTGTAGGGGGCGCCAAGCTGCAGAAATACCAATTCCTGCATAACGTTGCTGTAAGTAAGACGGATATGAAGCCACATGACTCTGATTTCTGCTTCTTACCCATCTTATTCAAATGTTTGTAACGTGTTTTCTGAGGACCCTGATGGAGGCAGAAACACGGTGGTCTGACAATAAATAAATAAATAAAATTCTTTATACTACAAGTGTTGCTGCAGACGTTTCTTCTTCTCCACCACCTTGGACGCAGGTGAAGTTGGACGCTGTGCTTCTGCAGGTGAAAGTTGCACTGATACAGCAGCATGTGCTCCTCCTCTGGATCTGATGTGTGTGTGTGTGTGTGTGTGTGTGTGTGTGTGTGTGTGTGTGTGTGTGTGTTGTCTCCTCTCAGGGTTTACAGAGAGAAGATGCGTGACTACCAGTTCAAGCGACTGAAGTATTTCTTCGCCGTAGCGGAGTGCGACTCGACCGACACCGCCGCCAAAATCTACGAGGAGTGCGACGGCTACGAGTACGAGAGCAGCTGCTCCGTCCTGGACCTGCGGTAAGACTTGAAACACGAGAACACAAATACTGACTTACTGAAAGTAAGCAAGAAACTGAAAGCTCCAAACCTCCACTCATCAGGTTCATTCCTGATGATGTCAAGTTTGACGAGGAGCCCAAAGACGTGGCGACGGACGTGAACCTCTCGGCCTACACGCCCAAACTGTTCACCTCGTCTGCCACGACAACGTCAAAGGTAAGAAGACAAAGATTTTCTTTTAAAACAGTAGAAGTCAGAAGGGCAACAGAGTGCTTTCTGAGTCATGTAACTAATATTAAATGTTAAGTCTATATACCTTTACCTTTTGTACTTTAAGTATATTTTGATGCTAATACTTTTATACTTTTACTGAAGTAAAAGTTTAAAGCAGGACTTGTAACATAGTATTTCTACTACTACTACTTCTACTTTTACTTTTAACCCTCTGAAAACGGATCTCAGAGGTCGTCGTTTGCATCATGATGTTTAAATTGATGTAAAATAAAAACAGTAACAGCTCGAGCATTCACTCTTCTTGCAACTGAAAGCTCAGGCTGACGTCTTTCACGTTGTACGCTCGTGTCGCAAGTTGATGATGTCATTATGTTACGTGCATGGTGACAACGCACAGTGGCACTGTTTTTATTTATGACACCATTTCAATACTTTTATCAGTCACTATGGTTTATTGATTTACATAACCTTTCAGCTCAGGTTGTACAGATTTTATGAAACTTCTTCAAACCTCTGATTTTCACTTTACAGTATTTTAGTAAGAAGCCTCCCTGTTTTCTGCTCCTGCTTTAATTTACAATCACATTCAACTCTTCCTCCATGTCGACCTTTTGTCTCATCAACAACAGAGTCATGGCACACTCAGTTTCTCTTTTTAATTAAAATACTGTTTCCATTCACTGAGTATTTCTCCTTTACACAGTAACTTAACTCTTAAGTTCGTGTCGATGAAGCGCAACACTTCCTGCACAGATATTTCACATTAAAAGCCTTCCATCAGCTCAAAGAACACAATCCCGCTCTCTTTCTGTAGGCTTTTAATGTGAAACATCTGCAGGAAGTGTTAAGTGTAGCACAACAACAAACAAAAAGAAAAGCGGCAGAGAAGAAGTGATATTATACACAAATTATCACTATAAAATATTTTAGTTGATTTGTTAGAGAGAGAATGCAGCAGCCATAACGTCTCTGATGTAAAGATGTGATTAAAATGTAAAAGACAGAACTTCAAAATAAAGACAAACAGGACGTTTGGGACTCATGTGTCAGAGTCTGTTTAACCAATCAGGTGCAGCTGACGTGGGATGAGACGGACCACGAGCGCGTCACCGCCCTGAACAGGAACTTCAACAAGAACGAGCTGCTGGACATGGACTTCAACGCCTACCTGGCCTCCTCCAGCGAAGAAGAGGAGGAGGAGGAGGGTGAAGGAGGAGGGATCGAGTTTGGAGAGCAGGAGAATGGAGATGATGTCATCACAGCAGGAGGTGAGACGCAGTACTGTGGGGGGGGGCACATTGGTCGTAGCAGCCTCGTTGTTTTCTTCTTTGATGAGATGAAGCAGCACTGAGGAGGTGTGATGTCTTGTTTGTGTTGTAGCTGAACGGACAGAGGAGCCGGTCGTGGAGGAGAAGAAGAAGAAGAAGAAGAAGAACAACAACAACAGTGAGGAGCAGATCTCCAAGTACAGAGAGCTGCTGAAAGGAATCCAGGACAAAGAGAAGAAGCTGCAGGGAGACAAAGACATGGAGATGGAGATCACCTGGGTGCCAGGTACGAGGAGACCTTTCCATCTGCAGGTGTCTGTGTGTTTATTAAACACCATGTGAAAGTTAACAGTATTTCCAGTATTTTTAAACCTGGGCTCTATTGTCACATATTTTGGGGTTAAAATGACTAATAGGTACCAAACGTTTGGAGTTGGTCCAGTGGATCGCCTCAGCCGGCAGCCGTGAAACAGACTGCACCGTAATCCTTTGGGGCTACTGCACCCATCAAAGTGTGTCCACTAAAAGTGCTTGTTTTTGCCACTGACTCTGGTTCAGACTGTTATTCTAAGTGTCTGACAACATTATGAAAGGATCCCTACAGAGACAGACCGTCTGTTAAAGAGTAAGATCCTTTTTGTTTAACCAGAAACAGAAAGTCTCGCTCTGAAATCTCGCGAGAGGTTGAGTTGTTGTAGGAAGACAACGGTGTCACGGTGTGACAGAAACTGGTTGTTTGAACCATTTACAGCATCTTTACTTTGAGCTGTTTGTTGCTTTGTTCCAGCTCGTCTTTCTGCAGTCTGAGTCAACTAACAGCTGACTGAGGTTGGTGGGAAACTGAGGCAGGTCTTGTGCAGTCAGACCACCATAGTACCAATAACTATAATGATCAGCATCACACATTTGTAATCTGACTTGTGTGTTGATTTTTCTCCTAAACACACGTACCCCCGGTAACTGCAGAGGTACCCCTGGGAATCACTGATTTAGACCCCAAAATCTGTAAAAATAAATAAATCAATAAATAGGGCTCAGGTTTAAAAATACCAGGATTACCCTTTAAAATCTTTCCAATTTCAACACCAGTAGTTTATCATTTTACCATGAGCAGCTATTACAAACAAAGAACATGCAGGAGAATTCCCTTTTTTACAGGGTTGCTTTGTTTTTGCTTTGATGAAGATATATTCTGTCAGCTGTTTTTCACCTGCAGTATACGTCTATCGGCGTGTGTCGCAGTAAACAGTTAGCCGTATGAGCTGTAGTTGGGTTACTAAGTGTGTATTTTGTCCGTCTGCAGGGCTGAAGGAGACGACGGAGCAGCTGGTGAAGAAGAAGTTGGAGGGGAAGGACAAGCTGACGCCCTGGGAGGATTTCCTGGAGAAGAAGAAAGAGAAGAAGAAGCAGAAGAAGTCTCAAAGGAAACAGGTGAGTAGAGCCGTCTGCCAACACAGGTAACAACAGGTGTGTTCAGTACTCACGGTACCTGTTCAGTACTCACGGTACCTGTTCAGTACTCACAGTACCTGTTCAGTACTCACAGTATCTGCTCACAGTACCTGTTCAGTACTCACGGTATCTGTTCAGTACTCACGGTACCTGTTCAGTACTCACGGTACCTGTTCAGTACTCACGGTATCTGTTCAGTACTCACGGTACCTGTTCAGTACTCACAGTATCTACTCACAGTACCTGTTCAGTACTCACAGTATCTACTCACAGTACCTGTTCAGTACTCACGGTATCTGTTCAGTACTCACGGTATCTACTCACGGTATCTGTTCAGTACTCACGGTACCTGTTCAGTACTCACAGTATCTACTCACAGTACCTGTTCAGTACTCACGGTACCTGCTCAGTACTCACGGTATCTACTCACAGTACCTGTTCAGTACTCATGGTATCTGCTCACAGTACCTGCTCAGTACTCACAGTACCTGTTCAGTACTCACGGTACCTGCTCAGTACTCACGGTATCTACTCACAGTACCTGTTCAGTACTCATGGTATCTGCTCACAGTACCTGCTCAGTACTCACAGTACCTGTTCAGTACTCACGGTATCTGCTCAGTACTCACGGTACCTGTTCAGTACTCATGGTATCTGCTCACAGTACCTGCTCAGTACTCGCGGTATCTGTTCAGTACTCACGGTATCTGTTCAGTACTCACAGTATCTTAGAAACAAGTTTCAAAGTACATTTTAGTATCTGTTTTAACAGCTGTGAATCTGATCCTCGCCGTCGTTTAGCGGCGAAATATTCTTCGTCACACACAACAACAGATGTGTAATAATCTACTTGACAAAGTAGATTAATAATTATTACACATTATTATCAACAAACTCTGCTTTTATTGAGCTCATTGTTTGAGTTCCGCTCCCTCTAACTGTTCCTCTGTAGGTCTATTAACCCCTTTTATATTTTGTCTTGTATCAGGGAACAGAAGAGGAAGAGCTCAGTGATGACGAGCTTCCTCCGGACGTCGATCTCAGTGACCCCTTCTTCGCCGAGGAGCTCGCTGCTACAGGTGATCAATACTGTTAATAATTAATCAGTCAGTCATAGGTGAGGGTTTGTGGGACATGCTCGTGTTTTTTTCATCACCTCTTTTGCTCAGTTTAGTATGAATCTGAACATGACAGATTTAATACAGAAGTATAACCTGAAGTTATTGATATATTCAGATGCAGCTTATAGTTCAGTTATCGTCTTTGTAAAATCATGTTGTGCATGTTTACACAACAGTAAGTTTATACTGTACATCTTAAAGCTGGAGTTTGGAGCTTTTGTCTCCCCCTGCTGGCAGTGAGAGTAATTACACAAACACTGACGTCTGCCTACAGGGCAGCAGCTCACACCTCCACAGCTCCAACACAATAATCCATTATTCAGGCAGAGTAAATGTAATATTTTCCAACCTGTCTGCCCTCAGTCCCTGCTCTTCTTTCAGCCTCTCCAACCAGGAACAGCTGCACCGATTGTTCTCCTGTTACTTTCTGTTCCTGACTGTAGTCCTTCCTCTGAACGCAGAGTTTCTGTTTTATCTGCAGCATCAGGAACTTTTCTTGGAGCTTCTCAGGTTTTTCCTCCAGACTCCTGGTTGCTGCAGCTGCTCCGTCAGACCAGAGCCATGTAGAGAGAACTACCTGAAGTCTACGTCAGTCATGTGACCATCGAGCATGTTGAGCTTCTGTTGACGCGACTCTCTCTCTGCATGGCTCTGGTTTTACTACCAGCTGCAGGAATGTCTCCACACACAGCAGATTTAAACACTCAGGTATACTGCGACACACAGAGAGATTTACCTGGAGGTGATCGGCTGAATCAGCACTGTGTGAACTCGTCTGGTGACGGACTGAATGTGACGGACCTTCATTTATATGGAAAAGTCCTGCACTCTAGTTTTAAGCAGTGGGTCAAAGTTTTGTAGCTGTATTTAAAAAATTCAGGGTTTGTTTTGTGGTTTTGAATGATGCTAGAAAATGTCTTTTTTACTTGTGTGTGTGTATATAGACAGTGTATTGTAGTTGTTTTTGATAGTTTTATTATATTAATCTCAAACTGGGACGGCCGGACCAAAGCCAGCATGTTCAGTATCAGTGTTGTCTGATGTGTCTGCAGACATGAAGAAGAAACAGAAGGGGAAGAAGAAGAAGCAGCAGCAGGAGGAAGAGGAGCGGACAGCTGAGGAGGAGGAAGAGCTGGAGAAACAAAAGGTCAGAGTTCATCCCACGTGTGAATCTGATTCTTTCTGTGGATCAGAGCGGCAGCCTCATGCTAAACATTAACCTGTGTGTGTGTGTGTGTGTGTGTGTGTGTGTGTGTGTGTGTGTGTGTGTGTGTGTAGGCGGAGATGGCTCTGCTGATGGAGGACGATGGCGTCGACGCCAAACACAAACACTTCAACTACGACAAGATCGTGGAGCAGCAGAACTTGAGCAAAAAGAAGAGGAAGAAGCTGCTGAAGAAGGGCGGGGAGTCGCTGCAGGACGACGACTTCCAGGTCCGTTTAATGACTCCACGTTTGGGCTGAGACCGCTCGACCAGTACTTCAGAGTTTCAGTATAAAATAATTTAGGGATCAGTTCATCCAAATTTCAAAAACATAATTTCTCCCTTACCTGTAGTGGTAATGAACCCTGCAGAGACCCCATTTAGCTTTTATAAGCAGTGTTTAAACATCAATAACTGGTTTATAACACTATAATGTAGTTTTAATCAGATAAGTGTTTATTAACTGTAACTGCAGACAAGAGAAACAGGTGATGAACGACTATATAGTATGTGAGGGACTTCATTTAATCTAAGTTCAGCAAAACTAGGTTTAAAATGAAGCAGAGCTCCGTTGCACAATTAAACACTAATCTCCGTTTAGTAAATCAAGTTTATTGATGTTAACCAAACTTAAATAGATTCAGACAACTTTATTGATCCCAGGAATGGCAGTTCATTAGCAGCTTACCCCGTCCATACACACAACTCCAAAACTCACAGGCCTTTTTGTTTTACTTCATATAAATAACTGAGTTTAAAAGAATGTAACAGTCATTTAAAATGGCCGCTGTCTGCGTTTAGTAGCCTGACAGCAGAAGGAATGAAGGACTTAAAGTAACCTGAGTGTCTCAGTGAGAGGGGAAGAGGGGAAGACCGTTAACTTTCGGCTGCTCTGTATTCCTTAACAAAACAGTATGTTGTTTGCTAGCTAGCTAAAAGGTTAGTTAGCCTACTCATGATGGCTCTAATTTCTCCTCCTTTGAGAAAAACCTGTTGGCCGATTAACAGAAGATAAAGAAACAACAGCACAGAGACGGTTTTAACGGATCGACTGGAGTGAACGACAGAAGAGACGTTGCTCAACTTAAAGCTTGTTGAAAACATGAAAACAAAAAAGGCGAAATGGATGCAGCGAGTGTTCACCACAGGAGGAGGTTCAGGTTAACAGCCATTCTCCTCAAGTGTTTAAAGTTAATACTGGATCACATTTTAAACTGGAGTTTAAAGTTTTGGCGCAACAGTAAAAGTAAACAGTAGAGTAAAAACTAAACTGAGGTTTAAATTTAATCTTTCTTAATTGTAAACTAGTTTTAAAGTTTGGTGCCACATAATTTAAAGTTAAACCGCAATATATGAATCCTTGTTGCTGCAACCGAGGAAATGAGAGCCACAGAGGACCCTCAACAAACACGTAACTGATCTGTACGAACAAGCTGAGTGATGTTTCAATAATCGTAACCAGCGATCTGCAACAGACATCGCTTTGAAAAGATTTGACTGTGAAGTCTCTGCAGGTCAGTTTTTAAACAAAGTCTGTTTCCTCTGTGGTTAAAAAGCGTCCATGTTGGTGTGATTTTCTAACAAACCTCTTCCTGTCTGTGTGTGCGTCCAGGTGGATGTTAAAGACCCTCGTTTCCAGGCCATGTTCACCTCCCACCTGTTCAACCTGGACCCGTCCCACCCCGGCTATAAGAAGACCAAAGCCACGCAGAGCATCCTGACCGAGAAGCAGCGCAGGCGAGAGGAGGAGGAGCAGCGGCGGGCGGAGGACACGCTCACACAGGGGGAGGCCGCCGCCGGTAAACAGGAAGTGGCAGGAAAGAAACGTGAAAATGACTCTGGCGCTCCGACAGTCGAGGCCACCTCGAAGAAATTGATGGACCCGAGTCTGTCTCTGCTCGTCAAGTCGATTAAAAGCAAAACGGAGCAGTTTCAGGCTCGGAAGAAACAGAAGCTCATGTAGGTCGGACTCAACTTTCCTAAAGAAAACAAAGACTTTCATGTGTTTGTACGGACAAATCCCACATGAGACGAGGGATCGAGCACACCTTTAGTAAAAACTGAATCCTGCTGCCTCAGATCATGTTGAAATGTTTTATTTTTTACAGTTTCTACACACAGAAAATCAAAAATTCATCACAGCTCAGTTTTACAAAGTTCTCCAGTTATTTCAAAGTCGATTTCAGATGATTGATTGGGCCTCATGCAAGAACCAGCTGTACAAACAGATTATGTGGCACAGAGGAGCGATTCTGAACTTCTGGCATTTACCGTAATTTTCTGTTACGTATGAAGAAAATTCACGAGTCGTATGAGTCAATGTGTAGATAGTCTGTGTGTCACCAAAGGGGGAAGATTTCATTGCTGCCACTCGGATCGGGGCCTGCTCTGTCGTGTGAAATTCTTCTTTTTAGCCTTTGTTAAAAAAAGAAATTGTGAATGAAAATCCCCACAAACAGAGCAGAACAGGCGGCTTTTTATATTTGGCAATTTCAGGGGCGTAGATCACGCTAATGATGAAATCTAACAAATGCTCACCAAGGTGGCGTTAATCAGGCTGAAACGAGCGAATCACGACAAGTTTGTGCAGTCAGTTTGACTCATACGAGCGAACATCAGGAAAAAGGAAGAGGTTTAGGATATGAAAATGTTCTTGCATGAGGCCCATTATCTGCAGATCAAATGCATATGCAAACTAAATGATTGGTCCTCAGATTCGACAGAACATACTGTCATCGTAACATCCTCAAACATTTACAGTAAAGAGGTTTTTTACACTTGAATTCCTGTTTCATGCAGCTAAAAATCAAACAGCATTTTTACGATCAGAGCTGCGAGGCTGCAGTGGAACATGTTCGCGTCTCACTGCGATCAAAGCAGGATGAATCGAATCGGGCCGGAGTGGTTCGATCAGCAACATGAAATCAAAGGCACTTAATCGCCTGCTGTTTGAAGCGTGTCTTCTCTACAAGTGTTAACACCTAAAGTACAGCAGCATTAGTTTAGTGGCAGATTAATGATTCATCTCTCTGTAGCCCCTTTCAGACACTGAACCTGTAACACTGCTGAGTTCATTTATCTGTCGAGTCGCGGCTCAAGTAATGATCGCACAGCATTTAGCTTCATGTACGAGGTGAGAAATGTTTACTGCAACATGCTGGGCCACAGTTTTTCCAAGTCAGGAGCCCAGATCAATGTTGAAGCAGGTTTTTCTTTGCTGTAATTGTTCCTCCTGATCATACTGGACTTAAGTGATCTCTCTCTAATGCTGTTTTAATCATGGATGTATTGTAAGAACTGGACCCAAAGATGGCACCTATTCAGTCCAATGAGAATTGCTCACCTGGTGCACACGCCAAACAAAGTTTCTAGCTTCCTGGTTTACTTCCGGGTCATGCAGCCCCCTGAATATGCACAGCAGTGTTTCTCCCGCTGGCCCCGCCCACCAGTTCCCGCTCGGCCCACTTTACATCGTGATGACGTTACGGATTTTTAAATTCGCTTTTCTCGGCTCGAGGAAAGTTTTACAAATATAAAACAAAACAAAAAATTCATAATAGAAAGAGTCATAATGGAGCTTGTTTGCAGGTGGAGGCGTCCTGTCAGCAGTTTGACAGACGTCTCTTTTACAATGGAGGTCTGTGGGGAAAATGCTTTTTGGGCCGCAGGGGAATTTGCTGCAATACCACGAGTGGCCACTGGGAAACACTGGAAGCAAGGCTGAGCGGCGGCTCCGTATCCAGGTCTCATTATACATCCATGGTTTCAATGGAAGTGATGGAGGACAAAATCCTCAGTCCTCTGCAAACATGTATTCAAGGGTTTATCTGAAGGTAACGTGAGGCTTCAGCAGAAATCAAGTAGATTTCTTTCAGCGTTCTGTCTTTTTAGCACAAACTGCTCTGTTTTTGTTCCAAACTCTCGTTTGCAGGGATTTTGTCCTCCATCACTTCCATTGAAACCACATTAGAAGGGGATCTCTTAAAGTCCAGTATGAACAGGAGGGACGGTTACAGCAAGAAAAACCTGCTTCCATGTTTATACGAGAAGGCAGATTACCCGTCATGTCTGAAAGGGGCTTTTAATCACAGTAGCAGAGTCCTGATTGGCCGGCTGCTCCTACGGTCCGGGGTATTCAAAGACGGCAGCAGCTCCCATCCCAGTCCCAATGCACATGGACACGACGCCGTACGCCCTGCAGTCAGGACAACAAGAGAGGAACAGTCAGAAAACCTGTCTTAAACGCGTCTCGTGTCGGTAAGAAATGCTGCGGGTTTGCGTGGCGGTCGAGACGAACCTCCTGCCTCTGCGTCGGAGCTCGTTGAGCAGCGTCACCACCTGTCGAGCTCCGGTGCAGCCCAGAGGATGACCCAGAGCGATGGCTCCGCCGTTAGGATTCACCTTCTCCAGCGGGATTCCCAGCTTCTCCACACAGTACACCGCCTGAGCAGCAGCAAACATATTCATAAAAACATATTCCCACTTGTTTTACACGGCACAGTCTGTTACTCTGGATGATCCACAGACCTCACGATGGTCGGTTTGTCTGTGGATTCAGAGTGGCAGGGATACTGGTTCTAGAGAGACTTGTGTCGACTTACAAAGAGAATTACATTGAAAACGTGTTTTGTTTCAATGTACAGTAAATTTTCAATGCTGTCAATCTCCTCAACTTACAGAAACAAACCAAGCAGCGACCATCGCTGGCAACAACTGCGTCAGAACTCACCTGACTGGCAAAGGCCTCGTTGATTTCAAACACGTCGATATCAGCCACAGATAGTCCTGGGGGGGGGGAGTACTCAGACCTTTTACTTCACTAAAAGTACTAATACCACAGTGTAGAAATACTACAAGTACAAAAGTATTAGCATCAAAATATACTTAAAGTACCAAAAGTAAAAGTACTCATTATGCAGAATAACATTATTGAATTATAATTATGACAAATAAATGATCATGTATTAAATATATACATGTATAATATATATATATATTTAATACATGATCATTTATTTGTTGATTATATTTTATTAATCTGAATCTGAAAGTAACTAAAGCTTTAAAATAAATGTAGTGCAGTAAAAAGTGCAATATTTGCCTCTGAGATGTGGAGTAGAAGTGTAACGTAGCAGAAAATGGAAATACTAAAGTAAAGTACAAGTACCTCAAAATTGTAGTACAGTACGACACACACACACACCTTACCAGCCTGCTGCAGAGCTGCAGGGATGGCGAACGCTGGTCCAATACCCATGACATCAGGAGGGACCCCCACCACTGCGCTGGCCCTCAGGACTCCCAGGACCGGCAGACCCAGAGCCTCGACTGCAGACCTGCGGCCAATTAGCACGGCCGCTGCTCCGTCGCTCACCTGGCTGGAGTTACCTGAGACAGAAGGTGTGTGTGTGTGTTAGTACCTGCTGAGAGACGCGAACCTGTCGTTCACTTGCAGACTCACCTGCCGTCGTGCTGCCGTCAGGTTTGAAGGCCGGCCGGAGTTTACCGAGTCCCGCCAGAGTCGTCCCTGCCCTGATCCCGTCGTCCTTAGCGACCGTCACCTGGCGCTCCGTTCCCTCATCGTCTACTAACCTGGTGGTGACGGGCACGATCTCCTGCTCGAACAGACCCGAGCTCTGCGCCCGGGCCGCTCTGTGGGGACCGGGAGGACAAACGTGTTGGTGCTTTAAACAACGACACGCTGAACGGAAGAACGGCGAGGGAGAGGATCAATATCTGGAACCATCCGATCCCAGGAGCTCAGGGGGGCTGAGTCAGCAGCTCCTTACAGCACGCTGTTCTCAAAGAGCCGTCCCTGACTGTCTTTTAGTTCCTTTAACATGATTTTCTTTTCCTGCTCTGTACTGCAGGGCTCCCACGGTCATGAAATTCCTGGAAAAGTTATGAAATTAGAAAAACTGTTTTCCAGGCCTGGAAATGGTTTGGAATTAACAGAATGTTTTGGAAAAGTTTGGATTAGACATTGTTTTTCTGTTGTTTAAAAAATGTTAATAAAAATCCCAAAACATGTCTAACGTTACGTGAAATACTTTCTATACTATTACTAATTTAAAACGTAGAGCTGCGCTGCGTGACCGTTGAAACGTCACTAGCATCACGTGATACACGTTAGCGTATGCAGCTAGTTGGCGGCGGGAATGTCTGAAGTTAGCAAGCGCTAGCAGTTAGCTTATCTGTAAATGCCTGGGACGTGCTGTTCAATAATGTTTGGCTTTCCAACGATAAATATAACACATGGCTCCAGAGAGGCAGAGCTTAGCCTGCACCCTGTGATCGCTGTACAGACCTGCCTGTTTCAAACTACTTCAATAAAGTCGAGGAAATGAGCTAAAACATTGTGGAAACGTTAAAGAAAATTCATTGGTAACAATGTGTGGGAACCCTGGTACTGGTATCTGTTATCGGTACTGTTTTATGTTAAAGTCCTTGTAATAAGCATTAGTTAATAGTAACAAGGCCCTTATAAGATGTTATTAACATTATTATGTGTTAATAAGACTATGAGTGTTAATATTAGCATCATAAAACACGTTTATTGGTAGATTATAAGACATTTATAAGCAGAAACTTGTTAACAGTTTGATAACAGACTGTAGGCGTTATTATCTTATTATATGATGTATATTTTGTACTGTTTTGAAGTTGCTGTGTTCACCATAACAAACAGAGACAACATCATGTTTCTCTGGAGCTTTCAGGGTTTGTGCAGTTTTTAATCGTTTTAATCGATCGTTTCATTTCAAATATTAAAAGATTTTTGGTTTCGAGTGATCGTGTCGATGATGAAACACCAGATTATGCTGAAAAAGCAAGCATTTTTCAAGGACTATATTCAAGCATATTCCTAACCTTGAAACACATAACAGTTAAAGACTCACCTTTGCTGGGAGCTGAGAGCGAAGGCGTCCTGCTTTTCTCTGGAGACGCCGAATCTCTCTGCGACGTTCTCCGACGTGATGCTGCAGAAAGAAAACACATGAACATGGACTCTGTTCAGACGCCCGGCGGGTTCGTCTACAAGCACCGAAATATCACCATCATGTATCATGTATGCCGTGTACCAAGCCTTTCAAAATCTCATTAAAAAATTAAAGTTCAAAAAATTAAATAATAAAAAGGTTATCTAGTCCTACTTTAAAAAGAAAAAAAGATAAAAATAGACTTAGCAGAAATACAAAACTGACAGAAATGTACATTTTACATACAAGTCTGTGTTACAAATCTTTGCTCATTCATTTGTTTGTTCATTTGTTATTTGAATAATGACGACGTAGTCTGAAGTGATGGAAGTAGGTTGTTCCACAAAGATGGCCGTCTGGATTTCAATGAATATTGATTAAAGGAAGTCCGACAATATGGAAGATGAAAGAGTGTTTTGTGGAATATGAGTGAACGTCTGAAGAAGTCTGTCATGAGTTATAAATATGTAGATATTTACACATGAATACACAAGTCTGATAAATGTTCACATTAGAAATTGATAGAGGGATTCTAGATAAATTGTTTTTCTTAATCTGGGGATTGTAACCTGTGTGAGGAGCTTTAACTGATTGTGGAATTTAATTCATGTTTGAGGTTTCTATGAAACATTTTGGAACAACAGATACATTTTGGTGGCACATAACAGTAATTTGGGATTATAATTAGGACATTTTGGAGGTGATTTAACAAACAAACATTTGTATTATAATGACAAATGTCACGATTATACATTTTGTGGTTTCTTGGGATTATATAAATACATTTAGGGCTGTTTACTTGTTATAACAAATTTTCAAAAGAGAAGAAAAACATTTCAGGATTACAGCTGAGGTTTTGGGGGTGTGATGACAAATACATTTTGTAGCACTTTATCTTTTTGTATTATATAAATATTTTAAAGGACCATATCACAACATTTGAGATTATCGCCATTTGGAGGTTAATCAAAAATTGGAATTATAAAAAAATTGCAGATAAAACAACTTTGAGATTAACAGCTATTTTCTGGAATAACATGTTGTGGTTGCTGTAACAAGTTTTGGGATTTCTATAAAAAATATTTTAAGGCTATAAAACAAAATCTGGGATTATAACAAAATCATTTTGGGATTAATTAAGAAATCTGGGGAATCCAGCAACTTTAGGGATAAAACTATTTGGGGATTACAGCATTTTTGGGATTCTAACAAATACAGTTAGAGAGTGCTGCAACACATTTTGAAGTTGCTTTAAAAAATTATGACATCACAAAGTACATTTTTGGAACAATATAATAATATATAATAAACTTTGGGGTTTTTGCGCACAACAGCAAATTTTGGGATGTTGACAAATAACTTTTTGTTAGTGTTGCATTAAATGTACGGCCTTCACTCCTTCCTGAGTTCTATAACATACAGTTAACATACAGTGTGAGCAGCTGTGGTCTCACCCCATCGGGATGATGCAGTCTCTGGCCTTGTCATTGTCCATCAGCCTGGAGCTCAAATCTCCTGGATTACCTACTGAACGCAGGGACATGCTCTCCACACTGACACACACACACACACACACACACACACACACACACTGATGTTTGTCAGTGTTATACTCTGGCCCTGAAGAAACATTCTTTTATTTAATTTTAACTATCTTTTTCAGCTGGAATGATAAATAAACTGACCCACATGCGAGGCCCAGGTCAATGGATCTGCTTCTGATGGCTCCTGCACAAACAGATTAAAAACAGGGTCAATACATGGTGGTCTCGTGCCTTCTTCAAGTTATAAAGTGCTAAATGAAGACTCCAGTTGCTACCTGCTATGTTAAACAGAGCCTGCAGTCCAGAGGAGCACTGTCTGTTGACGGTGTAGACCGGTACGGTCTCTGGAAACCCGCTGAAATGAAGACAGAGCAGTGAGAAAAACACTGCGACTGAATGGCAACCGATCACTGTGGGAATCAATGACGATCAGTCTGACCTGAGGAAGTGAGCCACTCTGGCCATCAGAGCACCGGCCCCCGGCTGCAGCACGTTACCTGCAGACAGCAGCAGCACATGGGTCAACACACAGAGCAGAAGAACAGGGAGAACCTGTGTCAAAACACAGAGATTCAACAACAAGACACCAGAGCCAGTGGAGCAAACGTAAATCTCTACAGATTTAATCTAAGACACATAAATACTCTTTTCTGTGTGCGATGGAATAAAATCAGATCAAATACCCTCCTTTAATTAAGGAGGCGTCAAACTGTTCCTGCCTTTTAAGAAAAGACAATAAACTATGGCCTCTAGTCAGTATTCACTAACAGAAACTATCTTTATACATTTTACTTTTCAGTTCATTGATATTTGTATCATGAACTTGTTTCGCAACCAGAGCTGGAAGAAATACTCAGATCTCTTGTGTAAAAGTGCTAATACCACAGAGTAGAAATACTCTGTTACAAGTAAAAGTCCTGCATTTAACACCTTCCTTAAGTAAAAGTACCTGCCATTGACATGAGTGGTTTTAGTTGACACGTTCATTAGGCTGGACCTGGCTGAGCTCTCACTCAGTCATGATGACGATAAAGAAAGAAAGTCTCGTCTCACCCACACAAATGTCTCCCAGCTTGTTGGGTGAGAGTCCAACATCTGCCAGCACAGCTGTCATCACTGCACTCAGCAGCTCGTCAGGCGTCGTGTCCTGAAGGAACCAGGAGGGTTCAGTGAAAGGGTTAGAAACAGTTACAAAAAGTTATAAAATACTTTATATACAGTTAGCTAGTTTAACTACTTTATATACAGTTAGCTAGTTTTAAATACTTTATATACAGTTAGCTAGTTTAAATACTTTATATACAGTTAGCTAGTTTAACTACTTTATGTACAGTTAGCTAGTTTAACTACTTTATATACAGTTAGCTAGTTTTAAATACTTTATATACAGTTAGCTAGTTTAACTACTTTATATACAGTTAGCTAGTTTTAAATACTTTATATACAGTTAGCTAGTTTAAATACTTTATATACAGTTAGCTAGTTTAACTACTTTATATACAGTTAGCTAGTTTTAAATACTTTATATACAGTTAGCTAGTTTAAATACTTTATATACAGTTAGCTAGTTTGAACTACTTTATATACAGTTAGCTAGTTTGAACTACTTTATATACAGTTAGCTAGTTTGAACTGATTTTTCACAAGTCAAAAATGTTGGCAATCATTTGTTTAATAGTTATATTTTTTAAGATGATCATGTTTTTTATATAAAATCTTAATCTGAAAAGTAACCAGTAACTATTTTTGTCAAATAAATGCAGAGTGCAGTAAAAAGAACAGTATTTCCTTCTGAGATGAAGTAGAAATATCAAGCAGCAAAAAATGGAAATACTCAAGTGAAGTACAAGTACCTCAAAATGGTTTGTTACACTCCAGTGAAACGCAGTACAGTTGTGTAGTTTTCCTCACTGTATCATTACTTGTTGTTCCTAAACTTTAGCACACCTGGCAGGTGTACAAGTTAAACTACACTTACCTTTAATGCTCCTCTCTTAGCTTTCCCGATAGCGGTCCTGAGTCCATGAACCACCACCACGTCCTCCGGACTGCTGCTCCCGGCTGCTGATCCGCACTCTGTCCTCCATAAATCCCGTCTGCCTTCAGAGGAACCGGGGGGAGACAAGTGGCCCGAAATGATCTTCAATCTGTGCATTATGACGAGTTTAGTGTGCGAAGTTGAACAGCGGGACGCGGCCTGTTGCGTTTGTACTCTGCTCTCGACTGCTGTCTGTCAAACATCACTTCCTGGTTGTTATAGTCAGGACGGAAAGAGCGGAGGGACAAACTACAGCGAGTTGAGTCATTCTGGTTCTCATCGTGTGGTGTCAGGCAGCGGGGGAAATGTCCTGTTCCAGTTATATGTTTTGTTCTTTTCTACTTTGATACAGATTCAGATTATTAATACAAAATATAATCAACTAATAAATTATCAGGTATTAAGCTTTAATCATTGGTTTTTGTTATTTTTTATTTTTATTTTATTTATTTTCAACAGTTTATTGTAATTTTCACTCCTGCAAAGTATCTATTGATGTCTATTTTTGTCTGTGTTGTTTTACTCTTGCTATGGGAAGCATGTTGGGCTGCATGTTTGTATGATGAACACATTAATGCATCAATAATTATAATCCAAAAATACATGATTCTGAAAAGGGCCATTCTGCATAATGAGTACTTTTACTTTTTGTACTTTAAGTATATTTTGATGCTAATACTTTTGTACTCTTACTTAACTAAGATTTTGAATGCAGGACTGGATTATTACTACTTTTCCTTAAGTAAAAGATCGAAGTACTTCTTCCACCACAGAGTATTAGCATCAAAATATATATATATGTATACATATATATATAAATAACTTATTTATTAGTGGATTATAATTAAACACTGTAAAAGTCAGGCAGGCATGTTTCTGCTTGATATCACAGCTGGTCTATTTTATTTCTGTCTTGCATGTCGGTGGATTCATTTCCATTTGTATCAGAAAAATGATCGGTTCATCCTGCACGTAACGATCATCTATTAAAAACAGTAACAATTCAGCATTGAACAAATCGACTGAACCTTTTATTTCCAAATTTGTCACAACACCACATTCATAAGGCCACCGACTCACTGCACATTCTGGTTGGAATCAGATAACAGGAAACAAAGACATCCAAAAATATGTTTCTTCCATATAGAATCATAGAAAACAGGTTTTTTCCCTCCATTTTCAAAGAGAGTGGATGAAGAAGTGCGTCAGGACACAAACACGGAGATATTTACACAACTGGATGTGGTACAAACATGTCGTCATGATTTTCAAAATAAAAGCATGGGAGTTGTTGACTATCTGTGAGAGAGACGTTTGAGGAATACTGTTCTTTAAATACAACACAAAAAAAGATATACAGTTGTAGTTTAAGTCATTTCAGATAACCTGTTATACTGCAGCCTGGACACTCAGGTGGATTATGGCTGAAATGGCCCTTTAAATTACCACATTTCATCAGAGATGAAGTCCAGAAGAGACAGTAAAGAGCACCAGAGGAAGGTCAAAGTGTATGAGTAGTGAAGTAGTGTATAAACCTGGAGTAACACACAGCTGTCAAATTACAAATAAAAAACGTATTATTCAGCTTTAAATACCAAAACCACCGACAGGAAACACCTGCACAGGTTAAAAAAAAAAAGTAGTGCTTCACTCTTTCAAATTAAACCAAAGTCTGAAATCAGCTGAATGAGCAACAATATATAATAACATTTTAAACGTCTTACTGTCTCTGTGGTCGCCTCGTGATAAAACTCAACACGTCAGGTAAGAAACTGTTGTTACCGTGGAGGAGTCCTCAGGGATGATGGAGGTGCACGAACACCCAGACTGAACCGTGAAAGGAGGTGTGTTCTGTATTCTATTGCACATTAAAACACACATTTAGGAGCACATTTTAATGTAAAGCACATTGAGTTTAATTGAAATAAAATGTGCTGCTGCTGCCTCATCTTCTTCAGTTTTGTACTTGGTGCTCAGATGATTAGCCGATTAATCAGGGAAATTAATCAGTTTGAATGTGTTCAGGTTTTGGACTGTTGGTCGGAGAAAAAATAACAATTTGAAGATGTCGCCTTTCAGATCTAAAAGATGAATAATAAAAAACAAACAAACAGATAAATCAACAATGAAACTGATCATTAAAGTTGTCCGGGTGTTATTCAGAGACATTCACGTGGCTGTTTTACAGATTTTGGAACACAGACCCGCCTCCTGACAGGAAGTAGGATCAACCAATCTGCTTGCTTGACACCCAGAGGTGCACAACAGTTTTCGGTTCTAACATGGCAACTCTCTCTTTAACATCTCTGGGTGTATTAGGACATTATGGGCAATGTCGTCAATCAATGATCAGGACTGCTTCATGGTAATATTGGATTTGTATATGACGTCTGCATCACAGTGGAAGTACTTTGATTTAACTAATTCACTGCTTTAGCCAAAAACAGATTTTATTCATTAACAATTTCTCAATTAATTTTTCCAGAAAATGTATTTGATTGTTATTATTAATCGTAATGGTTACCAGTGACTCCCATGTTACTTCCTGCTTTAGCTTTAACCAATAGAAAGTGAAACAGCGATGACCACGAGTCAACAACAACAGAGGTGAAGGAATGTGAAGCTTCGGTCTTCATGTGTTAATCAAACTGTCCTCGCGTCTCGACGGCTCAGCAGGAAATCCAGGAGCCCCCCCCCCTCCTCAAATCGCTTCCTGAGAACTCGTCTCCACACTTTCAAAGTAAAAGTCTACATGGCAGTGAAGCAGGAATCTCTGTGGCGTCCTCCCTCCTGCCCGGCTCAGGCGTAGAAGATAAGTTCGGGGATCTGGCCTCCCTGCACTCCGGTGCCATTGGTGCTGTCCGAGGAGCACTGGAACTGGAAGGTCACTTTCCCACACTGCACCTCTGTCATGCCCTCCTGGCCAAAGTAGCTGAGCTCGTTGCCGTCCAGCACCACGCTGGCGGTGTAGAAGGTGTCGGGCTCGATCTGCACCGGGTAGTCGAACCACACGGGGAAGGTGCTGCTGGAGCCGTCCGAGAAGTACTTGATGATCCTCTGGGCCATCGGCACGCCCTGGCGCTTCAGCTCGATCTTGGCGCTGTACTCGGCCGAGCCGCAGCTGGAGCCGTACAGGCCGAAGCCGGCGATGAAGACGCGTTTGTCCACGGCGAACTGGATGCTGTCGCAGCGGCCTCGGTACCGCCACTGGTTGCTCCTGTAGGCGCAGGACTGGAAGCGGTGGCAGCGCTGCGGCGCCAGGCCTTTCCGAGGTTTGGTGCAGAACAACAGTTCAGGCTTGTTGGCGGCGGTGTACCACAGGAAGATGTCGTTGGTCTCGTTGAGCGTGAGCACGCCAGACTGTGCCGCTCCGTTGGCAAAGTCCTCCAGCGCCATGGTGGGGATGCGGATCAGGTAGATGGCCTTCCCCAGCATCAGACGCTTGTTCTCGATAGTCGGCGTCAGGTCTTGCCGTTGACACTCGGCCTCGGCCCAGTTCAGCGCCGCCTCGAACACCACCATCTCTTTGGCGTTGAGCGTCTCCCGCCGCAGGATGCTCTCCAGCGTCTGGGTATCGATGTCGCAGAAGCCTTCGGAGCGCAGAGCGAGCTCGGCCTGAGCGTCGATCACCTCCCAGCAGCGCTGCGTCAGGTCGGGCTCCTCGAACAGGCAGCTCTGAGACAGCAGCACGCAGGCGTTCTTGGCGCTCAGGCTGGTCTCCAGGAAGTTGACGCAGGCCCGGGCCAGGTGAGGCACGATGTACTTTTTGGCGGCGTAGAGGGTGGCGAGCACCGTGTCAGCGCACAGGTCGATCTCATCACAGTAGATGTACCTGAGGAGGTAGAGGGCGGGATCAATTTGAGAAAATGGCTTAAGCAAAATTACATTTAAATTTTGCTAATTTTATGGTGCAATAAAATTAAGTCTAAACGCTTTTTATTGGTATTTTTATATTGAAAAGATAAATGTCCACAGTCCATAAACACTGAATGAAACAGAGGCTGACGTACTTCAACATGGCCAGGAACGAAGGAGGCTCCACGTCAGGGATCCGGATCTCGTCCTGATCCTCGGCCAGTTCTCCATAAAACATGGCGTGGAACACCGAGCTGCCGACGGCCAGGACGTACTGACGGAGCAGAGGAACAACACGGGCGCCATAAGAGACAAGATCTCCACTTCCAACAGCTGTGACCACGTGACTCACGCTTTACTTGGTTACATTTGACTTCCTGATGTAAACTTCTTGTAAAACGCCCACATTTCAGTCTGATGTTTGGTCCTTAGCCAGATTTTTATGCCTGAATTTATTTATTTTTATTACAAGACGATACGTTAATCAAGTTGTAACCTTGTCATATATTGGACCAAAATATTTTTCACACTGTTTCTCCCTGCTGAAGTCGCTTTCTCTGCAGGTTTAGCTTTGTTCTTGTTTCCAATTTTCAGCTGCTTTGCTTTGTTTGAATCAAAAGTAAAAGAAGAACCATCTTTCTTTGATTAAACTGGTGTCTCCACTGTTGGAAAAGCAATCAGGCGTCACTTTGTTATAAGTCCTGAACCACAAGGCTCCACACGCTGCTGCACAGAGTCCCCACCTTTCAAATGCACCTGAGTTACTGCCTGCAGAAAACCAAACAGTGTTTCCTGGAGGTCATTTTCCACTCTGATCCCAGATCTGCAGCGTGTGACGGGGTTTTACCTTATGTCCTGGTACTCGCTGCGTCCCGCCAGGCGGCCCGACCACAAAGTGAACATCTGCCATCGTCTCATTGTTGAACATGACTGAATTCCTACAAGGACACAGAACTTGTAAACAAAAAACCTCTTTGTATTCACACAAAGGTACAGCTCACACAAAGGCCTCCTCACTCAGGATCTTCTCGTCCTGCAGAAATCTCGGTGACATCTGTTGCTTGGTTTTGCAGATAAATCAGCACTAAATCAAGTTCTTTAACTTGTGCATGTTTCTGAAAAGCTTTCAGTACACTCAGTTCAGCTTGAAGAATCTGCGTTTAACATTTATTTGTTCACATATCTCTGATCTGTTTCAGCAGAGTGTAATTTGGAAAATTCAAATATCGAAAATGAATACCCTTAGTAATCGTCTGAATACTTAATATGAGTACTGATGCTTCCATTGTTGCTGTGTGTTGATCACAGTGCAGGATGTGCAGTTTTCCAGACAGACATTGAATGGGACACTGAACTACAGCAGAACCAGCGTCTGTACAGGCCTGGACCAGGATGACTGTCACTGCTGAGTCTTTATTAAAGCAGACTACGTCTAACTGTCCCTGTCAGCCTCCACAGGGTCAGACAGCTCAACATGATCTGGGGTTTAGGGGGTTCAGACTGACCTCTCTCGGATGGTCGGGTACAGGCCCTGCCAGTTGCAGCAGCCCTGTGCGGAGGTGGTGTTGTTGTTGGTCAGGTTCTGCTGCTGGTACTGCTGGATGGAGGTGGTGCTGCTCGCTGAGGCGGAGGGGACCAGCTTCTTGGTGGGAAACAGCTCTGCAGCCATTATCTATCAGTCAGACTGCAGGCCGGGTCATGGCAGATCCGGGGCCGGACTGGACTGCTGCTCCCGCTGCTCATGGAAGTCTGACCGGCAGAGTCTGGAGAGCACTGCCGAGAAATGTACTTTATATTCAGACACTGAAAAGAGCAACAAGACTTTATTTAAAATCTGGAGATTTTACACCCCTGATTAGCTAACTTGACGTTAGCCGAGCTAGCCACTTAACGTGCTTAACGTTACATCAATCATACCTTACAAGACTGACATATCTTAGCATTGAGCTAATATGCAGTCAAACCACTGGAGTCTAAAATAAAAAGTTAACTAGTCCATGTCCAAACGCCGGAGGTATCTTTTTAGTTTTAACTTTAGCATTTATGCTAGTTAGTTAGCTGACTAACTAAAAGGTGATTTTGCGAGTTAAATTCTCGGTAAACGTTGAGCTATTTGGTGAATAACTCCGTTTCCACTTACTTTAGTGTTGTGCAGAAGTATTTATGATCATATCTTCGCATCACATCAGGTATTTTTTTAGTTGTTTAACAGACTGGCGACTCAGCTTTGTTTACAGTAGCTAGCTTAGCTTCTTCTGCTGATGTTTACGGCAGAATCAACTCAGTAACGGCGCACTGCCGCCACCTGGAGGCCGGAAAGAAAACTACACCTAACAGGTTCTTCTTTGTAATGCAATTATAAAACTCACTCAAATACATTCTGTATATTATTTTATTTTAATGTAATATTTCTATTTATCTGTAATCATTGTTTTTTATTGTAATTGTTCATTGTGCTTTGTCACAAATGTCATTTTGTGTTGACCTGTTGTTTTTAAACAGTGGTGGAAAAACTACTTTTTTATCAGTATAAAGTGACGTCCTATTAAATGTCCCTATTTGAACAGCACTGAATTAAAAGTACAGTATTTATTGGATACAGTAATTAAGAATTTTAAAAAAAAACAATTATATAATAAAAAAATCTTAATGTAATGTGATATTAATGTGCTAATAAATATTAGCAGCAACTGACATTTATTTTATTGTCAGTACGTATAATTATTGGTTGTAGTAATTTTTTTATTTTTGTCCCTCTGTTCTGCTTATGTCTTTCATAATTAATAGTTTTTTCTTTGTTGATCGAATACCAATTGTATTTATCTTCTTTGGGTGAGATGCCTTCATAAGCCCATATTTTTTTCTATTAATGCTTTGTTTTATTGTTTTCTTACTACAAATAAAGACTGAATTATCGTCACAGCGTACAGCTTCCTGTCAGTGTGTTGTTGTATATTAAATATGTGAAGCTGTAAGAAATAAAAGCATCCATGTTGGTGTTTTGAATAAAACAAACTCATCAGCATCATGATATACAACATATTCCTTTATTGTTGTTACTGAGAAATCCATCACTGTCCCATTTTGAAAAAAAACAAAAGAACAACAATGAAAAAAGAAAACACCACCTGTACGTTCTGTATGTACAGCCGGATTAGCATCTATAATCTCTCTAATAGTTTCACTGTACACATTGAAAGGACAACAATAATTTACAGGCAAACTGGACCTGACAACAGTTTTCATTCAGGTTGCTTTTGGCCACAAAATATAAATCTGAAAACAGTTTGACCGACAGATCAGCTGCCTGCACCTCTACTGGCTAGTGTTACTGCTCATGTAGCGTGAGCGACGCCCGAGTCGCACTATAATGAATGCTTTATAATTAAAATGTAATTCAATTATTGGTAATTCTAGTCTGGTAGTCTGGTATTATTTAGCTTTATTGATGAATCCTGGTTCAGTTCTTGTTGGATTATTTGAGTATGAAAATAAAACACCTTTATTTTCTTTTGGCTTTTCTTTCAAACAGACAGGTGTTGTCAACCGTCACGTTTCTGCAACGACCACAACAAACAACCAGACTCCATTAAGAATCAGCACAAATCTGTTTCTGTCACTCAAAGCGAAGCTCCAAAGTCATTCTGCTCGTTTCCTTTAATGTTTTCTGTCTCTGGACATCAGTGGCTCCCAAACTTTGTTTTGGCTCTATGTCCCCCCACAACAAGTGTTTCATAAATGCTGTTTTCTTATTTCCACTCTTTTTAATCATCTCGCGACCCTTTGGAGGAGTCCCGACACCGCAGGTTGGGAACCACTGCTGTAGATGTTTTTCCTGTTTTTGTCATGAAAACGTAACGCGTATGTCAGAGTCTGATGAGTTCCTTTCAACAAATAAAGAAGGCAGCAAATTTAAACAAATTGAGTCCAATGTAGATTTCATTCCTGGTCCAGTTTACAGACTGAATCTACAGATGAAGATCTGCTGCTGTTGAAAGATTTAGTGCGTCCACAGGGAGCCGGCTGAGCTTAAAAACTCTGTTTTGTCCGTCCGTGCACGTTTAAATTGGTATTTTGGTTCTGCAAAGATGCACATAAACATGAATCTAAGCAGAGAAGGGTGTTATGGGTAATTGTGTGTTGCAGAGGCTCACACACACACACACACACACACACACACCTCCCTTATCTGGTGCTGCGAGTCTATCAAGCTGATTGGTTCATCCAGCTTTCTGAAAGCAGAGTGGATAAATGTGAAAACGCTGGTCTTGTGTTTCAGCGTGGACGAGGGAAACTTGGAAAATGAACGATGACGTGAGCCTGATCGAAGTTACTGTGAGAAGGTCAATTTCTTTACCAATAAAACCTGGAAACACTTCTGTGGACGCACGTCGTTTCCATGCTTACAAATCAGCAGGTTTAGTGTGGACAGTACCTTATTTTGGAAAAGCAAAATGTCGTGAAAGATGTGACGGAAGAACCTGAACTGACTGATTCTCTCCTTGTTTTCTTCGTAGATTTGAAGTTTAAAACTTTGGCTGTAGAAATTTTTAAAAAGTGTTCAAATAATGAGAAACTCTCGATCACACTGTCACTTTAAAAACAGGCCGTTTAAAGGAACAGTTCACTCCAAAATGACATTTCTGTCACTGACCAAAACAACCAGACTCCAGTCATTTTCTTCATATTTTTACAGGAAAGCTGAATTTAAACTGCAGCCGCTAACTTGCTGTGTGTGTTTACGTGTCACATAAATAATGTTTGATCGTTCGGCTCACGTAGAAGTCGGTAAATGATTCATTCACTTTTCCCTTAATTACACGAGGCTTATAAATAGATCTGCTTTAATACTTAAAAACTGTACACATATCCGTTTCCCCTTTTTACACCGTTTCAATTCACGTTAAAAGAAAAAAGCAACCCACGAAGCTTCGCAGCGTCTCAGAGATACAGCTGCACTTTTGAGATGATCATTTGGTAAAAAGCAAAACCAAAGTGTAACGTAGTGCCGAGAGGTAAAGTCCTGTATATGTACGTCTTACAACACCAGCAGAAACCCCAAAGGAATAAAACTTCACTTTTCAAGTAAAACAGAGAATACGTCTTTAAAAAAAATATCTACGTGTATCTTACAAGTCTGTCACCAAACACAAAGAGTCGGTTAAAAAACTAGTAATCGCTCCAAATAATAATAATAATAATAATTATTACACAAAATACAATATTTTCAGGCAGTCAGCATATAAAGCATGTACAAATCTGGAGGGGAGCTTGTGTGCAGTTTGGGAGCTAAACAGGTGTTGTGTATTTAAAGTGTTGCACTATTGTAATTTTACAACAAAACAAGCTAATTAGCATTAGCAACAGCAACTGTCAGGAAGCATCTCGTCGTCTCGGTTGAATCTTTTGGCATTAATTTGGCGTTTTAAAGGAGTAATAAATACTTTACGTGCTCAAAGTAAAACAAAGAAAAGAGGAAAGCGTCACTGCAGGTGTTTCTGGCTGCAGTTCAACAGGATTTTTCAACTATAAATACACAAGAAAAAGCAGCAGGTTTACTGATCGAGCCTCGAAAAAACACAAGTGAATCAGAAGAGATTCAAAACCTTTTAACCTGAAATATTTCTCTTATTTTAGATTCAGTTTTTTCCCCCAGATGTTTCCAGGTGAGATTTCACTTTGAAAAGAAGCTCTTCATTTCATTTCTACAACTATCAAAGTGTCTCATGACAGCAGGTGTGTCTACAGGTGGAGGCTCGGTGCAGTATATTACAGATATCATCAACAGCACATCACTCGAACACACTGAAGGGTTTCACTTCAGAACAATACACGAGGAAAGTCTCCTCTGCAGCGTTCATCAGTAGATAAGAAGCTCTGCAACAGGTGTGTTTGTGGACCTGCAGCAGCACAGCGCCGTCGAAACTTAAAGAATCACGCGGCCAAAAAGTTTGAAAAATGCCTGATTCCAGATTTCCTGGTTCCTGCAGCTCTGCTACACCTAAACTAATAATATCTTACAGCTGATGAAGTAAAAAATATATCTTTAACATTTCTAAAGGTCGATGTTACTGCTGCTGCTGCTCCTGACACCCCACAGCTCAGTGTGCAGAAATAAAAGAATAAAACAGAAATAAAACTCAGTCAGTGTCTGAACTCAGCCAAAGATTGTTTGTGAGGGAAGAGCCTCCACTCTGCAACACTGCCGCACACTCAGAGCGCAGTGAGCGTTATTGTGATGCATCTTCTCTAGCGAAACGACCAGCTGATCGCGTCACGTCTCTCAGTTGAACTTTTATGCATATCAGATCAATAATTAAGTTCATTAACTTGAAGCAGGACTTTCAGTATTTGGATCAAGAAGCTCCTGAAAAATAAGGCGAGCGAAGTTCAGAAGTTTTCAGCAGCAGAGATTTAACTACTGAGCATCTTTGGCACAGGATGAGTTCACTTCTGTCTCGTCTCATTTTCAGCAGCTGTGTCATTTAGATCAATAGAAGCATCAGATCAGACTCAGAATCAGCAGATGCCAAATATTAACAGACTCTGATCGGGGCCTAAAGAACGTGATCAGGACGTCCCTTTCAGTTTCTGTAAGTCAAAGGTTCCTCGGCTGCAGTACAGGTCATAAGCCCCGCCCCCTCCATGTTAGCGGATGGGACATGGTCCAAACTGAAAAATCAAAGTACACGTCAAATAAAATGTTCCCAAAGATGGTTTCTGTCATTTCAGTTCTTATCACGCTGATGTCTGTTCAAGTGTTCATGTTTCTGATCAGTTTGGTTTTAATTAGTTATTTGATGCTATAAAAAGGGGGTGAGACGTCATGATTGACAACTTATGGTGGTTTGGGCGGGTGTATGGGCGGGACCTCAGACTCTGGCTCCAAATGACTTGACCAGCACAAGATGGCAGCTCCCGTATAAGAGGGATATTTTGGCTTTTTTGTTCAGTGGGAGGAAGTGGAGACATGTCAGCCATCTTTATGTACAGTCTGTGGTGACGCCAGTAACTCACTGAAACATCACTGCCACCTTCTGGCCTCTATTAGTCACTGAAACCAATCTTTAACCCACAATACAAACAAATGAAATGTTTCTGGATTTATAATATTTAACCTTTTTTACCGTCTGTTTTAACTGTATGAATTACTGTCACACCATCCAGCTTTATATAACGCTGCTCTGTTAGAAACAGGAGGTAAGTTTACGTTAGCGACCGCCGGCACACGTTGTCACCATGTCACCAAACTTGTAGCACGAGCTGCTTTACGAGGACGTGTGAATGAACTTTTCTGTGCTTCTGTCTGTGCTGACTGATCTCTACACGCAGTCTGAACAGCAGAAGCACTGCAGAATGTAAAGCCAGCTACAAACACACATCCTCGTCCTGTCAGTGAGGAGTGACGTGTGTCTAAAACCATCTCATTCTGAAATGAAACCCTTCGGATGTTTGTGATCTGACCTGCTGACAGAGACGTCCTCAAACCCTCAGGTCTGACTGTCTGACTGACTCCAGACCAGCTCAGGGTCATGGCCTTTGACCTCTTACCTCCTGCATGGGCGTTTACAGGATGAAGCTCTCCAAGTCTTCGTCAGGCTGCTTCTTTTTTGACCAGGAAATAATAAAATCACACCAAATTCATTTTAAATCCATGAGTCCTGCGGAGAGTCGGAGCGCTCACGTGACCTCTGATCATGAATGTGGGGGTTTGGTCTCCGTCTTCACATGTTGGATGAGATCCTGACACACACCTGGACCGGACCGAAGCTTTTGGGTCGTTACTTTGCTTATTTTGAAAGAGGAAACCTAAAAGAATTGATGTTGTGAAGAAAAAAGGCACATTATCATGACCAGCAGGCTGTCTACGGGCGTGTTAGTGAAAAAAAAGATTCCAGCTTTTGTTAAATGTACCGAGAGTTCCTGCTTTTATTTTCTGCCACTTCCTGTTTCATTCATCGTCTCATCCAGAGGTTTGTTTGTTTCGGGACCCGGGCCAGCCTAAGTCCGAATGGGGGCGGGACAAATATTTGACAAATCTTAAAGGAGCAGTCCGGGTCACTGTCACCTTCAGGTTTCTGCTTCCTCATCCAGACTCTGAAGTGGAGATGGACTCCTCTTCCCTCCCAGCGTTTCCTCTCCGTGATGCCACTCGACCGCCGGCTGCAGACCCGTTTCAGGTCATACGAAGACCTTCGCGAGCGCGTCGGCCCCAGCGCTGCCGATGTAGCACTTGGTGGGGTGGAACGCCACGTCGTGGATCGACTCCTCGGACTTCTTACGATGAGCGGTGAACTCCTGGATACACGTCTTACTCTCCATGTTCCACAGACGGATCGAGCAGTCGTGACCTGAGAGAGAGACAGAGAGAGAGAGAGACAGAGAGAGAGACAGAGAGAGAGAGACAGAGAGAGAGACAGAGAGAGAGAGAGACAGAGAGAGAGAGAGACAGAGAGAGACACAGAGAGACAGGGAGAGAGAGAGAGACAGAGAGAGAGACAGAGAGAGAGAGAGACAGAGAGACAGAGAAAGAGAGAGACAGAGAGAGAGACAGAGAGAGAGAGACAGAGAGAGAGACAGAGAGAGAGAGACAGAGACAGAGAGAGCGAGAGAGACAGAGAGAGAGAGACAGAG